>CAUYUJ010000417.1:90000-114008 GCA_963575745.1 Prorocentrum cordatum
GCGCGCTCGACCCGCTTCGGCGCGACCCGCAAACCTGCCATCGCTTCCTGGAATCCTTCCGCAGCCACAAGTGGGACGTACAGGTCGTCAGCGACGCGCTGGGCCTCGACGTCGACTGGGCTCGGCTGCAGCATCGGCGCCCGGGTCGAAGCGGCGGGGCGAGCAGGGGTCACCGCGCGGCAAAGGTCCACCCGGACACCCGGGCACCCAGGACCCAGATCATGCGTTACCCAAAAATTTGGGTAACGTTTAGCGGTATCGGTCGTTCCCGATTTCGGTGCCCAAATCGGTAACGGTTGCCGGTCGCTACCGGTCGCTACCGACCCAAATCGGTAACGGTTACCGGTCGCTACCGGTAGCGACCGGTAACGACCGTCAGAGTCGCGCGTGTTGTTTGTCCAACAGCAGCATCTGACGTCAGATGCAACATCTGACGTCAGATCTGACGTCAGACTGACGTCAGACTGACGTCAGATCTGTAGTCCTGGTTTACCAGGGCATCATCAAGTGTTAACTGTAGTCTTAAATCTAAGTGTAGCGTTAACGTAGTCATGTCCTTCCCCCTTCCACCTCTTCATCTCCCCCAGAACGAAGCCCTCGCAAAACCTTCTCCTGGTGCCTCCCCCTCCTCCTTCTCCTCCTCCTCCCTTTCAGCCTCCTCCTCCTCCTCCTCCTCCTCTTCCTCCTCCTCCTCCTTCTTCTCCCTCCGATGGTCCTTTCTGTGCGCCCCAGCGTTCCATCTCCTATGGCCCGCCAATAACCATGTTCAGTAGTCCTTAGTAGGTCCCGTTCTCTGGATGGCCCTTCTCTGGATGGCCCTTCAGTAGTCCTCAGTAGTCCTGATGGCCCGTTCTCTGGTAGCCAGTCTGGAGTCTCTGGATGGCCCTTCTCTGGATGGTTCTTCAGTCGCCATTTCGGCTCGGTCGCTGCCAGCGGCGAGGGCTCCTCGGTCGCGCGAGCGATGACGCTGGTCATCAAGGCGAGGCCGAAGCGCAGGGCGACGCTGCTGCAGCCGCGGCCCAAGGCGCGGCCGCTCCCCATGCCGCTGCCCAAGCCGCTGCCCAAGAAGCGGCCCAAGCCTCGCCCGAGGCAGAAGCCGATGCCAGGGCGGCGGCGGCAGCAGCAGCAGCAGCAGCAGCAGCCGCAGCAGCCCCGCAGCAGCGCCGCAGCACCAGCGCAGCAGCAGCAGCAGCCGCGGGTCCGCCGCAGCAGCGCCGCATCACCAGCGCAGCAGCACCAGCGCAGCAGCACCAGCGCAGCACCACCAGCGCAGCACCACCAGTGCAGCGCAGCACCACCAGCGCAGCAGCACCAGTGCAGCGCAGCAGCACCAGCGCAGCAGCACCAAGAACAAGAAGGCCGCGAACACCAGCAGCACCAGCATGGCGACCAGCAGCACCAGATGCGCGGCTTCTTGTAACAAGGTGCGCGCACACCAGCAGCAGACCGCTGTCATCGTCAGCGTGGCCGCGCAATAATCCGTCATCCTGATCGTCACCACTGTCAACGTCATCAGCAGCATCATCATCAGCATCATCATCATCATCATCACCATCGTCATCATCATCATCACCACCGTCATCATCATGACCACCGTCTCAATCGGCACCATTTGTTATCCGAGTCCGTATCCTTGCCATGTGTATCAGAGTCTGTTATCCGAGCGTTGCCCGAGTCCAGAGGGCACCAGTTCTCTCCCGTCGGTTCTTTCCCCCGCCTTCTCGTCATATGTGGTCCCGTCGTCGGTGCCGTCATCATCCTTATCAACCTCCTCCTCCTCCTCCTCCTCCATGATCGTCGTGGCCGCGCCGCCACAGCCTGTTTTGGCGCGAGGAGTTTCTCCACGATGCAGCGGCGGGAGCCCCAGCGGTCTCCACCCCCCCTCAGCAAGCGCCGCCCCCCCCCCCATTCGTTCGCCCGCCCCTGCCGCCCACGCCGACCTGGCGCAGCATCTGATCGAGCACGTCGAGGCAGTGGGCTGCGCGAAAGCATTCGACATCGGCTACTATCATCACTTGGACAAGGATAAAGCCACCCACGGGCCATCGCTGGCCAATAATCCAGCGCTGGCGGGCGGGATCGGGAAGAGGAGGATGAGAGGGATGAGGAGGAGGATGACGAGGAGGATGAGGTGAGGATGATGAGGAGGGGGTGACGAAAATGTGGAGGGACGAGGAGGGGGAGGTAAGGAAGAGGAGGAATATGAGGAAGAGGACGCGGGGGAGACCGAACAGGAGGAGAAGGATGGATAGGAAGGGCAGTCAAGATGATGATGGCGATGGGGGGATGAGGGGGATGACGCCTACGATGGGGATGATGATTATGTTGATGATGATGATGATGCTGATGATGAGGATGATGAGGATGCTGATGATGCTGCTGCTGATGATTATTATTATCAGTATTAACATTATTAAGCTGCGTCGGCTAACGACTCGAGTGCCGCGGGGCGATGGTGGCGCGCACTCGCCCAGGCTGGGCATGGCCGAGACCCTCCGCGGAGCAACCGTGTCCGATTCCCCCCGAGGAGGGCTGGCGGCGCTCCTTGTGGGGCCACCACCCGCGCCCCCCAGGGGCACGCTGCAACCCCTTGCGGTACGCCCGCGAGGCCCAGCACGAACGGCCGCTGGAGACCACGTGGTTATTCGTGGCCGAACCGTTGCTATTGCAACAGAGGCTGTCGAGCACCAAAAAACGGCGCCGTCGATGATGATGATGATGATGATGATGATGATGCCGATGACGATGAATAGTATGATGATGATGCTGATGATGATGATGGTGGTGGTGGTGGTGGTGATGATGATGATGATGAATGGTGATGATGATTATGTAAACGTGGTGGTGATGTTGTGTGCGGTACTACTTCCCTCAAAGGCGGCGTTGGGAAACCGATGAGGTCGATGGCACTATCTGGATGGGCGTGGAGAACTCTGGGAAGATGATGGCGGTGACGACACCAGTCGGGTGTAGGATGGCTAAGAGGAGTAGGGGGGGCAGACCGCGAGGACGAGAAGGAAGGCGGCTCCCCCCAACACACTCCCTCCTCCGTTCCCTGTCTCCCGATCCCGTTCCCTCTCCCTCTCCCATGCACTGTCCCTCTCCTTTTCCGTCTCCCTTCTCCCCCTGCTCCCTCTCCCTGGCCCCTTCTCTCCCCCTTCTTCCTCTCCTTCTCCCCTCCCATCTCTCTCTCTCTCCCTCTACCGTTCTCTCTTTTTGTTTTGTTTGTTTTCTCTCTCTCTCTCTCTCTCTCTCTCTCTCTCTCTCTCTCTCTCTCTCTCTCTTTCCCCCCCTCCTCTCCGCCCATCCCTGTCTCACTCCTGTCCCGTCGCCCCCGTCATCCGCCCCAGGTGGAGATCTTGCTTCGGGACATTCCCGACGCGGAATGCAAGTGGGTCACCATCCGCGACGCGTGCATCAACGCCCTGACGCGGTTCCAAACCAAACATTAGAATTAACGGGGGTGAGGGGCGAGGGGGAGGGCGACGATGCAGTCGAATTTGGAGGAGGGATGCGTACCAGAGAGGGCGCGAGGGCTAGCAGCATAAATTTTTGTATGATGATGATGATGCTGATGATGCTGGTGATGATGGTGATGACGATGATGCTGATGATGCTGATGATGATGAGTATGATGATGATGCTGATGATGATGATGATGATGATGCTGATGATGAGGGGAGGGTGTGCCCCCATTTGCCTGCCCGCCCCACCTCCTCGTCGCACGCGTGCCCCCCCCCAGAATCCCTCCATCGCCCCTCGTCCACCCACTGCTCCTTGCGTTGCCAGCAGGTTCCCCCGTGCTTCCAAAGAACCTGTTGGCACACCTGAAGAGCGAGGTGGATCGCTAGCTGATAAAATGTCATGCATGCTCAAGCACCTCCGACGCATACGAGATAACGCTGACCGCCGTCGGCAGGCATCGGCGCGGGGGTGGGGAGGACGGGAAGGATAAGGGTGAGGAGGAGGAGGAGGAAGAGGGTGAGGAGGCGGAGTAGGAGCAGGAGAAAGAATGACGATGACGAGGAGGAGGAGCCGTCGGGAGAGAAAGTTGTCGATCTGGCGTTGGCCAGACGTCAGCATACCATCGGTATGGCGTCGGTCTGACGTCGGGCTGACGTCAGACTGACGTCAGCTCTGACGTCACACTGACGTCATACCGACGTCCGATATGACGTCAGGTTGACGTCAGACTGACGTCAGACCTGATGTAGGACTGACGTCATATATGACGTCGGCCTGACGTCGGACTGACGTCAGACTAACGTCCCGACGTCAGACCTGACGTCATACTAACGTCAGACCGACGTCAGACCTGACGTCAGACTAACGTCAGACCGACGTCAGACCTGATGCCAGGTCTGACGTCAGACCGACGTCAGACCTGACGTCAGACTAACGTCAGACCGACGTCAGACCTGACGTCAGACTAACGTCAGACCGACGTCAGACCTGACGTCAGACTAACGTCAGACCGACGTCAGACCTGACGTCAGACTAACGTCAGACCGACGTCAGACCTGACGTCAGACTAACGTCAGACCGACGTCAGACCTGACGTCAGACTAACGTCAGACCGACGTCATACCTGACGTCAGACTAACGTCAGACCGACGTCAGATCTGACGTCAGACTAACGTCATGTATGATGTCATGACAGACCGACGTCATACACAACGTCATATCTGACGTCATACCGACGCCAGACATGACGGATCGCCGTGGGTGCCCCGAATCCTCACGCCCTTGTCGCTCGCCTGCCTCCCTTCGTCTCAAACTCGCACGCCCTACCTAACCCCTCCGCCCAAACCTCGCTTGCTAGCCGATCCTATGGAGGCGATGCGGCAGTGCAACGACACCCAGAAGGACAACCTCATGTTCTACCTGCACCTCATGGGCGTGCACCCAGAACCAGCTGGGCCGAGTCCCCGCCCCAGGACACCGATTTGCATTGTGGGCGGGGATGAGGAGGAGGAGGAAGAGGGGGAGGGGGGGGAGGAGGATGAGGAGGAGGAGGATGAGGAGGAGGAGGAGTGATTAGGAGGCGGCCCAACTGATGCCAACAACGGTTAACCACCTCCAGGCTCCAGGAGGGAGCAAGAACATCAGGAGAAGGATGGATGAGGAGGAGTGGGAGGAGGAGGAGGGGGATGATGAGGGAGAGGATGGGGAGGGAGGTCCAACAGATGCCAGACCCGTTCAAAACACGTGAGGGAAGAGAAGGAGGAGGGCGATGAGGAGGAGGGAGATGATGATAACGATGATGATGCTGATGCTGATGATGATGATGCTGATGATGATGCTAATAAGGAGGGGGAGGAGGGAGGAAGAAGAGGGCTGATGAGGGACGAGTAGTATGAGCAGGATGAGGATGAGGAAGAGGATGAGGAGAGCGAATGATGAGACGGAGAGGAGGAAGAGGGGAGATGCGCGGTTGTGCATGGTACGCTAATATTGAAGTTAGGCGTATTGGTTGGGAACAACACATGAACACGCGTCCACCAACCGTCTCTACCAGATATCACATGATGCCCCCATCGTCGTTCTACTCCTCCTGCCTTCTCATCCTGATCCCCATGCCTCATCCTCATGCGTCGTACTTCAACCTCAAAGATCGTAGTAGTTCCCTTTCCTACGCATCGTCCTAGAACGTGCTGCATCATCACCATATCGCCTCGTCGCCTCTCTACCCCTGGGCCACTCTCCACGCCTGCCCCCGTCGGTCTCGTGCAGGTTGCCCTCCCCCGCCGCTGCCGAGCCCAGGCCGACTGCGGCGCCCGCTCCGCGACGTTCCCAGACCCACGCGGGCGCCTACTACCCCGACGAGGCCATCGTCCCCCTGGAAGGCCCCTGGCGCAAATCATCCCCATCACAGGAGGACAGGTTGGAGGTATGGGGAGAAGGCTGGAGGTAGGGGAATGGCTGGAGGTACGTATGGGGAAAGGCTGGAGGTAGGGGAACGCGACGGGGGACAGACTCGAGGTAGGGGTGTGGGTAGAAGTGCCGTAGCGACGAGGATGGGACGGTGGCGGAAAATAACATTACAGTTTCCATCCTTTCACGCAAGGCGGCGAGGCCGAGGACGGCGACAAGCTGGACATCGAGGACGACGGCGACGCGGGCATCACCGACGACGAGCCCGCGGACGGCGACAAGCTGGACATCGAGGACGACGGCGACAAGCTGGACATCACCGACGACGGCGACACGCTGGACATCACCGACGACGGGCTCAAGGCCGCGGCGCCGCTCCGTGCGTCCGTCGATCTCCTCCTCTTCCTTATCCCACCCTCCTCCTCCTCCTTCTCCTCCCCGTCCTCATCATCCTCGTCATTATCTTCTTCCTCGTCCTCGTCCTCATCCTCATCTCCCCCTCTTCCTGTTGCACAATCCTCCTCCCTGTCCTCGCCAAACTTCCTCACCCTGTCACCTCGTATTCCTCCTCCTCCTCCTCCTCCTCACCCAAACCCCATAAGTTGCAAGGATGGACAGCTAGTCGTGTTCAAAAGTGGGCTCTTGCTGGACAGATGAAAAGCTCTTGGCGTTCAAAAGTGGGCTCTCGTCTTTTTCAAGCACTGGCCTCGTGTTCACAACAAAATTGCTCTGACAATAACCAGCATCATCACCAGCAACATTGAAACTGCCGTAAACTCTTGCTGGACAGATGAAAAGCTCTTGGCGTTCAAAAGTGGGCTCTCGTCTTTTTCAAACGCTGGCCTCGTGTTCACAACAAAATTGCTCTGACAATAGCCAGCATCATCACCAACAACATTGAAACTGCCGTAAACACAGTCGCCCCCACCGTCGACCAGTTGCCATTTGGTGCGAACAGCTGCAGCGAGCTCGCGTAGCACTGTGCCGTCGCGCGATGGCTGCCCCCTCGCCCCAGGAGCGTCGGCGCTGCCGGAGCAAGGGCGTGCCCGCAGCCGCCGTGCCGATCAGCGCCGCCTCGCGCTGGGGGGCGGGCCCCAGCGACCCGCGCAGCACGTTTGCGGCATCGGAGTTCGAGGTGGCGTTGAGGACTTCGCCATCGGAGGCTCATCGCCGCCAGTGGCGCGGGCAGAGCTGGGCGGCGCCCGCCGCGAAGGCCGACTCCAGCGAGGAGGCGGTCAAGGCAGCAATGCAGGAGGCTAGGCGTGCAGAGGTTGAGAGTCAGATTGCAAATGACGTTGCGACTCTCTTGGCCCAGGCGCAGCCCGATGATGGAGAATGGCAGCGGCGTGCAGCAGCTGAGGCTTCAGGTGGCATGTCCGAGCCCAAGGCGGAGGCCAGCGCCGAGGTTGAGTCCATCAACTCGTCGGGGCACCCGTCCGAGGCCGAGGCTGGCGGCCCAGGCTCCTTCACCCCGCTCGCCATCAAGGCGAGGACCAAGAGCCGTGCGTCTCCAAGCCCTTCTGAGAGCCAATCGCCTCCGTCGAAGCGGGCAAGGATCATGGCGAAGACGGCCGCTGAGCAGTGCAGTCCGATCTACACGCCGACGCCAGAGGCCGAGTACGACGCGCAGACGGTGGACCAGCCGAAGGTTGCCGTTTTGTGTTTCGGAGATCGCCCTGACTCGGGCGGGTCCGAAGGGTCATGAAGAGCTCTGGGGGGGGATGTGGGATTTTGGGCGGCAAGTTAGCAGGGGGTGATGGGAGGGGCGGGTAGGAAGATGCAGCCCTCGCCCCTTGATTCGTCCGATGCTCTTCATTACACCGCGGCCCCGCCCAAGTGAAGGCGAGATCCGAAATGCATCATTTATGCAGGTTTCGTCCCAGCAGCCCGAGCCGACAGAGGAGGTGCCGATGCCCCCAGTGGACGTCGGGCCACGCGTGCTCTTCCCCGAGCTCGGCGACATCTCCGCGCCCGTCGTGCGAGACACCGCGCTCCGCCGCGCGATGTCCACGGAGTCCTTCGCGTCGGACGCCGCGACGCTGCGCATGGCGAGCTTTGGGAGCCTACAGGGCGCCGATGACGAGCACATTGACGACGACTCGTTGCTGGAACTCGCTGCCTGGATGAAGGACAGCGGCTCGTCGCAGGAGGACTGAGCGTTCGCATGCGTGTTGCGATCAGATACGCGGGGTTCACGCTGGTGATTGGGCACCATTTCGGTTGACTACTATCGAGGCCCACGTGGCCGAAGCTTGCGTTATTGCGATGGTACAGTTGCATAACTATTCAGCACGCATTCCGCGGCTGTTTGGGGTAGCCAAGAACACGAGGCAATCGTCATCATCGTATTTGGAGTTGGCAACATCGTGGCCATCATCGACACGCAGTGTCGTCACAATCATCATCGCCACCGTCAGCATCGTCGTCGTCGCCGAGGTCGTCGCCGTCCCCACTGGTAAACATAGTGCAATCGGTACCATCGTGGCACTCTGAGCTACCGCCAGCATCGCCATCACCGCCACCACCACCGACACCATCACCAAAGTACCACATCAATATCGTGGCACACCGCCACCGTCATCATCATCATCAGCCTCATCACCATCACCATCACCATCACCATCATCATCATCATCATCATCAGAATCAGCATCATCATCACCATCCTCCTCCTCATCATCATCACCATCCGCAGCATAAGCATCAACGACATAGCCATCATCATCACCTTGCCACATCCAAGCCACGATCCGATTTGCGATGCGCTCCCCGTCCCACCCCCCCCACTCCAAGTCCTTCGCCATGGCCAGTTCCACATGAGTTCCCTTCCCCGTGTTCTCATTATATATACGCATGTTCCCCGCCCGCCGCCAGGAGCTCGCCCAGTGGATGGGCGCGGGGGAGGCCAAGGCCAGCCTCTTCGACGATGAGTCCGATGACGAGAAGATCTTGGCGTTCGCCAAGGGCGCCAAGGCCGTGGATGCCAACGAACGCCGCTTGAAGGCGTTGGGGGCGACATCGAATGGGGTGATGCCAGGAGTAGTACTGGGTAAGATTACATAGGCACGCATGGGCCTCGGCAGCTATGGATGTCAAGAAGTTGAAGGGAGTGGTTGATGATGATGATAATGAGGAGGAGGAGGAGGAGAAGGCTGACAATGAGGAGGGTTTGGGGGGTAAGGAGGAGGAGGAGGAGGAGGAGGAGGAGGAGGGGGAGGAGAGGGATGACGATGGCGATGATGACGAAGGACGGAGAAGGATGATGATGAGGGATACGAGGATGAGGGGAATGGCGAGGAGGAGGACGGGGATGAGGAGGATGACGATGAGGGCGGCGGGGATGACAATTTATGCGAAGTGGAGTAAGGAGGATGAGGAGCTGGACGACGACGAGGAGGATGATTGGGAGCTGGAGACAGAGACGCCACGTCCTCACCATGAGTCCCTAACAGCGATCCCACGACTGTCCCTCTCCGCATCTTGCCCTCTCTCCCCGCCTCGATAATCGGCCCCGTCTTCGCAGGCTGGCATCAAGGGCGCCAAGAAGGACAACGTGGTTGTCGCCAAGGGGAGGCCCGCTGCGAGGGCGGCGGCGCCCATCGTCCACCGAGACGAGTTCCCGCGCTCCCTCGATCACCCCACCATGGGGAAGCTCTCGGCGGCATACGCCACGAATGCATCTTACATTTGCTTTAGAGATGATCAGCGCAAACCACGGCTCCTAGTACAGATTGGAGCCAGCATGTCTGAAAATCACGGCCAGCTCTGTGCAAAGGTCCTTGCATACGTGTGCAAGAAGGGTTGCAATGAGGCGCAAGCTGTAGCATACCGTGATTCGCTGCTTGGCAAGTAGCGAGTGTTACATGGTTAGGAGGGGGAGGATATTGAGGCGGGGGTTGGATTGAGAAGGGGTTTCATGAGAAAGGGTGGCGATGGGGGCCATGAGGGGGCAGTCTGGATTCCAGGATGGGTTGCCGACGACGGATTGCGATCATCAGACGGGCCAGCGGCGCTCGCATCGCGATGCCGAGAGTTTGAACTTGCTCGTGGTCGCATCCGTCTGTTGGAGTAGGTTGGGGTGCTACTCCTCGGCAGTGCACGATCTCGTATTGTGATTATACTGCTTATTGGGCGACGTCCAAAATAGGCAATGTTCCCCCGATGTTTATTATCATGCCCCAATCCACGACGTGGTTGGAATATGTTTGTTTCGGAATAGGCTTGCCGAGGGGGTATGCAGGTCTACCCTGATCGAGTGCAGGTGGTGATCATATGTACGTTGCGATCCACATTGATGGATAATCATCCTCCCCCATCCCTCGCCCCATCCCCCTCATCATTAAACCGCTCCTCCATCTCATCCTTGCATTCTGTATTCAGTGTTCGGCGCCTCTACCTTTGGAATGGAGGCCCGATGCCGAGGCACGCGCTTTGGCGTTATACATTCTCCCGGAGAGGGGCAGCCCCCCAGGAGTGGATGCAGGAGTAATATGCGAGGGTTAAGGATTGCTTGAGTGATTGTGATATCTATATGTATATATGTATATATGTGGAAACTCATCATCTCGGGATTGAGATGATATTGCACAGTCGGTGCGCACTTAGAGCCGACTTTAGCCCACGTTCTGGCGGGATACCCCAGCCGATCTCGCCAAGTAAGTGTTGTTTGGACATGTCTGGGTACCCAAATCATCGGTATTTCAGGTTCACGTGTCCACGCGCTCGCCCGACTTGGTGTCGGCTGGGCAGGTGCAGTGTCAGAAATCGAGTTGAACCACACACTATGATCTGGTATTATTTCACATGTGCAATGTATGCGGAACCGTCAATGGTATGACGCCAGTCTGACGTCAGTCTGACGTCAGTCTGACGTCAGACGCAGACCGTCTGACGTCAGACGCAGACCGTCTGACGTCAGACAAAATCGTATGACGTCAGACAAAATCGTCTGGCGTCAGGCGGTTGCGTCTGACGTCAGACTGACGTCAGACTGACGTCAGACTGACGTCAGACAGACGTCATATCACCAAGTTCTCACCATATCATGATGTCTAATGTACTCACAGTAATGCATGATACAAAATGTGTTTGCCAAGTTGATAATTTGACGCCGTAGAGGGTTATTGGCTCGAGTGTTCGAGGCGAGTTCGGGCCAGATTTCGTTTGTTGCGCAGTATTTTCGAGCTGTGCGATGGCGCCGAAAGTCATGAAAGCCGTCATGGAAACGAAAGGGACGAGAACTCCGACGGCTGCGCCGAAGTTTCTGGCCCGTGCCCAGGGCAAGGGCTAGGGCAAGGCGAAAGCAAAGGCAAAGTCAAAGGCCCCGGCGTCTTCTGACAGGGAGACGTGGGCGGGAGAGAATGCGTTTAGGATTCGGTCGCACGCCTGGCGTCACAGCCCGTCACCTCGGCTGGTCACATAGGATCAGCCGAGGTGACGGGATGTGACCCCCTATTTGCTTGCAATCAAATAGGGGGTACACCCCCTATGTGATTGCAATCGCATGGGGGGTGTAACATCTGTCATTCATCCATCGCTGCCGTCCCGCAGGTGGAGCTCGGAGAGGCTGCAAGCTGCCGCGCTCAAGTGCAAAGATACCGATGAGAAGGTGAAGCTCTTCCACGACCACGCCGACATGACTAACTTGGCCCACATGCGCTGCATATTCGTTCCTGCCGAGATCAAGACCGAATTTTCTTTTGAAATGCCTATCATACCCGCCCATCACGACCCTCATCCGCTTTCTGATCCCCCCATCCTCGTCTACCCATCATGACCATCTCCTTCATCATACCTCCCATTCATACCCAACCCCCCCTCATCCTACACCCCCCTCTCACCCTCCCGCCACCATGTAATCCCGCGCCTGCACCAATCCAGGAAATTGTACGGCCGCTTCAAGACGGCGCGCAAGAAGAACGCCGATGCCGAAGCAACCTTCGCGTCGGTTCCTGTTTGAAAATGGGGAGGTTATACGTATGGAGCTTGATGTCATTACGGATCAGTTCTGACTTGTTCGGGAGGTCGGGCAGGGGTGGCAGGTATATTAATTACCAGCGATAGTTCGCCATTTCGCTAGGCCATGCAGAAACGCCACCTGGTTTGTGATGTGTCGGGGTAGATTGGGAGGGGGGGGGTCGTGATCGAACTACTCGACGTCGGGGGGCCCGTCTGGTAGCGACTTGACCACCCTCTATACCCCGAAGTCGTACCGTGCGATGCCACTCCCTCCCCCGAGCAGGTTGACCACGGCGAGTCGGAGGCCGACGAGGGCAAGAACGTCTCGAAGGCGAAAATGCCCGCGGCCTTCCTCAAGGACCCCAACTTAGGGGACACGTTCATGACGGTGTGCCAGCAGCTCCAGTATTCTGAGAAGGTGGATTGCGAGGAGGAGTGGGTGAGCCGCAAGCAATTGCTGGACGTATACTCCGAGAGCGAGGCCGAGGAGATGATCAATGAGCAGAAGATCATTGTTCGGCCGTTGTGAAGTTTGACTGCGCTGCCCCCCTCGACTAATGAGGCGTGCGAAAATCCAGGCCCATGTGGGCCGCGGTGCCGCCCCCTCACCTTGTCTCCAACTGATTGGCGGACGTGATAACACATAAGTATTAGACAGATGGCGTGGGCGAAGAGGGGGGATGATTGGGAGGAGAAGGGATAACGGTGAGGACGAGGACGGGGAGGGTGAACCATTGGAGACGAGGCAAGAGGGCTACTCCAGATTTCGAAATAAAAGGGAGGGGGTCTGGACCCTCCAAGACAAACCATTTCAGACCTCCCCCGTGGGGGAACCCTCCAAAACATCGTCCCACGACCCCCCAGATCCTCCAAGATAGCCTGGAAGAGACCCCCCGAAATGAGACCACCCTCTCTTTATTGCGAAATCTGGAGTACCATTTAAAACTGCCACGATGCCCAAACAATACATGTCACACGCCACAGCCAGGTTCGCCCGAACCCGCAGAACCCGAGGCGCAAGCAGTTCAAGATTGTGAAGAACAAGAAAACTAACTCGTTTTCCCGCACCAAGACTCAGGGGTTCCAGGGCTCGAGAGCGGTCTCCGCCGCCGAGTTCGGCGAGATGGGGAGGGCCATGGGGGGCCTCAACATGTCCGACGACTTGGCGACTCACGGCGTTCGGGACATGGGAAATTCGAGGATGATGATGATGATGACAAAAAAGGGGAATACGATGATGGGGTTCAGGAGACTGGGGGGGGGGGGGGGGTGATGATGATCAGGATGCTGAGGATGTTGAGATGATGAGCACGATGATGATTATGGGGTGACGAGCAGGATGAGCAGGATGAGATGATGTAATGGCGGCGGGATGTAGGCACATGGAATTCATGCATGGGGTTGGCACGACTGTGAGAAACTGATGGGTTAGAGGGACGGCAAGCGCAGGGAGTTGGTAAAACGCTCGTTTGCAGGCAGCATGACGCACATGGGGCTCGACCTCCCAACCGTGAGTGAAGATCTGCCGCCGACGGGCCGCGGAACTGGTCGTGGAGCTGGGGGGCGCGGGGCTGGTCGTGGTCGGGCTGCCCTCTCAGATGTGATCGGCGCCGAGACGTCAAACTTGTTCGGTTCAGATGAGATCGGCGCCGCAACGTCGAGCTTGTTCGGTTCAGATGCAATCGGCACCGACACGTCACGTTTGTTCGGTTCAGATGCGATCGGCGCCGACATGTCAAGCTTGTTCGTTTCAGATGCAATCTGCGCCGAGACGTCAAACTTGTTCGGTTCAGATGCGATCGGCGCCGAACGTCATTATTATTCGGTTCAGGTGCATTCGGCGCCGACACGTCAAGTTTGTTCGGTTCAGATGCGGTCGGTGTCGACACGCCAAGCTTGTTTGGTTCAGATGCAATCGGCGCCGAAACGCCATGGGGACCAACGATCGGCCGTCGTCGTCGTCGTCGTCGTGCTCGGTTCGGTAAGGATGGTAAATCCGATTTGGGTTAGTCCAGAACAGCACAGCCGAATCAAGAACCCGACCAATTCTGATTTAGAAGCTGATCCGACACGAGACCTGAACACCCCTCACCCTTTTTATACACGTTCCTCCAAATGCTCCGTGGTCCTCCTGGCCCGTCTGCTTACTTGGTATCCTCGTCGCCTTAACACCTGTATCATAATGAACCCTTTCAACCCTGGCCAGGACCTCCCCCGATTAACCCGATCGCGGCAATGTTGCCTAGGGCAGCGGTGCCATCAAGAAGGAGTTGAAGAAGATCCAGGCCGCGGGGGAGACCGTCCTCAGCATGAAGCCCGAGAACGTGAAGTCCGCGCAGAAGGCGCTCGAGGAGGTCCAGAAGATCCAGCATGCCAGCAAGGATACCACATTTTGAATACACTCCCCCTGGTATGTGCGAGACAACAGATATAGATAAACATCGTGATATCAGATCGTGAAAGGTCATGCGGGTCAAAAGCATTATACATATATATATATATATATATGTGTCTGTTTGTGTACAATCATGCGTTCACATGGTCACATGAGCATTCACGTGTCAGTATACATATGTATATGTGTATGTATCAGCACCTGGCACGTATGATTGCTACACGTCGCGAACGTGTGCATACATGCGGACAGCCATAAATTAACCGACATGCGTTGCATCACATAAACCACAATGGTTAGCACAGCATGGCAGTGTCGCCCGTAAGGGGTATCACAAGTTCGGTACTATAGCAAATGTATAGACCGTCAACCATGCAATGGGGCACATGCGCGACCTGAGCAGCACCAAACCATACAGAGAATTCCTAACAGAGACAACACCACTCCCCGAGGCATGCTCAGTATCTCTGCAGGCTGATCGCATCGGCATCATCGCGATCCACGCCCCATCCTCCTCCCAGCCGAGGGGGGGTCCCTCTCCCAGTCTCCCCTGTCACCCTTGCCGCCCTCCCCCGAGGACGGCGCCGAGGGCTGTCGATGTTGATCACGGGCATTTTTTTTTTTTTGTTTGTTTAATTTTTTTATTTTTTTCGTTTTTTTTTTTTTTTTTTTTTATTTTTTTTTTTTTTTTTTTTTTTTTTTTTTTTTTTTTTTTTTTTTTTATTTTTTGTTTTTATTTTTTTTTTTTTTTTTTCATGTTTTTTTTTTTTATTTTTTTTTTTTTTTTTTTTTTTTTTTTTTTTTTTTTTTCTGTTTTTTTTATTTGTTTTCTTTTTTTTTTTTTTTTTTTTTTTGTTTTTTTTTTTTTTTTTTAACTTTTTTTTTTTTTTTTTTTTTTTTTTTTTTTTTTTTTTTTTTTTTTGTTTTTTTTTTTTTTTTTTTTCAAAGGAGACGGCGAGCGAGGCGAACATCAAGCATGCGAAGCAGGCGCATTGGGCGCGATCATAGAGTGGAGTAGGAAGGCTGGGTGGAGCGGGTGATGGGAGGTGCTTGGCGAACGGATGGCGGAGGAGGAGTGGCGGATGGGTGAGAGGAGTCGAATCAGAAGATGGCAGAGATGGGCAATGGAGGAGATGGAAAATAGTAGAAGATGGATGAGTGGGAGAAGGGTGAGAAGAGGTGTTTACATACATATGTGTACACGTCATAGCCAAATAGGGCAGTGCGCCGACCCACAATTATCGGTGTTTTGATTATGATGTGTTCGATCGGCTTGAGCATTTGATATGTGTGTTCTCATCGTGCTATGATTGTGAGTTTGAGGCTGGGCTTGCTGGTGAGATTGAGCAAGTGGAGGTGTGCTTGGACAGATGTGAATTGCTCTCGGTTTGCTGATGCATCCCCGTCCGTGTCGCGCGGGTACCTCCCAGAGGCGTTGGATGCCATCGCGTCACTGAACGGCGCGGCCTCCAAGCTCCTGGTCGAGGACATAGTCGACGTCCCCAAGGCGAGGGCGATGATCGCCAAGGCGAAGCAGATCCTGGAGTCGACCAGCAACCTGGCCATCGTGCAGTAGCTCGCTAGGCTGCCCGTGCAGAGACCAGCGCGTCTCCACCACCCCACTTCTAGCACGAAGAACCCTCTCCCAGCAGGTGCCCCTGACACGACCGACCATGATCCTTAAATCGGTGGCAGGGCCACTTCCCTTGGTAAGGCGATGGCTCGAAGATGTGCCAACGTACCTGTCTTAATGCACGTGGCAGTCGGCGAGGGGCAGCAGGTTGGTTGGAGGAAGAAGGGGGGAAATGTTCTATTGGACCAGTCGTTGAAATAGTACGGTGCGGGATATGGTAGTGGGAAGTAGTATCGCGTCTTGAGTGGGTGGCAGACTCTGCGCGTAGCAGTTGCGCAAGTGCGCCTCGGGCTGCGGGCATCTAGCCCCGTGGAGCCGCGGTAGGTGACGCTGGCGAGCCTCCCTCATCTCTTCCAAGCTGTCTCACCTCCCCTCATCTCGGATGCCATCCAACTCGCCGCTCATTCATGGTAATAACGCGTGCCCGAGATTGCCAGCTCGATTATCATTCCGTCTTGGGGCAGTCGTCGGGGCTCGAGGTTTTCTAGGCCCCGTTGCGGGTATGCCCCCAAAGCGAAAGAGGCGTTTGGAGGCCCCGCCCGCGGCGAGCGATGATGATGCCGCGGAGTTCGAGGAGGTGCCTGATATCCAGTTGTCCAACTTGGGGACCCACCTCTTAAAGTCTTGGGCATGGGGGCTGATGCCCGCAACGGAAGTCCAACGCATAGCGGCCGCGGCCTACAAGGACGGCCTGCGGCATGGAGAAATTTCCAGGCTGGCGGCCCTCGGTCAGCGAGGGAATTACCCTGGCAACATACATCAACAATTGAACACCATGTTAGGCCGCAATTCGTTGCCCCAGCCAATGGTACTCGAGATCCCTTGCGTGGACCCCAAGACGTCTGAGGTCGCCTTGGCCGACTGCGGCGTGCTATTGCCACATGAGTGGTTCTCCGCGCTCTTCCACAGATATGAGACAGAGTTTAACTACATCTTTGGGGTGGACCGCCTGGGCGAGTTCTGGGCCAACGCCAGCAGGTGACTTTTTTTTTTTGTTTTAAGAGTGGGGGAGAGGGGGTTTTGATGTTCCCCGCCCATTGGGCCGTTGAAAACGTTGAAGTGCCGCCACAATCCCTTGGGCAAGCCATGCATTGTTCGTTCGGTGCCCAGGCATCGTGGACAAAATAATCCCAGGGACGATCTGCGTTTACGAGAACACCCTGTATTGGAAGTTGGCGATCGCGGGGCCACGTGTTTGCCGCTCAGGCTCCACGGCGACGGGGCCGAGTTTCTCACGCGAGACTCCCTGGTGACGCTCGGCATGACTGGGCTGCTAGCAGTCGGGTCCACGAAGAGCCTCACCTTAAACTTGACCAGCTGGCCACTAAGTCTCACGGCAAAGGCGGCCCACCACGATGGGCACGACGCCTTCTTAGAAATCTGGAAGCTACTGCGATGGTCATTCAACGCGCTTGCTAGCGGCAAGCATCCTTCCAGAGATATGGTTGGCTGTGCCGATCCAAACATGCGGAAATGTATTCGTGCGTGCATGTGCATACACGTGTTGATATATGACGCAATGTATGCATATCTGTATCGTCATATTTGTTTGTTTGGATGCGCACACATGCACAATCACATTATGACATTACACATCAACAAACACAGCCCGCGTGTAGGCTTGCACATGGTCTCTCGTTTCGTGTCGTTGCCTGTGTGTGGTTGACAGTTGTGCGTGGGAGGTCTTCATGTGCCTCCATCGTTTCCCCTTGGCTCTCCTGCACGCGAATGCCGCCAGTGCACTCGCGCGGCCGCCGCCGCGATAGGCATTGCGTTATCTGGCCCGCAGATAGAATGAAGGGGCAGCTTGGGAGGGGGGCGGCAGTTTGGGATGGAGTGAGCAGCTTGGGAAGGAGCAACTTGGGAGGATAAGGAATTGGGGGGGGGGGGGCGGGAGCGGCCGGCGTGGCACATGTACCGTGACGGAGGGGCCGCTGACCGCCAACGGACCCTCGGCGGAGCGGGGTGTCGGATTGGAACGGAGAAAGGTTGGATCCAGATCGTGCGAGACTTGCGGGGCAGTGGTTATGTTCCCCCAGCAAGCCTGATCGGGCTTTCGTCTACGCCATGCTTGGCGATCTGGAGTTCTACGCGTCGCACTTGGGAATGCCATTCCCAGGTGACGACCACTTCTGTTGGTTGTGCCCGTGCGACAAGAGTGACGGTGAGAATGCGTTCAACAACTTCCAGGAGGATTGTGGTTTCGGGCAATGGGGGAGGGGAGTGTTTCGTGTTGGGCTGGGGGCATCAATTAGGGTTCCCCCCCGGAGGAGACGGCAGGCCATTGGAAGTTCCACGAGAGGGACTATAGGGTTGACCACCCATTCTTTTCCATCTGGGGAGTATGTATACACATGCTCGCACTAGACGTCATGCACACGCTTGACCTCGGAGTGTCTGGGCACGCCGTGGCCAATCTCATGTACGAGATCGTGTGCGAACAGGAACGAGGGGTCAGGAACAATATCGTAGCTAAGCTTTGGAAGAGGATCCAAGAACTATACCAGGAAGATGGCGTTCAGCATCGGTTGTCCAGATTCGGTTTCGGCACATTTATTGCGGACACACGCTCGCCACACTCAGAGTACCCCGTGCTGAAGAAATCAGTTAAGGCCGCCGAGGCCAGGGCCCTCGCCCGCGTGTGCTACAAGCTGTCCAGAGAATACGACACGGGGACCCAAATTAAAAAGACACGGACATTATTATTTAAGAGCTTGTGCAGAGTTTACCAGCTGATCGACGATGGGGGGATGTTTTTCACACCTGACGAGTGCAACGCCATCCAGAAGGCTGCCGACAACTTTCTCACTT
Organism: Prorocentrum cordatum; assembly: GCA_963575745.1. Lineage (NCBI taxonomy): Eukaryota > Dinophyceae > Prorocentrales > Prorocentraceae > Prorocentrum > Prorocentrum cordatum. The sequence continues at coordinate 108,672 of CAUYUJ010000417.1, forward strand.
GCTACCAGGCGTTGTCCAGAGATGCAGCCGACAACGGTAAGCTTAAATGGAGCGTAGTAAATAAACACCACTTCATGTGGCATTTGGTGCGACAGACCCCGCTTAATTTCAAGTATACCTGGTGCTACCAACCCGAAGATTACCAACGATACATTACTAGGGTAGGTGCCGCGTCCGCCGTAGGGACGCCAAGCCATGCAGTCAGCTGTAAGATTGCGGAGAGGATCCGATGCGCGAGGCATATTATCGACTGCGTCAGTCCAGGCAAGTACGGATGAACGGTTGCTGTCATGGTTGGATTACGGTGGTTGCGTCAACGCTTATGTACACACTATTGGGGGGTAGGAGAGTGGAGGGGAAAGAAGCGTGGGGGTGGAGGTAGGAACGAGGGGGGGAAGGAGAATGATGGTTCCGAGTCTTCCCCCACTGGCTCCGCCCCAACTCCCTTCCCCCTCGCTCTCCCACCGCCACCCCCGCGTCCACCCGTGCCCCTCCTCCGCCACCCCCCCTCCCCCGCCCGTCCCGTCTCGTCGCAGTTCCCTTTCTTCCCACCCACCCCTGACTCCCTGCCCTCTCCACCCTCGATATCCCTCCTCCTCCTCCTCCTCCTCCTCCTCCTCCTCCTCCTCCCTCCTCCTCCTCCTCCTCCTCCTCCTCCTCCTCCTCCTCCTCACCATTCTCCCCCCTCGCCCCCCCCCCATTTCGTTTCCCCTCGCCCCAATCTCCATCGCCAACGCCTGCCCATTGGGCGCGGATCTCGAGTTCACGCGCAGCTCACTCGAATAGGCGGGGCACCGACAAGCCGCAAGCAAGGCCCCCCTTAATCGGAGCGGGGGGTGCAGGGGCAATGATGCGCAACTTGTGATGCAGGTTACGATGAAGAAGATGACGACGACGGCGACGGCGATGACCACGATGACGGTCATGATACCGACTATCAGAATGATGACGAATATGGTAATGGTGATGATGGCGGAAACGACGATCGAGGTTATGATGGCATTTACGGGGACGACCTGACGATGATAATGACGAGGAGGATGACGCCACACGCAGCGATGCAGGACGACGGGAGAACTAGGGCGTCATGATGAGGCCAATGGGGACGACGATGCGTCATGATGAGGATGATGAGGATGATGGTGATGGTGGTGGTGATGATGATGATGATGATGATGATGATAATCGGGGGGCCTTTCTTCCAACTGCTATTGCACTGCGCGCTGCTAGGCCGTCCCCGCCCGCCATCCCCCTACAACGTTCTCGGTCATACAGCCCGCTACCACATTCCTACAATTCTAACCCATGCTCGCACATCCCTCATCCATCCCTCTCTCGGCATTCCTGAAATCCCCATCCCTCTCGCTCTCTCTCTCTCTCTCTCTCTCTCTCCTCATCCACCCCACCTTTCTACAGTCCTCACCCATCCAGTTCTTTCGCCCCTATCCCTCTCTGGGCAGCCTGCCGCCGCCCTGCCGCCGCGGCGGCGCAGAGGCGGGAGAAATGCGGCGCAGCGATGGCGGAAAAGCTACGCAGGGAGAAGGGCCACTCCCAATCTCTCTCCCCTCCCTCCCCCATCTCCACTCCTCTCTCTTCCCTGCTCCTCTTCCCCCTTCCCTCCTCCATCCTCCTGGCTAGTCTCGTCCCTCCTCTATCCCCCCTCCTCCACCTGCCCTTCCTCCCCCTCCTCCTCCCCCACTTCCCTCCTCTCCTTTCCTCTTCTCCCCCCTGGGCCGTCGCCTGCTGGACTCAGTTCGAAATTACCCGCGGCGTCGACCTGGGCCTCGCGCTGGCCCTGGCGACCCGCTTCCAAGTGGCCCATGGTGGTGATGATGATGATGATGATGATGATGATGGTGATGGTGATGGTGATGGTGATGATCATGTTGATGATGATGATGATGCTGATGATGATGATGATGATGATGATTGTGACAACCTTGGTGAAAGTTGTGATAATGATGTTGATGGTAACGACGACGGCGACGGTGTTGACGATTATGATGATGGTGATGATGCTGTTTCTCGTCAACATACGTGTTTAGTATCTGCACCGCCCGTGCGTTCGTTGCGACGCGCAGCTAAATATTCAAATTGTACACTACGGGGTTAACCCGTTGAGACCTTGTATATTATTATATAGTTATTCCGCCTCTTTCTTGCTCATGATGTCCGCCCCTCTTATGTGTCATTCCCTTCTCACTTCGCTCACCCAACCCCCCTCTCTATCATATACTCACGTCCCCCCCCTCTCACTTTCTCCCTCCTACCCTTCCTCATCTATCACCCCCCCTTGCCTCCCACTTATTTTCCCCTCTCCCCCTCCCTCCCTCATCCCCCCCTTTCTCCCCACCCCTCTGATCACAAGGAGATGTTGCCGAGCGAGCTTGGCATTGCCGCGCATCCTTCGGTCAAGAAACAAATCACGCGCGCGGAAAAAAGGAAGGAGGATTATGATGATGATGATGATGATCATCATCATCAATGACGATGATGATGATGCTGATGAGTATGAGTATGAGTATGAGTATGAGTATGATGATGATGACGATGATGACGACGACGACGACGATGATGATGATGATGATGAAAATGATGATGATGATGATGATAATGATGATGATGATGATGGCGGGGTAAAGGCCTTCAGGTCTCGGAGCGGCCTCGACGACCAGAGAATCGCGGGGCAACGGCTGCGTGCCAGGGCCTCGTGAGGCCCAAGCCAGGGCCGCAATAATTCCGAACCGAGTCCAGCCGAAGAGGAGGGTACCCGTATGTTGCCCACACGGAAGGCCGCGGGGGTCGAGAGAGATCATCATCATCATCATCATCATCATAATCATCATCATCATCATCATCAGCATCAGCATCATCATCATCATCATCATTATCATCATCACCATCAACATCATCATCATCAACATCTTCATCATCATCAGTGTCGTAATCATCAATTCCGCCCCGCTCATCATCCTAACCATCATCGGCAAAAGTCGGTAACGATCGGTAACCGACCTCGGCAAAAGTCGGTAACGGTCGGTAACGGTCGGTAACGGTCGGTAACAACGTCGGTAACAACGTCGTGCGATTCGCTAAAATCCGTTACCGTTCGTTACCGTTCGTTACCGAAATCTGCGTTTGTCCGTTACCGTTCGTTGCCGTCCGTTACCGAAAAAAAAGCGGTAACGGTCGGGATCGGTGGTTCCCGTTCGTTACCCAAATTTTTGGGTAACGCATGATCTGGGGAAGGGCAACAAAAACAGTGGCGGGTCGTCTCCCCGCAGTAGCCGTTGTTGCCCCACCTCGTGGCACCGCGCGCGCGGGGGTCAGGCGCGAGAAGGGCGGTCACTGGCAGCAGGCCCGTCGCTGCCCAGCAAAATGCGGCATGCGGCATTGGGGCCCAACGCGGTCAGTCACAGCATTGGGATCTGAGTGTGCGTGGAGGGCGGACGCGGCAGCAAGCGCTGTTCCCGCTCGGCGGGTGCGCCACCTATCCCACGAGGTGCCCGACCGAGGGGGGGGGGGGGGTGGCTTTCCCCCCGCCCCCCTCCTTGGGGGCCAGGCGGGCGTCGCAGCGCGTTTGGCGGAGGCTGGAAGTGGCACCCTCGCTGCTTTTTCATCAATATGACCCATGCGGCGATCAGCTGCGACCCCCGAAGTCCAACCACCCCCGCAGTCTTGTCGCACTGCAGTTTCACATCAGCTGCGGCTTGCTGCGGCCCTGGGGGGCCGACAATAGGAGAGACCAACCATCAATAGAGATCGCAGCGGCGATCAGCTGAGACCTCCGAGGACATGAAACATAAACATCAGCGGCGGTCAGCTGCGACCGCGGAGGACCACCGTGCGACCCTGGATGCACGCGGGGGCTTGCCGGGGCCACGGGCCCGGGGCCTCCCTCGGGGACTCAAGGTACTCTTGCATCCCGGTTCTGGCAGCCCACTGTCATCAGCTGCAGCGCTGAGAACAGGTGCGTGAAGGGTGGACACTGGCAGCAGGCCCAGTCCCGACCGGCAAAATGTGGCAGGTGGCATTGGAGCCCAGCGTGATCTGTGACAGCTGTGGGATCAGGGTGTGTGTCCCGCGGATGCTCAAGGGGCTCTTGCATCCCGGTGCTGTCCTCCCTGGGGTGTCTGCCGTTCGGGCTCGTGTCCGCCTTCTGGGGCTCAGGGTACTCTTGCATCCCGGTGCTGTCGGTGCAACGGAGACGGAGACGCCATCCAACAAATAGAGATCCACATGCTCCAGCGCCGTTGCCGGGATGTGGGAAGCTAAGTTGGAGCCCATTGTCATCAGTTGCAGCGCTGGGATCAGGTGCGAGAAGGGTGGGCACTGACAGCGGGCCCTGTCGCTGCCCGGCAAAATGCAGCAGGCTGCATCGGGGCCTAACGTGATCAGTTACAGCAGTGGGGCCAGAGTGTGCGTGAAGGGCGGTCAGTGGCAGCAGGTTTTCCTAGGTGGCAGGTGGCATTGGAGCCCAGCGTGATCTGTGACAGCTGTGGGATCAGGGTGTGTGTCCCGCGGATGCTCAAGGGGCTCTTGCATCCCGGTGCTGTCCTCCCTGGGGTGTCTGCCGTTCGGGCTCGTGTCCGCCTCCTGGGGCTCAGGGCGCTCTTGCGTCCCGGTGCTGTCGGTGCAGCGGAGACGGAGACGCCATCCAATAAATAGAGATCCACATGCTCCGGCGCCATTGCTGGGCTGTGGGGTGCTAAGTTGGAGCCCGCTGTCATCAGTTGCAGCGCTGGGATCAGGCGCGAGAAGGGTGGGCACTGACAGCGGGCCCGTTCGCTGCCCAGCAAAATTTCAGTAGGCTGCGTCGGGGCCTAACGTGATCAGTTACAGCAGTGGGGCCAGAGTGTGCGTGACGGGCGGTCAATGGCAGCAGGTGCTGTCCTAGCTCGGCGGGCGCGCCACCTGCCCCGCGAGTGCGGGGGCCCGACCGAGGGGGGGGGGGCGGCTTTCCCCCCGTCTCTCTCCTTGGGGGCCTTGCGGGTGTCGCAACGCATGTGGCCGAGGCTGGAAGTGGCAGTGCACGCTGCTCTTGTATTGGGGACGGCGGCATGCCTCTGCCGCCTGGCCTGGGCACCTCCCTGTCACTGGCGGCTCAAGCGGCGATCAGCTGCGACCCCCGGGGACCTACCACCCCCGCTGTCTTGTCACACTGCTGTTCCACATCAGCTGCTGTTTGATGCGACCCTGGAGGGCCGACAATCGGACGCACCTACCATCAAATAGTGATCAGCGGCGATCAGCTGCGACCCCTGAGTAGATGAAAGGGGCCAACAATCGGACACACCAACCATCAGACAGAGATCGTAGCGGCGATCAGCTGCGACC
>CAUYUJ010000418.1:0-7500 GCA_963575745.1 Prorocentrum cordatum
ACATACAATACATGACACAGACAGACAGAGAGAGAGACAGAGAGCAGACAGAGAGAGAGACAGAGAGAGCGGAGTTGGTCACATTTTTGGGGCAAGTTCCTGAGATCGTCGTGGTTTTTGTTGGTCTTGCGCGCGCGAATGTCCACTTTACTTTTTTTTTGCAAGGGAATATTGATTATGTTAGAACAAGAAAAAGTAGCTCGCGCGAGTTCATGTAACATAAATGTTGAAAAACCATTGGTTTTGTGGGAGTCGGACAGCGCGCGCGGGATGAAATTTGGACATTTTTTTTTGAAAAACCATTGGGTTTTTGATGTTTTTATGTTGAAATCGTTACGAAACCTAAGGTTCTGGAAGGATTTCCTCTTGCGCGCGCGAATGTCCACTTTACCTTATTTTTTGCAAGGGATTATTGAAATTTGATTATGTTAGAACAAGAAAAAGTAGCTCGCGCGAGCTCATGTAACATAAATGTTGAAAAACCATTGGTTTTGTGGGATTCGGACAGCGCGCGCGGAAGGACATTTTGACAATTTTTTCTTAAAAAACCATTGGGTTTTTGATGTTTTTATGTTAAAATCGCTACGAAACCTAAGGTTTTGGAAGGATTTCGTCTTGCGCGCACGAATGTCCACTTTACCTTATTTTTTGCAAGGGATTCTTGCAATTTGATCAAGTAAGAACAAGAATTTTCATTTTATAGTGTTTTTTGCAAGGGAAGCGGGGGGGAACAAAACAACCGGATCCGGTACTAATCGTTTTGCCTGAGACTTCCTCACGAAAATGATGAAAATGTGGCTGCGGCCTAGGCGCGGCGGGGGGGTCGTGCACCAGGGGTCCCAACAATAATTATTCTTAAGAAGAAATAATGTTCAACAACAGCAACAACAACAACAACAACCACCACAACAACAACAGCAACAACAAATGTGAGTAACCGGAGCAAAAAATATAACAGAGGAAAAACTAAACAAAAAAAAAAAAACTGCAAACAATATAAAAACTCCTCCCAACCACCCCCCCAAAAAAATAAGCCGAAAAGGAATCAATGAGCTGACGAGGCCTGAGACCAGCCCCGAGATGGCCCAGGAGAGCTCCCAGAGGGGCCCAGAAAGACCCGAGCGGACCCCAGAGGCCACCAGGAGCGCCCCCCCCAAGAGAGCCCCGGGAGAGATCCGAGGCATGAGCTTTCGGGCACCGACGGGGGAGAAAATTCCTGCGCGCATCTCCTTGCTTGATCGATGGTCCCCAGGGATGCCCCAGGAGGACCCCAAAAGTCTCGCGGGAGGCCCCGAGAGTTCCAAAGAGAGCCCCAACAATCCTCTCCAAAGAGCGTCCTAAGAGAGCTGGAGAGTACCGCGAAGCCTCGGAGAGGCTCCCAGGGGTCCCCAGGTTGGCCGCTGTTGGGGAGTACCCAGGATAACTCCAGCCCCCAGCTTCAGTTTGTAGAGGCCTCGTAGATGGGTCCGGAGTAGATGTGGTCAGAGGATCGCCGGTGCATCGGCAACGTCAGCGATGCACCGGCGACGTCGGCGCAGGAAAAATCGGGCTCCACATCGAGCCGCATCAGCGATGCATCGGCGATGCGGCGCGATCCTCTGACCCCATCCACTCGGGCCCCATCTGGGAGGCCCAGAGTTTGACCATCCAGCGCGAGCTGCGAAAGGGCCGGTGGCCTCAAAACTGTGCTCGTGCGAGTCCTGGGCTTCGGCTCGACGGCTGCCCACCCAACCCCCGCTCGCCTGTGGATCGGCTCTAGATGGGCTGGTGGGGGTACGCTAAACGTCACGAGCGTCTGAACCTTATTGTTGAGGAGGTGCTCAACGAGGATGCAAAATCCTGATCTACTGAACCTATTGAGTAGCTGCTGCAGAATGACATCACGACTGCGCAAAGCGCTGAGGCGAGAGTCACATCGTGAAAATGGCATGCCTTCCATCCGTACAAACCTGCGAAGCAAGTGCGCGCCGCACTGAACTTAAGTCAAATTTCAAAACTGCCCTTTGAGACTAGTGCACGCGGAACTAAGGCAAGAGCCACATTCTAAAAACAGGTCGCCCTCCATCCGTGCAACTGCTGAAGGGGAGGAAAATCAGGAGGAGCAGGATGAGGAGGAGGAGGAAGAGGAGAAGGAGGCCAGCCATGCCTACAGGTCTGGAAGTGCAGGCGAGGAGCTGAGGAGCTGATCACAAAGAGAAAGAGGCTTTGGAAGAGATGAGGGAAGGGAAATAAATAAATAGAGAAAGAAGTTGGTTGGGAACGGAACTGAATGGCTAGGGGAGGAGGAGGACGAGGAAGAGGAGGAGGGGGCGGAGGAGGACGACGACCAGTGTAAACCCAAGCTTCATCAACGATGTTGTAATAAACTCTCCCCCAAATTCCCTATTCAGAGGTTTCTACACGGACGGATTCTCCCTGAAGGAAGTACCCCGTTGACAGACAAGCGTTTGACAGTCCTGAACCTTAACAAAACACCATTCCTGGACCTCAACGCCACGTTACTGTTTCGTCTTGGCGATCCCGAACCGTGCCAGAACACCATTCCTGGGACTTGGGAATCACGACTCGCCGCGACTGTTACGCCCTGACAGTCCTACGTCGTGCAGAAACACCATTTCTGGAAAGTCAACCATAAGAATCCTCGAAACTGCTATAAACTCTTAAGACGAATGTGCGCGGCGCTAAAGCGAGAGCTACAATTTGAAAACGGCCCGCCCTCCAACCGTGAAGCTCTTGCATACTTTTAAAGCGAATGCGCGTGGCGCAAAGGCGAGAGCCACATTTTGAAAACCGCCCGCCCTGAATGTGTGAATCTCTTGCAAACGCTTAATACGCACGTGCGCTGCACTATGGCGATGGCGAGAGCCCCATTATGAAACTGGCCCGCCCTCCATCCGGGAAACTCTCGCAAACTTATGCAACGAATGTGCGCGGCGCAACGGCGAGAGCCACTTCCTAAAACCGGCAGCCCTCCATCCGCAAAACTCTTGCAAGCTTCAAGCTTCATAATCATAAACGGTGAAGTCTCAGTCAAAATGCCCAGCCCGCCCTACCAACACGTCCGGGAGCGCGAGGGGGAGAAGCTATTCAGTAGGAAAAAAGAATGGAGGAGGAGGAAGAGGAGGAGGAGAAGGAGGAGGAGACGGAGACGGAAGAGACGGAGGAGGAGACGGAGGAGGAGGAACAGGAGGAGGAGGAGGCGGACAAGGAGACGGAGGGGACAGAGGAGCAGGAGGAGACGGAGGAGGAAGAGGAGAAGCAGGAGGAGACGGAGGAAGAAGAGGAGGAGACGGAGGAGATGGAGGAGGAGACGGAGGAGACAGAGGAGACGGAGGAGACGGAGAGGGAGGAGGAGGAAACGGAGGAGGATGGGGACCCCCTGCCCGTCCCTCTCCGCGTGCGCCCGGAGGGCAGCGCGCCGCCCACGCACACGGCGCGCGGCGAAGCCCAGGGAGGGCCGCCACAAGCCCACGGCGGGGCGGCGCTCGACATTGCGGTCGCGAGGGGGAACGATACAGTGGAGGCCCGACCACAAGAAACCTTCCACAAGAAGCCCAACCCTGAGACCCCAGGACGTCCATATGATTTTTGGTGTGGGAACGCCGCGCACTCAATCGCAAAACCATGGAAACCCAAGAAACCGAGGGCACCCTGGAGGCAAAAAGGGTGTTCCATGGCATGGGTCTCCACTGTAGGGAAGGACCAGCTCAGGGGGCCCTGGTCGTTCTGGACAGCTCCCCCATTGAGCAAAAATGCCCTCCGGTGAGAGAGCTGCCAGGGGCCCTCCACGTGCGCACAGCACCGCGCCCCGATCGGATCGACTCGGGAAACAGACCAGGGACTGCACCGGCACACTCGCGTGCCCATGTCGAGTGGGCCCGCGCAGATGCCCTCAGTCGACTTGTCTGGGTGGGCGCAACGCCCGAGCTCCAGGGGGCCCTGCGATCCTGGCGCGCCAATTTTCGCAGCGCGCGATTTTGCCTCCTCTCGGGCCCTGTGAGCCTCGCACATCATCGATCCGGCTCGAAACCACGCCACAGGAGGATGGGGTCCAGGGCTCCGGTCGTGATGTTTCGATGCTGAACTGTTTTTTTTTCCAGCGCAAATATTTTGGAGAGGGGGAGGGAGGGCAGAGGAGAGGACGCGAACCATCGATTAGCATTACACCACCCGTCTCACTCGGAGAAGTCTGCGACTACTGTCTGAAAACGCTCAAGCCGAAATGAAACATGCGGAGAAAGCGAGAAAACTATAGAAATGTAATAACACATTTCCGCGACCGTCGCGCGGATGCCTCAATGAAATCGCGGTTGAAGTGTGAACTCGCGCGTGCGTACCCCATACCGGTCCATTCTGGCGGGACTCGCACTGGTGCCCAACGCAAGTGGGGAGAAGGGAGAACAAGAGGAGCCCAAGGAGGAGAGCGAGACACAGATAACACAGTACCTGAAGAGACGAATGCACTGATGAGCTATCTAACCCCCTGCAGCAAAAAGGGGCAACAGCGAGCGCACGGTGCCTGTAGGACCGAGCGTTTTTCGAACGGAAGCTTGTTCAAATCGTGGGAGCTTGCCGACAAAGAGTAGGGCCTACGGCAATGACGGCGCGAGACTGGAACGGCACCCAGGAGTGGGGGCGGCCCACAGGTACGGGCAATCAAATGCACATATACACGGTCCCTCTCAGGCCATCGGCATGGAACATGCTGAACTGTTGTTCCGTGTCGTCGGATCTCCGCGGGGGCAACATCGAGCATGAATCGGCGACACAACCGCCACCGACAGATCGGCGGGCAGACCCACGGTGGCGATGGCGCGCGATCCTGGGGGAGGCAGTTAGGCCTCCCCCCCGGGGGGGGGCCTACGGCGTCACGTCGCGTCGCGGGGGGGAGGGGAAATGAACGGGACTGCAGTCTGGGTTTGCGTCAACAACAACCACAACAACAACAACAACAACAACAACAATAACAACAACAACAACAACAACAACAACAACAACAACAACAACAACAACAACAACAACAACAACAACAACAACAACGACAACGACAGCGACAACGACAACGACAACGACAACGACAACGACAACGACAACGACAACGACAACGACAACGACAAAGACAACGACAACGACAGCAACAACAACAACAACAACAACAACAACAACAACAACAAGAACAACAAGAACAACAACAACAACAACAACAACAACAGCAACAACAACAACAACAACATCAACAACAACAACAACAACAACAACAACAACAACAACAACAACCAGAACAATAACAAGAACAGTAACAACAATAATTACCCTGTGACGTACCCAACCCATCTGTATCAATGAAAACGAGGAGTTGGCCGAAACTTGTATGGACAATCAAATTGATGTGTAAGCTACTTGGGAGGCGTCACTGTGCTGGGCCCCGCAAGCAGGCCTCGAAAGTGGCGACAGTTTCACAGATCGCAGCCCCCCAGGGATGGCGAGGTCTAATTTGAATCTGCGTGTGGCGTCACTGTGCTGGGCCCCCCAGCAGGCCGCGAAAGTGGCGACAGTTTCACAGATCGCAGCCCCCCAGGGATGGCGAGGTCTAATTTGAATCCGCCGTGGGTACCCACTGTGCTGGGCCCCCCAGCAGGCCTCGAAAGTGGCGACAGTTTCACAGATCGCAGCCCCCCAGGGATGGCGAGGTCAAATTTGAATCCGCGGTGACTACCCACTGTGCTGGGCCCCCCAGCAGGCCTCGAAAGTGGCGACAGTTTCACAGATCGCAGCCCCCCAGGGATGGCGAGGTCTAATTTGAGTCTGCGGTGGGTACCCACTGTGCTGAGCCCCCCAGCAGGCCTCGAAAGTGGCGACAGTTTCACAGATCGCAGCCCCCCAGGGATGGCGAGGTCTAATTTGAGTCCGCGGTGTGTACCCACTGTGCTGGGCCCCCCAGCAGGCCTCGAAAGTGGCGACAGTTTCACAGATCGCAGCCCCCCAGGGATGGCGAGGTCCCATTTGAGTCTGCCGTGAGTACCCACTGTGCTGGGCCCCCCAGCAGGCCTCGAAAGTGGCGACAGTTTCACAGATCGCAGCCCCCCAGGGATGGCGAGGTCTATTTGAGTCCGCCGTGGGTACCCACTGTGCTGGGCCCCCCAGCAGGCCTCGAAAGTGGCGACAGTTTCACAGATCGCAGCCCCCCAGGGATGGCGAGGTCTAATTTGAGTCCGCGGTGTGTACCCACTGTGCTGGGCCCCCCAGCAGGCCTCGAAAGTGGCGACAGTTTCACAGATCGCAGCCCCCCAGGGATGGCGAGGTCTAATTTGAGTCCGCCGTGTGTACCCACTGTGCTGGGCCCCCCAGCAGGCTTCGAAAGTGGTGACAGTTTCACAAATCGCAGCCCCCCAGGGATGACGAGGTCCCATTTGAGTCCGCCGTGGGTACCCACTGTGCTGGGCCCCCCAGCAGGCCTCGAAAATGGCGACAGTTTCACAGATCGCAGGCCCCCCAAGGATGGCGAGGTCCAATTTGAATCCGCCGTGTGTACCCACTGTGCTGGGCCCCCCAGCAGACCTCGAAAGTGGCGACAGTGTCACAGATCGCAGCCCCCCAGGGATGGCGAGGTCCCATTTGAGTCCGCCGTGTGTACCCACTGTGTTGGGCCCTCCAGCAGGCCTCGAATGTGGCGACAGCTTCAAAGATCGCAGCTCCCCAGGGATAGCGAGGTTCCATTTGAGTCCGCGGTGTGTACCCACTGTGCTGGGCCCCCCAGCAGGCCTCGAAAGTGGCGACAGCTTCACAGATCGCAGCACCCCCAGGGATGGCGAGGTCCCATTTGAGTCCGCCGTGTGTATCCACTGTGCTGGGCCCCCCAGCAGGCCTCGAAAGTGGCGACAGTTTCACAGATCGCAGCCCCCCAGGGATGGCGAGGTCCCATTTGAGTCCGCCGTGTGTACCCACTGTGCTGGGCCCCCCAGCAGGCCTCGAAAGTGGCGACAGTTTCACACATCGCAGCCCCCCAGGGTTGGCGAGGTCCCATTTGAGTCCGCCGTGGGTACCCACTGTGCTGGGCCCCCCAGCAGCCCTCGAAAGTGGCGACAGTTTCGCAGATCGCAGCCCCCCAGGGATGGCGAGGTCACATTTGAGTCCGCCGTGTGTACCCACTGTGCTGGGCCCCCCAGCAGCCCTCGAAAGTGGCGACATTTTCACAGATCGCAGCCACCCAGCTGGCACGCAGCGACGAGCGAGGCAAAAGGCAAGGGGGAAGAGAGGGGCGGGGAAGGAGGCCAGGCGACGCGCGAGCAGTGCTCTATTCAAAACGAGAACCCAACGCAGGAGGGTTGGGAATAACAACAGCAACAGCAACACCAACAACACAACAACAACAACAACAACAACAACAACAACAACAACAACAACAACAACAACAACAACAACAACAACAACAATCATTTTACCCGAACGCGTGGTGTTCTCCCCAGTGCCAGGGTTTTCATACGACACCAGGCAATACCC
>CAUYUJ010000418.1:15000-90000 GCA_963575745.1 Prorocentrum cordatum
GCCCAATCTGGCAAACGGGGGCAATCTGGCGAGGGAGCCAACGCGAATCCAGTCTGGCGAATAACCCAAATCATCCAGTTTGGCCAGGCCAGATTGGCCCTTGGGGCCCAATCCCATCTGACAGTCTGGCCTTCGACTACCCAGACTTCGTCCTCCCCTCGTCTCCTGCCGAACCAAACGTCCCTCCGTATTGTATTCCTCCCACTCCTCAGCCTCATCGTCAGCATCAACAATAGCAACAGTTTTAAGACTGCTCGTTTTCAGATGCTCACGTGTCATCCAACATGTATCTCCCTCGATACCCGCCCTGTCCGTCTTTGGTCGCACCCTTGGCGGGGTACATTTTCTTTCCCTGTCACGTGTAATCGGCGCAGCCCTGGAAACAGGGAGAACAGAAATGATGGAAACGGGAGAGGGCGAGGAGGAAGTGGAGGGTGGGAGTGGAGAAGTAGGGAGGGAAGGGGGCAAGAAGGACGGAGGGAGAAGATGGAGGACGGGAGGCGTTAGCAAGAGGGATTCCAGAGCGCCGAGAAAGCGTTTCGTGAATAAGTTGACGAGAAATCTGAGGCGAGAGCACGATTCCTACAGACATTGCTGGTGACATCCCACTTTCTCCATCAAGCGAGAGAAGCACCAGACCAACAACACAATCTGAGGCGCAAGCGCAGGAAAGGACACTTCAGTTGCAAGACCAAAAAATGCACCGGAGGGGAGATCAACAATAAATGCGCTTGAGAAATAAGAGCTCAAAAAAAATCCGCAACCGTGCCCCTGGCACGAAGTGGAGTGCCCCAAGGCTCATGCAGCACTAAGAGGTAGACGCTGTGCTGCTGCTGCTGCAGCGAAAATTGTAAGTCTCTCAGGGCCTGGACCAGTCGTTTCCCAGGCCTTTCTGGGGTTTTCCAGGCTGGCTCTCGTGGGTTCTACAGTGCTTCCTGCGCCTCCTGTGGACGCTGTGCCCCCCAAAAGCGACCTCCCAAACCCTCCCATGAGTCCAAGAGGGCCCCGGATCGCCGAACGATCGCTCCAAGACGCCCAAGATGGCGTGAAGATGGCCCAAGAAGCCTCCAAGACGCCACAAGAGGCCTTCAAGAGGCCTCCCGAGAGGGCCCCAAGAGGCAAAAATCATTTATGTTCCTGAGGTTTTTGGAAGACTTTGGCGTTCTCACCTTTTCGGCTTTCCGACGATCCAAGACGGCCCCAGCCAGAGGCCCTCAAGACCACCCCAAGACGGCCCACGAGGCCCCCAAGAGGGCCCCAAGACGGCCTAAGAGCGCCCCGAGAAGGCCCGAGAAGAGCCCAAGCTGGCCCAAGAGGGTCCGAAGACGGCCCCAAAAGGGACCCAAGAGAGAGAATACGAATCGAAAACCCACTCCCTCCCCCTCCTCGCCCCCCTCCCTCCCCCTCTCTCTCTCGCTCCACGTCTCACAATTCGTTTGAACCCCGATTTCCGCCCGCTCCCTGCTGGGTCGCTTTTGTTAGACCGGCTGGGTGTTGTTGTTGAGCAGCTTAATTTGTTGCTGGATTTGTTGGTTCCTTGGTCGCCTCCCTCTCCCCCCGTCTGGCTATTGAACTTTTCTGCTCGTCTGTTTCGTGCAAGTATTGGGTATCGTTGATCCAATTCCCACCCCCAGCGGCGTGGCCTGGGCCCCACTGGCCGATTTACCCCCCCTAGATGGGGATATAGGCCGTTCCCTTCGGGTTTCGAGGGGTGTATTCCCAACTGGGGGGTTATTTGGTGGGGGTCTCGAAGGGGATGGGGATGGGGATGGGGGTCGGATAAACGATACTGATGCTTCGCCGCCCTGGTCTTGCCGGGTCGCTTTGCCAGGTGCTTGTGCAGCCTCCTGTCTCTCTTTTGCCTGCGCGCCCGGCCCGGCGCCCCGGTCCTGCCGTGCTGCCGTGTGTCCTCAGCGCTTTCGCGTGGTGAAAGTCGCGTGAAAATGACAAATAATATATATATAGAGAGAGATATATCTATATATACAAGACTGCAGTGGCGCTTCGCGCCATGCACCTTGGTCCTTGAAGTTTGGTATGCAGGCGGAATAGCAGGAAGGTCAAGCCGACAATTTAAAGATATCTCCTTGTTGCCTTTTCCGGCATCGCCGCTATAACAATGTTATTCGTTATCCTTCCTCCATGCTTATGTTTCTTTATTTTCGCCATACCCTGCGCATTCTCCCCGTCCTCCTCTGCTCTTTTTTGCGGGGGCTCTTCCTTGGAGAGCCTCTGAGGGCCTCACAAAAGTTGTTTCAGGCTTTCTTAAGGCCTTCTGGGGGCCTCCTGGGCGTATTCTGGGGGCCTCTGGAGACTTCCTCGGGCCACCCTGCCTCCAACCGCGGTCCCCCTGAACGACCGGGTCACAATGTGGAATGCTTCGGAGGGTGTCTTGGGGCCATCTTGGGCCGCCATGGGGCTCTCTGAGGGCCACCTTGGACCCGTGTTGTGCCATTTTGGGGCTCTCTTGGACTGCCCGGATGGTTGCGGGGCGATGTTGGAGCCTCCCAGGCGGCTTCGGACGCCCAGAAGACCGCCGTCTTAGAGCGTCGGGAAGCCGACAAGAGGAGAGCCCCAAAATTCAGCAAAAACCTACAGAAAATCAAAGATTTGTGCCTCTTGGGACCTTCTTGGGAGTGCTCTTGGAGGCCTCTTTGGGGCCGTCCTGGAGGCCTTTTGGGACATCTTGAGGTCACGTCGGTCACTCTTGAAGCGCTCTTGTGCTGTCTTGGGGGTCTCTGGGACGTCCCCGATGACCCCCCTGATCGCCCTAGGTGTGCTGGGAAGGCTTGGCAAAACGCGCTGCGAGGCCCGGGGCGGCCGCTTCGAGGCCCGTCTGGAGGGTCCCAAAGCCCCAGATCTCGGGAGTCCGGTTTTGGGGGGGGGGGACGGGTTTTCCCCCCGCCAGGGCTTGTAACATAACAATATAGGAAGAGGAATATACATTTATAATTGTACATATTTGTGTGTATAAATGTAAGCATAAATAGATGTGTGTATATACATATATATATATACACATATACATATATATGTATACAGATAGCCAAAAGAGAGAGAGAGAGAGAGAGAGAGAGAGAGAGAGAGAAAGAGAGAGAGAGAGAGACAAAAAAAAGAGAGAGAGAGAGAGAGACCGACTGTGCATCAGCAATAAATCAGATAAGAGGTTATACAGGCGCGTAGCCCCTAATAGCCGAACGCAAAATGAGTTGGGGAAAATCGAAAGAAGGCTCTTCCAAGTACCGCCAGTGCCGCCTGGGGGGCCGAGGGGGGCGGAGAAGTCGAGGCAGAAAAAGCGGGAGAAACAAGAGGGACTGGTCCAAACACGATCCAATAGGCCGCCAAGAGGCCCCAAGAGGCCCCAAATAGACCTAAAAGAAGCCCCAGGAGGAACCGAAACGGCCGCCAACTGCCAAGAGGCCTCAAAACTGCCTCCCAGAGGCCCCCGAGAGGTCCCAGACGAGGCCGCAACGAACATCCTATGACATCCACATCCCAGGTACGGTGGTGGGAGGAGCCGAAAGCCATTAGACCTGCTTGGCACTGGGACGGAAAGCGCGTGAACTTTGTGAGGGCGCGAGTTCTTTGGCTTAGTGTCTTGGAGCACTGCTGATGTTAAGGCCTTGGTACGACGTGCAAGAATATACCAAAAAACTTTGCGATAATCGATTAACATGGCTTTTCTGGGCCTCCCTGGTGGTCCTGTTGGGGCTCGTTTGGACCGTCTTGGGCTGTCATTGGCCGTCCTGGGGCCCTCTTGGGCCGTCTTGGGGGGCCAGGGCCGTCTTGGGGCCCTCTGGGGAACCGCTTGAGGCCTTTTGGGGCTCTCTCGGGAACTTTTTGGGACCCTCAGGGGCCTCTCTTGGACCGTATTGCGGTTCTCTGGGGCCGTCTGGGAGCCCACTTGGGCCATCTTGGGGCCGTTTGGGGGGCCTCTTGGGCCGTCTTGGGGCGGTCTTCGGGGCCTCTTGAGCCGTCGTGCACGCTGTGAAGACCGAAGAAGCGAATATGCTAAAGATGCATGTTTCCCCGTGGGATTGGGACGATGTTTGCCTTTTGGAGCTCCTCTGGGGGGCGGGTTGGAGCGTCTTGAGGACCTGGGCCGACACAGGAACGAAAAGAGCAGTGCAGGAACTTGCCCGTGATGGCTCATGTCTCCCTTCGCTCTAGGGGGTGTTGGCGTGAAGAGCTTGTTGCGTCACCCCTCTCTGTTGGGAGCCCTGGTGTTCCTACTCCTCCTCCTCCTCCTCCTCCTCCCTCCTCCTCCTCCTCCTCCTCCTCCTCCTCCTCCTCCTCCTCCTCCTCCTCCTCCTCCTCCTCTCCTCCTCCTCCTCCTCCTCCCTCCTCCTCCTCCCTCCTCCTCCTCCTCCTCCTCCTCCTCCTCCTCCTCCTCCTCCTCCTCCTCCTCCTCCTCCTCCTCCTCCTCCTCCACCTCCTCCTCCTCCTCCTCCTCCTCCTCCTCCTCATCCTCCTGCTCCTCATCATCATCCTCTGCCTCCCTCCGCCTCCGCCTCCGCCCCTCCGCCTCCGCCTCCTCCTCCTACTCCTCCTCATACTTCTACTCCTGCTTCCTCCTCCTCCTCCCTCTCCTCCTCCTTCTCCTCCCCCACCGCCTCCTCCTCCTCCTCCTCCTCCTCCTCCTCCTCCTCCTCCTCCTCCTCCTCCTCCCCTCCTCCTCCTCCTCCTCCTCCTCCTCCTCCTCCTCATCCATTCCTGCCCCTTCTAGATAACTCCTCCCTGTTGCACCCCGCGGCTAGTTTTTAGGGCGGGCCAGGCGTTTCGCCTGAGACTTCCTCACCATCTATAACCCTGAAGCATAAAAGTGACAACAGTTTCACAGATGGAGGGCGGGTCGTTTCAAGATGTGGTTCTCGCCTTAGCGCCGCGCACATTCGTTCGAACGGGTGGTTTTCAAAATGTGGCTCTCGCCTTAGCGCCGCGCACATTCGTTCGAACAAATTGCAAGAGTTTCACGATGGAGGGCGGGTAGTTTGCAAAATGTGGCTCTCGCCTTAGCGCCGCGCACATTCGTTTTAAAACAAATGCAAGAGTTTCACGGACTGAGGGCGTGTGGTTTGCAAAATGTGGCTCTCGCCTTAGCGCCGCGCACATTCGTCTTAACAAGTTGCAAGAATTTCACGGATTGAGGCGGGTCGTCTTCAAAATGTGTCTCTCGCTTTAGCGCCGTGCACATTCGTTGTCAAAGCTTGCAAGGGCTTCACGGATTGAGGGCGGCTCGGTTTCAAAATGTCGCTGTCGCCTCAGCGCCGCGCACATTCGGTTTAAAAGCGTGTCCGAGTGACTCCCATGATCAACGTACCAGAAATGGCGTTTTGGAAGGATTCTGGATTATGCGGGCGCAGCAGTGATGTTCATTCGCTGTGCTGAAGTCCCAAAAATGGCGTTCTGGCACGATTCTGGATCGTCAAGACGCAGCAAGCAGGTTGATACGTGGCACTGAATTCCCGAGAGCAATGTTTTGGCAAGCTTCAAGATCTTCAAATGGTTGTCTTCCAACGAGGCAGGTCCCTCTGTTGAAATGAACCTATGTAGGGGCCTGTGAAGAGGGAGCTTGGGGGGAGGGTTTATTCCAACATCGTTGGTGACTAGTGGGTTTACACTGGTCCTCCTCCTCCTCCTCCTCCTCCTCCTCCTCCTCCCCCTCCTCCACCTCCTCCTCCTCCTCTTCCTCCTCCACCCCCCTCCTCCCCCTCCTCCTCCTCCTCCTCCTCCTCCTCCTCCTCCTCATCATCATCATCATCCTCCTCCTCCTCTCCTCCTCCTGCTCCTCCTCCTCCTCCACCTCCTTCTCCTCCTGCTTTTCAGCCTCTCCCTCCATCCGCTAGCCTGCCTCCTCGGCCTCATGCTCCTCCGCCTCCTCCCATCTTCATATTCATGTTTCTCCCCCACCCCCCCACCTCCTGAGATCCCCCGAACGGGGGATTTGGAAGTCCAATTTTGAAAAAAATTAGAGCCTCGATCCTGGAGAGAGGGAGGGACCTCCTCTACCTCCTTGCCTTCCTTCCCCGCCTCCTCCTTCTCGCCCCACGGACACGTCCGCGAGCCCCGGCAACCGTCAAAACATTACGATTATCTGGAAATCCTCTCATATTCCTCCTCCTCATCATCACCACCACCACCACCGCCACCCAGGACCACCACCACCATCCGCATTCTCCCCACCGCCCTCATCACTAGCACCAAAAAGCCTCAATCCTGACTAAATTACCTGCGCAATCGCATGGCGTACCCTGAATTCCACGACCGTCACACGACCAGACAGGCCAACGTGAACGGCGCGAAGTCGTACGTACCAGTTGAACGCCGACGGACGCCGTATATATAATGCGGAAAGAAGAGGGAGAGAAGGAACCTCGTCCTCCTTGTGTGCGTTCGTCGAAGAGACGGCCAGGAAGAGGGGAGGTTAGCGCATCATTGCCCGAGTTGCGTGCGCAGACGAGGGGGACAGGGAGCGAATTGAAAGAAGAAGAAGAAGAAGAAAAAAAAGAAGAGGGAGGCCATGATATCGGGGAGATATGATGCCCCCGGCCATGAGACCAACCACCCTCCCTAATTTGAAAGCAAGTAAACTCAGCAACGAAAAGCTCGGCCGGGCTGACAGCGGCCAGCTGAATCTGGCCAGGCTGAACTCAGCCGGCTGACCTCGGACAGGCTCAACTTGGCCAAGCTGGGTTCGGCCTGGGCCAAATTCAGCCTGCCGGACTTCAGCCTGGCCGACTTCAACCTGGCCGAGTTTCGCCTGACCGAGTGATTCCCTCGTCGCCCCCGCACCCCTGACCGCCCCCAGTCTATCCTCCACGCTCGCCCTCCTACGCGCACCCCCCCCCTCTCGCCCCCGTCCGCAGGCCTGGGGCGCGGATGTCCGGCAGCTTCGGCGGCCCCATCGCCCCAAAAAAGGGGGGCCTCCTCGAGGGGCGAGGAGCCCTCGTCGTCGTCTCCTCCTCCTCCTCTTCTTTCTCCTCCTCCTCCTCCTCCTCCTCCTCCTCCTCCTCCCCCTCCTCCTCCTCCTCCTCCTCCTTCCTCCTTCCTCCTTCCTCCTTCATCCTTCCTCCCTCCTGCTTCCTCCTTCCTCCTTCCTCCCTCCTTCCTCCCGCCTCCTTCCTCCTTCCTCCTTCTTGATTCCCTCCTTCCTCCTTCTTCCTTCCTCATTCCACGTTATACTTCCTCCTTGCTCCTTTCTCCTTGCTCCACGCTCAGTGCTCCTTGCTCCGTGCTGCGTGCTCCTTGCTCCTTGCTGCTTGCTGCTTGCTCTTTGCTCCTTCTTCCTTCCTCCTTCCTTCTTCCTTCTTACTCCTCCTCCTCCTCCCCCTCCTTCCTGCTTCCTCCTTCCTCCCTCCTCCTCCTCCCCCTCCTCCTCCTCCTCTTCCTCCTCCTCCTCCCCCCTCCCCTTCCTCCTCCTCCTCCCCCTCCTCCTCCTCCTCGTTTTCCATTCCTTTCCTAACAAATAACTCCCCCCTGTCACACCCCGAGGCGGGTCAAAAGGGCGGGCAGGGCTTGTCGCCTGAGACTTCCTCACCATTCACGAGCCTGACGCTTAGATACGGACAACCGCTTCACAGATGGAGGGCGGGTCGCTTCCAAAATGAGGTCCCCACCTGAGCGCCGCGCACATGTTTTAGTTGTGAAAGCTTCACGGATTGAGGGCAGGTCGTTTTCAAAATGTGGCTCTCGCCTCAGCGCCGCGTACATTCGTTCTGAAAACTACACGAGCTCCACGGATTGAGGGCAGGTCGTTTTCATCATGTGGCACTCGCCTTTGCGCCGCACACATTCGCTTTAAACATGTGCAAGAGCATTTCGGATTGAGGGCGGTTCCTTTTCAAAATGTGGTTCTCGCCTGAGCGCCACGCACACTCGTCCTAAACATGTGCAAGCGTTTCACGGATTCCCATGGTCAACGTGCTAGAATTGTGTTTTGGAAGGACTCGGGATTTTGAGGGCGCAACAGTTAAGTTGACTCGTGGCGCTGAAGTCCCAGAAACGGCGTTCTGGCACGACTCCGAATCGTCAAGACGCAACACTCATGTTGATTCGTGGCGTTGGAGTCCCGAGAACGGAGCTTTGGCACGCTTCAGGGTCTTCAAAAAGTTGCCTCACAACGAAGCAGCTCCCTCAGTGGAACTGAACCCTTGTATGGGGCCTCTGAGGGAGCTTGGAGGGAGGGTCTGTATTCCAACATCGTTGATGAGTATTGGTTTTACACTGGTCCTCCTCCTCCTCCTCCTCCTCCTCCTCCTCCTCCGCTGCCGCATTCTCTACCTCGCCCCGCTGGGTATCAAAGGTAGGGCGAGAGGGCGGAAGGAGGATGGCAAAAGATGGCTGAGGGCGGCGGAGGACGCCGACGGAGAATGACGGCGCACGGCTGAAGGGGGCGGAGGGAGTGGAGGGAGGAGGGTGAGGGAGAACGGAGGGCAGAGGAGGATGGGACCGAGGAGGGAGGCGAGGGTGGAAGGCGACGGGGGGGCGGTGAGGGACGAGGACGGAGGCCAGGGGCGACGGTAAGCGATCCAGGAGGAAGGCCAGGGAGAGAAGGCCAGGACGAGGGGGGAGGGACGGGCCGGAGGCGAGGGGCCCACGGCGAGCGAACCCAGGGCGAGGAGGAAAGCTCGGAGGACGGCCAGGCCGGAGCCGAGGAGGAGAGGGGAGCGGTGAGGGCCGGGGAGGGCGGCGCAGAGGGGGGAGGGGACGGCGAAGGGCGGGGCGGCGCGTGCCGGCGGGGCGGCGCGGGGGGAAAGCGTCCGTGCAAGGGGCCACGGGAGCCCGCTGTCGGGCAGGGGCCTCGGTGGAAGGCCGCCCCGCCTCGCGCCTGCCGCCAAAGGGGGGGGCGGAGGACGGCGCGGAGGGAGGCAGAATCGTACGCGTTCGGGGCTCCGCGGGAGCGTCCTGGGTCGGCGGGCGGCCCCTCCCCTCCCCTCTGGCGGCGCCCCGTGGCGCGCTTGGCGCGGCGAGGCGGGGAGATCCAGCGGCGACATCCGACAGCTCATGCTGACGCTATTCGTTCTGTGATTCGACATCCTAAGGGAGGGGCGACGGAGGGGTTGTGGGAGGACGCGGATGAGGAAGGACGACGGAGGGGCGGTCGTCGTCGAGCGTCGGAATGTTCGTTACGCCGCTCCCGCGCACACTGGGGGTGGGCTGGGCGGCACGAATACAACTTCCGCCACCAGCCACAGGAGGGGACGGCGAATGGAAGGGAGGGAAAGGGGCGGAGGGAGGAGGGAGAATGAGCGGGGAAGCACGGGGCGGGGGGGCGAAGGTGAGGGAAGAAGAGGGCGGTGGGCATGGGGCGAGGGGGGACAGCGAGGAGAGCAGGACAAGAGAAGGAAGACGCTCAGGGGGAGGGGAAGCACGAAGAGGCGGAAGAGGAGGACAGCAAGGACGAGCGAAACAAAGAGGATGAAAGAGAGTACTGATCTGTAGGGTGGTGTTCCTTCTTTCCTCTTCCCTCATCCTCCCTCCCCATCATCCTCCAAAAAAAAATTGTCATCACCACTCCTCATAATCATGGATGTCTCACCGAGACCATGAGAATCCTCTCACATATGGAAACAGATAAACAGTTCCACTCAAAGCGAAAATCAAAAAAAACATACCAAAAAAGGACAGGAACGAAAGTCAGAGGTCGTTAACAGGGTGGAGGGAATACGGAAGCTAGAGAACATCAGGGGGGAGGAGGAAGGGAAGGAAGAGGGAGCAGAAGGAGGGGGAGGGAGAAGAGGAAAAGAAAAAGCAGGAGCAGAAGGCAAAGGGAGACGAGGGAAAAGGACGACGAGAAGGAGGAGAAAGACGATGAGGGGAGGGAAAGGAGAAAAAGCGAGAGGGAGGGAGGGAGGGAGGGGGAGAAGAAGGACGACGGGGACGAGAATCAGAGATTACAGAACAACCGACAAAAAAAAAGCGACGACAACACGACGACGACGACGACGACGACCAAGGGACGCGGCTGGTCCGGAGCCAGCCGGCCGGGGTGGGGCGCGCCGGGTCGCGCCTGGGCCTCTGTCGTGGGCACGCGAAGGGCCGGGATGGAGGATGAAAGAAAAGGAAAGTGTCTCCTTCTCCCCCGCTGTTCCTGCTGCCCTCGAGGCGCGGGGAAAGCTACTCCTCCTCCACCTCCTCCACCTGCTTTTCCTGTTCGTCCTACTCCTCCTCCTGCTCCTCCTCCTCTTCCTCCTCCTCCTTCTTTTCCTCCTCGTCCGCCATCTCCTCCTCCTCCTCCTCCTCCTCCTAATCCTAATCCTCCTCCTCCTCCTCCTCCTCCTCCTCCTCCTCCGCCTCCTCCTCCTCCTCCTCCTCTTCCTCCTCCTCCTCCTCCTCCTCCTACTCTCCTCCTCCTCTTGCTCCTCCTCCTCTTCCTCCCCCTCCTCCTCCGCTTCTTCCTTATCCCCCTCCCTCCTCCCTCTCCTCCTCCTCCTCCTCCTTCTCCTCCTCCTCCTCCTCCTCCTTCTCCTTCTCCTCATCCTCCTTCTCCTCCTTCTCCTTCTCCTCCTTCTCCTCCTCCCTCCTCCCCCTCCTCCTCCTCCTCCTCTTCCTCCTCCTCCTTCTCCTGCTCCGCCTCCTCCTCCTCCTCTTCCTGCTAGGTGCATTCCAAAGTGTGAGTAATTGTTCTGCCATAGCTCGAGAGGCGGACCGATATCAGGTCTCTCCAGCACGCATGCAAATACGACAGATGCCGCTGACCCTGTTCTCAAAAATGAAAAAGTATGTAGTTGCTCTGCATCTCGAGATGAAGTCGAAACACCTAAGATATGCCCCAACAAATTACAGAGTGCTAATCGTGTTTCGGGAGCAGAGCAGCAGACCGATCTCAGGCTTCTCAAGCCTCTAGACGAATGTTACCGATGCTACTCGATCAAAGTTTGTACATGGAAACGCAATAGATATTCTAGAAATGATCCTGTCCATAAACCCAACATACGCATACACAACTGTTGTCTCAAGGTCGGTAGCTAATGAATCGACAGAAATGCTGCAGCTAGCGCGCTGAATCTTTTACTGGCACTTTCTACATGCCACATGCTCAGTATACTCATTTCGTAGAGCTACGCAACCGCAGCCGCAGCCGCGCAGCCGAAGCCGCGCAGCGGAGCAGCGGCGCAGCCGCGCAGCCGCAGCCGCGCAGTCGCAGCGGCAACCGCAGCCACAGCCGCCGACTCTACAATATAGAAAACGATGAAATTATATTTTGTCATTTAACTAGTTCTAGAGTTCTTGACAGATTTCGACTCCCTCAGGCGTTCGATCTAATCCATGTATCATTAATCTGCGGGGGAAATCCGTTGGAGTCTTGGCAATATGGGTCGCAGTTCGTTCTGCCAACCGGCTTGACATCCAAAGAAGTTAAAGGATCACTACTTGTTGGTGCAACTAATATTTCGGCCATAATTCGAGAAACAAACCGATATTTGGCTTCTCGGGTCTCTGGACACATGCTTTCGATGCTGCTTAAGTTACTGCCACACATGAAACCTCTGTAGCTGCTCAGGATATCGAGATCGAATTGAAAAATCACCATCTGTCCGGATAGTTTTTCGAACACAGGTTGACGCCAGCCGATCTCCGGTTTCCACCTTGAATACGAAAGCTTATGATGCTACTAAACCGATTCGCATACATTCAACGCCTGTAGATGCTCTGAATGTCGAAATCAAGTCGGGAAAAAACGAACCTGTGCCCAAAGAGTTGCAGAGTGTGAATATGGCCATAACTCGAGCAGCAGACCAATCTCGGGTGTCCCGATCCTCTGGGCTGGACTTCAAATGCTGCTGGTGCTATCGGTACACATGACACCTAAGCAGCGGCTCTGAATCTCGAGATCAAATCAAAAAAATGGAGCATGCACCGAAAATTTGCAGAGTGCGAATAGTTGTTGGAGCATATCTCGAGGAGCGGACTGATCCCAGGCCGTTGGTCCACGTGAACGAGAGCTTCTGATGCTGCTAGAACGTCTACATAAAACTTACGCAGCTGCTCTGAATGTCAAGATCAATTCGAAAGAAAGACCCCCCCCCAAAAAAAAAAAACACTTGTCCCAAAAAGCTACGGAGTGCATATTTTTCGTCAGTAGCTCGAGTAGCAGACCGCGCTTGGGCGCCCCGACCCTCTCGACTAGAGCTTCCGATGCTGCTGTAGCGCCCCGCACACATGAATGAAACTCTGCAGCTGCTCTTTCCCTAGAGATAAAATCGATAAACCGAACATATGTCCGAAAGAAACATACATAATGCGAGAAGCTGTTCGGTTATAGCTCGACAAGCAAGCCAATACCAGGCGTTTCGTCCAAGTAAACGCAAGCTTATGATGCTGCTGAACCGATGCGTCTACATAAAACTGTTGGAGCTGTTCTACATGTAAAGATCAAATCGAAAAACCCATGCAAGCACCCAGAAGAAATGCATAACGCAAACTGTTTTCAAAGCTCGAGTAGCAGACCGATCTCAGGCGCCCCGATCATCTAGCTTGGAGCTTCCGATGCTGTTGAAGCTCGCGATACAAGTGAACAATCGAAGAGCTACTATAAATCTCGAAATGTTGTCCATAAACCGAATGCCCTCCCAAAAAAAAAAACTAATATGTTCCAAGATCGGCTGCTGGAAGAAAGTAGATGGAAATGCGGCAGTTAAAACCCTAACACTTTCACCAGCAAATTCTAAAAATGCTGATCCTCAGCTCAAACCTCCATTCTCAACAAATAAAAAATCGAGCAGTCTTCGAAAAAACAAACCCAACTTATCACTTCGTCTCTTCTGCACGGGTCGGCCAACTAGGTCTGCCCTGACGCCAAATTGCTCCAGCTGCAGTCGAACAACGAGCTCTACGAGCCATTCCTCCTAGCTCATCTCACCGAAGATCTCTACGAGGAAAGTTCATTCTGGCCCGATCGGCCAACTAGCCGCCGAACTGGGCGCCAACGGTAAACTGTCAACCCGTTCTCTTGCGTTTGCGCGGGGGTGGAGGGCTCCACATAAGCCCGCCCGGGCAGATCTGGCCCAAACGACACCGACGGCTCCAGGGGCCTAGAGGCCGCGCAGGACCATCGCGGCGGTTTGGAGCAAGCCCTCGAGCCCAGACAACTCAGCATGAGCGGGAGCTTTCGGCGGGGGGCGCGCGAGCCACCACAGCGACGCCGCTCCAAACGACTGGGTCGTAGTGAGGCGCGCGATGGAAAGGCGCGCGACGGAAAGGCGCGCCGGGGCCCTCGCAGAGCTCCGCAGCCGCGGCCGCGGCCGCGGCCGCGGCAGCAAACGCGCAGCCGCGGCCGCGCAGCTGCCGAATGATGCAAACAGTTGTTTTCAACATAGCTCAAGACATACACCGATCTCAGGCTTTCGGAGCATATGAACGAGACCATCTGATGCTGCTGAACTATTCGTTTAATGAAAAACCCGACTACAGGCGCCCCGATCCTGTGGAGTTGAGCTTCCGATGCTGCTGGAGCTCTCGGCGCGCGTGAAAACTCTGGCCCGATCGGCCAACTTGCCGCCGAAGTCCTCTTAATTTATCTAACCAAACTTGCGTGGTCAAACTGGGCACTGGCAATGCCGTCATACTGGCTACCACCGAGGACCTACTAGAGCTCTGCAGCCGCCGCCGCGGCCGCAGCCGCCGCAGGAGCAGCCCCATGCTCTACAATGCAGAATTTTGCCGACTAATCTTCCAAAATTCAATTATTCCTACAGTTCGAAACAAACTTCGCCTCCCCTGGGCGTTACATTTGATTCATGTATGTCGCGAGAAATTGGTGTGAGCCTTGGCAATGGTCTATGGTCCGCAGTTTCTTCTGCCAATATGTTTCCAAATGTCTACAACATTATGAAATGATGTAGCTTCTTGACGAGACAGGATCATTCAGCGAATTCCTAGACCTATCAAATCGACCAAACAAAACGTTGCCTAAAAGTTGCAGGGCGCAAGTAGTTGTTCGGCCAAAGCTCGAGAAGCTGACCCAGATCACGCTTCTCGAATATGGATACGACTCCTTCCAGTGCTGCTGAACCTATTCGCCGACCTAAGATCTGCGCTGCTGCTCTCATTTCCGAATGCGAGTATAACAACCAAATGCTTATCAAAGCACACAGAGAGCATCGAGCTTCTAGACTACTGCGTTCGATGCTGCTACAGTTACGCCTACACATGACACTTGCAGCTGCTCCAAATCTCGAGATCCAGCTCAAAAACCGGGCATGTGCTCCGCCAAAGTACAGAATACTATTAGCTGTTCGAATCTGGCTCCGCGCAGACCGATCTCGGGCTCTCGAGCAGTGTTTACGAAACCTTGACGCTGCTGAGCTATTCGTCTTATGAGACCGTAGATTCTCCAAATGTCGAGATCAAGTTGGACAACAAACACTCAACCCAAAAAGTTACAGGGTGCATCTAAAGCTTAAGCCGCAGCTCGACTAGGAAGCCAATAGCCGCTGTTGAGCGTCATCTTGGCAGGTGCTGTCGGCTTTCTTAACTTAACTCGAGCTGCAGACTAGCTACAGAGCTGTTCGGCACAGCAACCGAAAGAAATTCATCAGGAGCGCAAGTCTCAGGTATCCAGACGCCCAAGATTAAGCCCAGGCTTTTCGAGCTCTAGGCTGGCTATGGAGTTGAGAAGCACTTTTCGGGAAAAAAAAAAATATCATATACATGTGCCTATGGCATCGAGACGTCTGGATTCGGCCTGTAACCATAGCTGCGACAGGAAAACTACTCGGACTGTACATATGTTACGAGAGATGATGTGCGTTTTCTGATTTAAGTTTGAGCCGAGGCCTGCTATGGAGCTGAGATGCACACCAATCGACAGGGAACGCTCAGAAGCACTCTAAACTATCTAGACACCTGAGATAGAGCTGCGACCAAATAAAAAGTTGCATCCTTTGTTCTTATGAGAAACGGGATTGGATTTCATTCATTCGAGTTATACGCGAGCTAGGAAGCTGAAAAACACACCGCTCAACAGGAAATCACCAGTCAGTGTCGCTGAGAGTGTCGAGAACAAGACTGTTGTTCCCAGAGCTATAAGAACTACTGCACTCAGCCTTTTTTCGGTGCTGTTTGCTTTCTGCACTGAATTGGAGGTGCAAACTAAATCAGATCATCAATCGCAGAAAAATGCTAAGAAGCGCTGTCTGGAAGCATTTAGACGGCTTCGAGCGGTCTGGGGACTAAAAGACTATCTGCGATCTTCAAATTCAAGATATGCAGTGTTGGTTTTCTCTACTTAATGCGAACTCTAGAGCTACAGAGCTGGGAAGCAGACTGTTCTAATGGGAATGATCACGAGCGCTAGTCTTCAGTATCGAGCTGTGGACGAACACGGAGCTGTCAAGCATATGCCATGAAACCGCACCCTTCTACTCGGAGCCGGCGGTCAACCGCCATAGGGTTTTTTTGCGGTTTGCGGTCTCGCGGCCAGGCCCTCATGGGGCAGCGAGCGGGCCCCAAAAGAGCCAAGAAAAACAGCGACACTGCCGTGCCAGGATGGCCGAGGCATCTGCAAGATGGTCCTGCCGAGCCCGTAGGCGAAGGCATCACCAGAACAAATACACTCGATAGAGAGACGGATCGCAGCGGCAAGACCGCCCTACTTCCATCCTCAGACACTCTCCTGCACGGCCCCACTAACAGGGACCCCGTCACGTGATCACGCAACGTCCGACACTCCAAACGAGGCCGAAAAAGAGAACCGCGCCAATCGTGCCGAACCAGGGTGGCTAAGTCATCCGAATACACAGTGCGCGACAACGAGTCCGAGGGACACCTTCAAGTTGCACTCCAAACGAGTCCGAAAAGGAGAAAGGGGCGACACACAGCCCAGCAAAAACAAGTTCAACGCATCTCACCACCCTCGCGACTGCCGACCGAGGGTGGCCGAGGCATCTGATATGAGAAATGCCGAGCCAGGGTGGCTTAGGCATGCCGAACCCACTCAAGTCCGTGAATGAGAACAGTACTTGGCACTCCAAACGAGGCCGAAAAGAAGAATGGGCGACACACAGCCCCGCGATATCAAGTCCGATACAGAACACAGTGCGATGAGACTACCGAGCCAGGATGGCTGAGGCATCAAGAATGAAACGTGCCGAGCCACAGTGGCTTAGGCATGTCTATGTCGAACACCGAAGCTGGACTGTCGTATGAAAGTGGCGCCCCAAACAAGGCCGAAAAGATAATGGGCGACACACAACCCCAACGTATGACGCAAGAAACAGACCATTGTGCCGCAGGACTGCCGAGCCAGGGTGGCCAAGGCATCAGGATTGACAAATGCCGAGCCAGTGTGGCGTAGGCATGCCGAAATCAAACACAGAACCGAAAATGATATCAGAATTGGCGCTCCAAACGAAGCCGAAAAAGCGAGTGGGCGACACAAAGCCCCGAGATATCAAGTCGGAAACAGAACACAGTGCACCGTGTTTGCCGAGCCAGGGTGGCCGAGGCATCAGAACTGACAAGTGCCGAGCCAGCGTGGCTTAGGCATGTCAAGATTAGCTCCAAGTCCTGGACGACAGCATAGCGATATTTCATCACGCAAGTCATCCAAAGTCGACCCTCCAAACGAGGATCAGAAAGGAGGTTACCCGAGAATACCCAGCCAGGCTGGCATAGGTATGTGATAGGTGCGACACAAAAGAACAGGAGAATATTAGTCAGCAGCAACGAACTGAAGAATTTCACAGACCATGGTCGCGAGCCTGGCCGCCGCTTCAAGCTCGCACTCAGTCACTGACGATCGCGGGTCCAGGCCAAACGCCTCCTCCGCAATCGGTCGGTATGGTGACCTCCACGAACTTTCACCTCTGCTGGCCTTCTCCCTGTCACTGGACCTCACAAATTCTCCATCCAGCCACCACCCTCCACCCTCCACCAGCACTAATAGGGGAAACGCCGCCGCCGAATGAACCACGGACCGCGATGAGTGTCCCACCTTCAAAGTTTAAGATTTTGCCGTTCTACTTATTTTCTCGAAACACCTGGTTTGTCACGCATCTCCCACGTCAAATCATCAGCTCGTTTGTTGCCTCCCCGATAAAAGTGCTTCCATACGTCCATGCCGCATGCTGGTGCTCTACAGCCATATCTGCCACAGGCATTACCCAGGCAGTCAATGATCTGAGCCAGCCATTGCTGGCATCCCAAATTCTGTACTTACATATTCCCCTCATCCAGTTTACCACCGTCATCGAGTCCCCTTTGAGTTCCACCGCCACCCCGTCCCTATATTCAAACACGGTTTCGTGCTCCAGATTTGCTGCATGGCGTTTGGCTTGTCTCCTCCCCCCTACTGTCGATACGAATCTCCCCCTCCTCCTCCACGTCTCCCCTTCCGCCCCCGCTTCTCCTCAGGAAAGATGAATAGGTCTAAGATGTGACGCATCTCAAGCTTCGATTAACAGTCTGCCACCAATTCTTTATAACCTTGAAGAGTCCACTTGAAATAGTGCCACCAATACGGCCCACCCCCCTGTGCAAACCAGAAGTCCCACCGCACAAATCCGTGGCTCATACTACCGTATGTACACCGTGTGACCTGTGCTCTTTTCCTCCAATTCTTCTCAGACGCGATAAGGCAATCACGATGGTACGTCCATTCACCAAGACCATGCAACATGGCAGCCCGCGATATGGCATACGCCACCCCTTTCACAGCAGACCCCACTTTCTTGTGTCACTCGGGCTCTCCTGATACCCTGCCGCGCGGCCTTCGCAGGCCTCTCCCCACCCACCTCCATCCCTTGACTGGGTGCCCCACCCACTTCGACACACAACCTCTTCCCCCGCGCTCTCTGCGCCGCTCTCTGATTTAGATTGCTTCTATTCGGCGCCTCCTCCTCGTAGAGCTCGTAACGCGCGCGTCAGTGCTCAGAATACATAAAGAAAGCATTATTGCATATCAGCTTGAAACTGGAAGAATGTATATTTTCGGGTTTTGTACGAAGTCGGTTCCCAAGTGTTTTGATAGTAAAACTGTAGCGACAGACCTGATAATTTAGTAGCAGACGCGCCATAAACCACTCGAAAAAAATTACCCTGGTGACGTACCCAACCCCTGCGCAAACGCGGGGCGCAAATAGTGTAGGACACTTTATAAAGGGGGCGATGACGGAACGAGGGTTACATGTCTGCAGACGGAATTCGGGACACTCGCAGGAAACTGGCTACAGGACAAGGACTAGGTAAAGCTGATTAGTTACAATCTCTGAGCAAACCTAGCCACTTCGAAGGCGGGGATCTCAGATCGCAGCCCCCCAGGGATGGCGAGGTCTAATTTGGGTCCGCGCGTGGCGACACTGTGCTGGGCCCCCCAGCAGGCCTCGAAAGTGGCGACAGTTTCACAGATCGCAGCCCACCAGGGATGGCGAGGTCTAACTTGAATCTGCGCGTGGCGTCACTGTGCTGGGCCCCCCAGCAGGCCTCGAAAGTGGCGACAGTTTCACAGATCGCAGCCCCCCCAGGGATGGCGAGGTCTAATTTGAATCTGCGTGCGGCGTCACTGTGCTGGGCCCCCCAGCAGGCCTCGAAAGTGGCGACAGTTTCACAGATCGCAGCCCCCCAGGGATGGCGAGGTCTAATTTGAATCTGCGGTGAGTACCCACTGTGCTGGGCCCCCCAGCAGGCCTCGAAAGTGGCGACAGTTTCACAGATCGCAGCCCCCCAGGGATGGCGAGGTCTAATTTGAATCCGCGGTGAGTACCCACTGTGCTGGGCCCCCCAGCAGGCCTCGAAAGTGGCGACAGTTTCACAGATCGCAGCCCCCCAGGGATGGCGAGGTCTAATTTGAATCCGCGTGAGTACCCACTGTGCTGGGCCCCCCAGCAGGCCTCGAAAGTGGCGACAGTTTCACAGATCGCAGCCCCCCAGGGATGGCGAGGTCTAATTTGAATCCGCGTGGGTACCCACTGTGCTGGGCCCCCCAGCAGGCCTCGAAAGTGGCGACAGTTTCACAGATCGCAGCCCCCCAGGGATGGCGAGGTCTAATTTGAATCCGCGGTGGTACCCACTGTGCTGGGCCCCCCAGCAGGCCTCGAAAGTGGCGACAGTTTCACAGATCGCAGCCCCCCAGGGATGGCGAGGTCTAATTTGAATCCGCGGTGAGCACCCACTGTGCTGGGCCCCCCAGCAGGCCTCGAAAGTGGCGACAGTTTCACAGATCGCAGCCCCCCAGGGATGGCGAGGTCTAATTTGAGTCCGCGGTGAGTACCCACTGTGCTGGGCCCCCCAGCAGGCCTCGAAAGTGGCGACAGCTTCACAGATCGCAGCCCCCAGAGACGGCGATGTCAAAGGCAGGGGGGAAGAGAGGGACGGGAGGGAAGGAGACGCGCGAGCAGTGCTCTATTCAAAACGAGAACCCAACGCAGGAGGGTTGGTCTACGCCGCCGCAGTCGCCGCCACCTCCAGCCAAGGCCATGTTTTCTTCTCCTCCTTTTCCTGCTGCTGCTTCTTCTGCTCTTCCTTCTCCTCCTTCTCCTGCTCTGTCTCCTGGGACAGGAAAAAACAGAAGGAACCCAACAGAAAGGGAAATGACAGAGAGCGGGAAACAGAGAAGGGACCAGAGAGGGAAAAGGACTGGAGGGAAAGGACAGAGAAGAGACAGAGACAAAGTACCAGACAGAGAGGCAAAAAACAGAGGAGAGAAAGGAGCAGAGAAGCAGAGGACGGAAATTACCCTGGCGACGTACCCAACCCCTGCGCAAAAGCGGGGCGCAATAAAGGGGGCGATGACGGAGCGAGGGTTACATATGTCTGCAGACGGAATTCGGAAGACTCGCAGGACACTGGCTACAGGAAAAGGGCTTGATAAAGCTGATGATTTACAATTCCTGAGCACTCCTAGCCACTTCGAAAACGGGGATCACAGCAGGCCTCGAAAGTGGCGACAGGTTCACAGATCGCAGCCCCGCAGGGACGGCGAGGTCTCATTTGAATCTGCCCGTGGCCCTCACTGTGCTGGGCCCCCCAGCAGGCCTCGAAAATGGCGGCAGTTTCGCAGATCGCAGCCCCCCAGGGATGGCGAGGTCTAATTTGAATCCGCGCGTGGCCCTCACTGTGCTGGGCCCCCCAGCAGGCCTCGAAAGTGGCGACAGTTTCACAGATCGCAGCCCCCCAGGGAGGGCGAGGTCTAATTTGGATCTGCCGCGATTACCCTCTATGCTGGACCCCCCAGCAGGCCTCGAAAGTGGCGACAGTTTCACAGATCGCAGCCCCCCCCCCCCCAGGGATGGCGAGGTCTAATTTGAATCTGCCGCGATTACCCTCTATGCTGAGCCCCCCAGCAGGCCTCGAAAGTGGCGACAGTTTCACAGATCGCAGCCCCCCAGGAATGGCGAGGTCTAATTTGGATCTGCCGCGATTACCCTCTATGCTGGACCCCCCAGCAGGCCTCGAAACTGGCGACAGTTTCACAGCCCCCCGCAGGCAAGACAGAAAGAGGCAGGAAAGAGGCGGGAGGCGGGAGGAGGAAGGACGCGACCACACTGCTCTATTCAAAACGAATACCCAACCAAGGAGGGTTGGGAAAAATCAAAGGGGAGAAAGAAGAGAAACGAGCGAGAGGGAGAGAAGAAAGGCAGAGGAGACAGAAGCAGGAAGAAAGGCAGCCGGAGCACAGCAGCAGCGACGACGAAAACGAAGGCGACGGCGCGCCCCGACGCCCGCGCCGCAGCGCCGCGCGGCCGCTAGCGCACCCCCAGCCCCGCGGGGCCAGCCGGAGGGGGCGCGCACGGCCGGCGCGGCGCCTGGGCGGCGCTGGACGCGCTCTCGGGCTTCCGGCACTGGCCGGAGGCTTGGGAGCGATTTCCTCACTCCGGTCCAGTCCTCGGACCGGAGTTCTCTCTTTCTTGCCTCGCCGCCTCCTTGGAGCTCTAGCACAGCCGCACCGGGGTGCTATGGAGACCTTGGAGAACGACATCGGGAGCCGTGCCGGCCCTTTGTCGTCTCGGGCGGGGAGTGGCGACTGGTGGGCCCAATAGCACAGCCGTACCGGGGTGTTATTGTAGGGACCAGCACGTACTCGTCCCGGACGCCGTCCACCCCAGGCCGAGAGGCAATTCCTGGGCCGTGCTAAACAGGGTAGATCAAATTAGTTTCGAAGCTGTTCTTAAGATGGGCCCTGGGCGGGAGCCAGGGGCTGCGATCCAGGGGCCGGGGCCAGGGGCGGGGCCCGGGACCCAGGAACCGAGGCCGGGGGCGGGGAGCACGAGGCACAGGGCTGCGTCCTGGAAGGGGAAAGCGAATTTTTCGCTGACATTTTCTTGTTGGGCGAGGGTTGCGGAGTCTGGAAACGAAATGTATGAGGTGGAAACACTTGCAATTTTTTTGCGGGCATGCTCCTCCTCCGCGTGTGTTTTATGGATTGGCACGTCATTGGAAAACCGGGCTATAAGAGAGATGAGAACGTGGATTTTCAGCGCGAGCTTCCCGCTCCGGCGCGCGTTCTCTGGCAGGGATTCTCCGAGGGTGGCGGCAGCGTCCAGAACGCGCCCGGTGGCGTTAAAAAATGCCTCCCGGGCATCAAAAATCGGCCCAGAAGCGTGCGCAAACGGCTCGAGGATGACGGAGAGACAACGGGCCGGGAGCAAGAGCCGAAGAAGGAGGAGAAGGAGGAGAACTGGAGCAGTCTAACGACCTGCTCAGGTCGGAACTCCCTTTCCCACTGGAGCAGTTTAACGACCTGATCGGATCGGAGCCTTTTAACTGGGAGCCGGCGGTAAACCGTCAACCAGGTTAACGCCGGGAGCCCCGTAGAGCACTTTTCCTTGCGCGGCGCTGCTCGGAACACATGGAAAGAGCTTCATTAAGCGTTAGCTGTTAATATTAGTTGAAAACTCGAAATGTTGTTTCTGGGTTTTACGCAGTGTCGGTTCCTCCCAGTCTTTTGATAGAATAATGCAGCAAAAGCCCTAAGAATTGCACCATCGAACGCGGCATGATTCACTGCAGAGAATAAATAAAAATCTGGATTCCAAAACGAATTTCAAAATACCTCACAATCTCCGAAAAACTGACCCAAGTGTCACACATTCTCCGCCCGTGCCGGCTGGGTCAACTAGCTGCACCCCGCGCCGGAATTCCTCTAGCTCATCGTTGCCGAAGAGCTCTACGAGGTACGCCTGCTCAGGGCCACGAACGCGCGCAGGTACGATATCGCCTGCCCGCAACGCGCGCGCCAACCCCGGGTGCTCGCCCGAGGGCGAGGCGTGGCCGAGTCCGCACGAATGCGTGTTCTGGCGCTGGAAAAGCTTGCCTAGTGCGCTCCTGAAGGGCTGCAAGGGCTGCAAACGTGCGTGGTGGCGACTGGAAAGCTTGCCTGGCGCGCTCCTGAAAGGCTCAGAGCGACGCTTCCACGCGTGCCTGCCACGCGTGCCTGCACGCGTGCAGACGCGCGTGGACGCGTGCCCGAAGCGCTCCCGGACCCGCTGCGAACTCCGGCAGGTCGCTGCGGGGATCGTGGAGCGGCGGAAGTGGGCGTGTCTCACACACCACCCACCTCCGACTTCTACTCTGAAACCCTCAGCTCTCCAAGGAGCTACCCGGGAAAACCCCGGATAGCCAAGCGAGAGACGGGCGCGCACAGGTCTCGCCGCGCAAGCGACACTCCAGCCCTGCTCCCGGCGCCTGCGTGCTTCGCCCTCGCTTCAGACTGGGCGCCGGCGGTAAACCGTCAACCTTTCTTACCGCCGGGGGACTCGTAGAGCTTCCTGGCCATACTTTAAGTCCAAAGAATTAGCAGAGAACGCATAGTTTTTCAGCCCGAGCGCTGATAGCAGACTGATCTCAGGCGTCTAGTGATAGCCCATTGCTGTGCTGAACAGTTCTATAGCTCATCTGCAGCGTGTAGAACATACCATTGGAGAGAAAATAAAGGAGTACGAATCGGTGTTTGGCGTCTGCGCTCACAACAGACCCAAACCAAGCGTCTAGATCCTTCGCGCCTCACGACGTCCTTCTGATTTTCCAGCCGAAGAGCTCTCGAGCTGCTCAGCAGCTCGAGCTCAGTGAAGAAATTCACCATAATTCAGAAAAATTGTCCGTCCAATACGAATAACTTTGTGAACCTAGCTCGGGTAGCAGACCGAAGTCAGACCTCTCGATGCAACAGACGAACGCTCCCAATCCTTCTGCATCAGTTTCTGTGCGCACCAGCTCTTTAGCTTTCCTACAGCCCGAAGTCAATACAGAAAATGGACAACATCTGTCAAGATGACTCGAAGAATACGAATAGTTTTGCGGACCTAGCAGACCGAGTTCAGACCTCTGGATGCAACAGACGAACGGGCCTGATGATTCCCAATCATTTTCTGTGCGTATGAGCTTTGACGCTCTCCTACAGCCCGGAATACGTACGAAAACGGACAGCACCTCAAGATGACTCGAATGATACGAATAGGTTCGCAGACCCAGCTCTAGTTGCAGACCGAGATCAGATCTCTGGATGCAACAGACGAACGCGCCTGACTATTCTGCATCGCTTTCCGCGCGCATCAGCTCTGCAGCTCCCTCGAGCTCGAGTGAAGTACAGAAAACCGACAGTCCCTGTCCAGATGACCCGAGCGATACGAATAGTTTTGGGAACCTAGCTCGAGTAGAATTCAGACCTCTGCATGCAACAGGCGACGCGCCTGATGTCTACGAATCGTTTTCTGCAAGTCCCAGCCCTGTAGCCACTCTGCAGCCCGAGTTAAGTACAGAAAACCGACAGCACCTCTCAAGATGACTCGAACAGTACAAATAATTTCGCGGACCTATTTCGGGCAGCAGACCGAGTTCAGACCTCTAGATGCAACGAACGAACTGTATATATATACATATATATATGTGTATATATATATATTATTTTTTAATAAATAAAATAAAAAAAAAATGTCAAGATAACTCGAAACAGCCGATCCCGCCTGGATGCTTTGGGGCAGTAATATCTACCCGATCAAGCTGAGATTAAGACGGCGAGCGGAAATAAGATCGAATATCACGGGAAAAATACTAGAGCTCTAACGAATGGTTGAATTTCGAGGACAAAATTTCCAACCGACCCAAAGTTATCAAAAGGTCCGTCGAGATTTTTCTTGCCAACTAGCTCTCCAGCGCCCCAGAACTGGGAACCCGTGGTAAACCGTCAACCAAGTTTTTTGCCTTTTGCGATCTGTCTAACGGCTGCCAAAAGCAGCCACAGTTCGTTTCTTCAGCCTAACCCTACGGGCGAAGTTACGGGTTACACTAAAGATGGCCTCGCAGAGGCTCGATAAAGCTTCGAATTCAGCGTTCATGGCAGAATATTGAGGGGGAAGGCCAAACGCCTTCGATTTGATCAGCACCCACTGTGGTCTATCCAGAAAGGCGAAGCTCCCATATATTGAATGAGATGCCGATGCTTTGATCAATCCCTCCAGCCACCAACCTGCTCCTGCTTTATCCTTATCGACTCCACCGTCGAAAGCGCCCCGCAGGGCGTAGAGGTCATACTCCTGTAGCTCGTGAGTCCTATCATACTCTATATCTCTGATGCGTGCAATGTGAGTTAATTCATCAGCTCTCAGATGTCCCTCCCGATATACATGCTTCCCTATGTCTCCTCCGACCGTGGCTCCGACAACGTTAAACTCCTCATGCAACTCGTGAAACTCATTTTGTATTTCGGCAATCTGTCTGGCATATGTTCGGTTGTGGATCTTCCACTCCCCGTTTAACCACTTAATCGTGGCCATGCTATCTCCCTGAATCTCCACTGGCAGCCCTCGTGCAATCCCCTGTTCGTACCCCCACCAATTCGTCATCGTTGCAAAGACATGTGCGAGCCTCTTTGCCTGCTTTGTATTTTCCGCCCGTGTTGGTGCTTCCTCCTCCTCCCAAGTGTTAGGTCCCACCCGTTTTTCTTTCTCCTGCTTAAAATATCGATCGAATGTAAGTCCTGTCCTCTGTTTGACATGTTCAATCCATGCTTTCCGCGTCTCCTCATCATGTGTCAAGTGTTTCCAATACTCATCTCCCCGAAAACTTTCAAATGTAGCGTGCCATGATGTCTGACCTATTGCCTGGGAATCAATCCTCCGTCGTTTTCCTGACACTTCTGGGTTCTTCCAGCTTTTACTCAGCACCCTGATCGCTTCATTGTACAAGTCACGTCTCTCCGTCCACCGTTTCATACCATGGAACATTGCCAACCTCGCAGTCATGAAACTGCGGCACACACTTGTTGATTCTCGCCAAGCTCCAGAACTCTGTTGACTGCCAACAACATCTGTCGCGATGTCCGCCGTCTTCAAGAACGAGCAACAATCCTTATTCCACTCCCATTGTTTCTGCAAGTACAACTCAACCAGGCTGGGATGCTTTTCACGAAATTTCCCCCTGGCAAAGTTATAGGCTCTGACATTGAGGCTGAACCATGATTCATCAATCCTTTTTCGTACACCAACTATTTTTATCAAGCAACGTCCCTCAAACTTATGAATATCCTGCAATGCCGATTTGTCGATACTCGATCCTTCAATGCTATACAAGAAAGTGCTCTGTACTTTGCTCACATACTTCTCCCATTTCACCGTCCACGGTACCGACCGACATCGATACAAACTCATGTCTTGAAAGAACGCATGCTGAGCTTTCTGGATCCGATACTGCACGTCCAAGTGCGTCCTCATTCGAGCGTGCAGCCGCACACCCAAAAATGTAATCTCCTGCACTCGCGGAACAAAAAGTGTCTCCACCAAGTCGGTGGACGCGCCAGCACCCGCATGCTCAGACAATTCGTGCACACTGCAAGCTGAGGCAACAGGCTGCACACTGCAAGCTGAGGCAACAGGCACTCTTATCGACGACGACGAAGACACACGAGAATGGAGAGAATCCGTTTTTGCAGGCAACTGCGAAAGAACAACAGGCACTCTTATTAACGACGACGATGGCACATGAGAGTGAACCTCTGGCACTGACATTGGCAAATGTGCATAAGAAAACGTCGTTGGTGCTGTCTCAGGCGATTGGGGTACCGGTATGTCTCTGCTCAGCGTAGCTGTCTGATATGTCTGTTCAGCGTAGCTGTCGGATATTTTGCTCAGCGTAGCTGTCGGATATGTCGATTGGAAATGTGATTGCGGCTCTGGCAACTGTGAACGACGAAGTGATTGTGACACAGGCATAGAAGAATGAGGAAGCGGTGTGTGTCCTGTCAACGGGTTCACTCTCGCAGCTGAATCCAAAGATGTGATCTCTGATCTCTGTCTTTTCGGTCCTTGCTCAAAAGATTTGGTCGGGATTCGAATCTCCAACGCCTCTGCCTCAAAGTCAACCCCAAACGTCGCTAACTCAATCGAACTGGGTTTCCACTCGAAGCCCCATTCACGTATCGATATCGTCAGTTCCTGCATCATCGTGGAAATCATCTTCTTTCCCTCCTGCCGATCACCTTGGGCAAAGATGAAGAAGTTATCCGCCCATATCGCATGACTGAGACTCTGATGGACCTCCATCTCCTGGGAGCCTTCGATCGTGCGAGAACTGGCTCCAACTTTAGCCTCGATCGAATCTGCATACGCCCTCGGTCTCTCGATGTTGTATCCGAGGCCTCTCTCTTTCCACGAGTGTATCGTCGGGGCAATCATCGCAATCGTGACAAGCACAAATAAGATGGGGCTCTCAACCCCTCCCGTCCTAACACAGGTGTCCCACGGCACTGTTTCGCACTGGGTACTCTGGAAATTTGCCGACGCCGTGTTTCTCAGCATCGGCTCCAAGATAGCATACTGAAAAGAAGAAGGAACACCCAGCTCTCTCATTGCTCTCACACATGTCGTAAGTCGAAGGTGATCGTACGCTTTCAGAATATCACAACTGCAGAGCCAAAAGCTCTGTCCCTTCCCCCAAATCGAGGCATGTTTACCGATATGTTTAATCATCGAGGTGACCTCCGTCGTTTCTCCCAGACATGAACCCATATACATTCATCTCGGGATCCAAGTTTTTGGCCAGGAACCTCTCCAGGACCACAACCAGGGAAAGCGAATACCACTTAGTTAAGCAAGAAGAAACTGCAATCGCTCTGGTATCCTCCAAACTCGTAATCTTCTCACTCTTGGGGATGAGCGTGAGAATTATCTTGCGCCAGTCTTCTGGCGTCGGCTCCCGTCCCTCATATATGGCCGAAAACGTCTTAAATATCTCCTGAAGGTTCCCGAAGCCTAGAGTCTTCAGCATGCTAACCGTGATCCCGTCCTCCCCCGTCTGCTTGCCCACCGACAGTCTGGATCTGGCACTCATCATCGCACTAAAGTCGAAAGTCAACCTGACGGTGTCCGTGTGGGCCTGGTCCCTGAGCTCCTCCATCACCTCCTCCGTCTCCCTCCTGATCTGCTCATTCGTAAACTTCCCCTTGGTATGCTCATACAGTGCCGAACTCAATTTTGTTTGATCCTCCTCCATGCTCCCATTGATGTTTAACTTAGTGATCATCTCGGTCCTGGTTTTCTTCTTTGATCTGCTGGCATACTTAAGCATGGTACACTTAAGGGCATTCTTTTCCTTTCGCAACTGACGGTTTATCTCTTTCCTCTCCTCCTCGTCCTCCCATTGTTTCATCCTTTTGGCTCTTTCCAGGGCTTTGTGTTTCTCTGACTTCTGAGGCACCTCTCGAATCATCTGCTTCGTCGGGATCCCCTCCGCCGCGCCTAGCATC
Organism: Prorocentrum cordatum; assembly: GCA_963575745.1. Lineage (NCBI taxonomy): Eukaryota > Dinophyceae > Prorocentrales > Prorocentraceae > Prorocentrum > Prorocentrum cordatum. The sequence goes on from CAUYUJ010000418.1 coordinate 42,677, forward strand.
ACCTCGGACAACTTACCTGGTGGCACGTAGTCTCCCTCCCCCCGCTCCGTCACTAATCTGTCGTAGTTCTGGGCTGAGAACAATCTGCGGCCTGGCTCGGTCTCTGGCTCCCATTTGGGGTGGACGGGTCGCTTCATTTTTGCTCTCGGGGCCGGGCGGATCGATACGGGCAACTCCAAGAACACCGCTGCATGGTCCGACGTCTCATTACCTGTGTCCCTGACGTCCTGCCACTGTACTCGAGCTTCCCCCCACCACGCCGGAGCAAGAATGTAGTCGAGCACCTGCGGTGCCTTATGTGCACGAGTAAAATGCGTTGGGAGCCTTTCCCGAAACGTGTTCGACGCAACAAGGTCCAGCTCAACAATAAGGTCGACTAGGGCTTCACGCATCCTCCGTTTCCTCCTCGTCCTCTCCGTCTCGAAGCCTCCCACCACCTGTCCCACCTGCAAGTCCGTACGTACACCTCCTCCAGTGACCTCCTTTCCTCCTTCGCCCCGTACATGTGCAGGCAACTCAACATTCGCATCCGTCAAGATGGCCACCTCAAAATCTTCCCCCCCTTCTTGCTCAAACTGCACACGTGCTGCCTGGGTCTTCGACCTCACCAAGTTGGTTAGGGCATTGAACTCTGCCACCGCATTCCTTCTCCCCTCATGTGGAAAGTAAGCCGAGACAACGATGATTTTGCCGACTACGATGAGCACAACCCGATTTGACTGATTGTCTGTGTATCTAATAGGAACACTCGCTCGGAACATGAAACCCGCAAGCTTGTCTTTACTACGCAACAATCTCCATCCCTCTTTTGAAATGATACTGTGTGTGAGGCGCAGGCACTCCTGGAGGCCTACCAAAGCAACACTTCTCCCATGCATTTGAATTCGTTGTAAAACTTGAGTTGTTTTGTCTTTACCTGCCCTCCAGACGTTCCAACTCATCAAACTTCCTTTCAGATCACATCTGGAGTGGCCCCGTCAGGCTAGGGCCTCGAGGTCTGCTTTGAACTTTGCCGCTGTGAACGTCGGCATCAGGGTCATCATCGAATCATTGTGAATCGTCCAACCTGCTGTCTCCGTCCACTCCGCCAGCGACACTGGGCGAGTCTGGCTGTCGGGTGCGATCGTGAGAATCTCCGTCACTGGAGGCCCTGCTTTTCCCCTCACCTCTGGCACATTCTGGGCAACATTGGCGGCATCCTGGTACATTTGACGATGTTTCCAGATCTCTTTAAACTGACCGATCTTGGCAATGTGCGGGTGCTTCCACGGTGCGCTCTCAATCACACACCTGACGTTTCCTCCTGTGAAAGTATCTGGCTTTGACGTCATACCCGCGATGAGCGGTCCCTCAGGCAATACTCGAACATGAGGGTCGATGTTACGTTTGATCTCCCACAACTGGCTCGAATCTGTACCTCGCGTTGCAATCAAACTCACTTTTGAAATAAGTGAACGAGTGTTTTGACGGCCCTGATTATCGGTATAAGCTCCCATCATCTCCAAACTGGCTTTCTGATCGATCCTCTGCCTCAAATCATCCGATAAAATGGCCATGACATTCTCAATCAGTTGTTCTGCATCGTATGGGGTCAACATTTCGGCCGTACGCATTGGGGGGTCTTTCCAATGAACAACCCATCCTTTGATTTCGATCTTCGATGCACTCCGTGCGCCCTGAGCTCCTTTGCCCAAACCTTTTGCCATCCCCCATGCTAAGTTCGGAGTGGTGCCCGTTCCCGTCGATCCTGATGCAATGCTCGCACTCGTTCCTGCCTCCCTTTGGAACTCCGTAAACTGCTTTTGCAAAGCATTCATCTTAATATCTGCCTCATCTTGACGTCTCTGGATGTTTCCCACATCGTTTTGCAAACTCTTGACCTCACGCTCTGTCTTACGTGTGTTCTTGCTAATTGCTTTATTCATGTTGAACATCTGTTTCTGCCAATTCTCTGGATCAAACTGCTCTCCATCGGAACTGATTGACTCATCCTGTCCATCCATGACTGCATTTCCTCTTGCTGCGTCCTCCCCCTCCTCCTCTGTCCTCCGTCGGCGACGACCATTGGCAGGTGTCCTGTCTATTGGAGCTGCTGCTACTGCTGCTGCCATTGGAGTTGATGCTGCATCATTGAGAGCCATATTTCCTACAATATCAGTCGGAATACTCCACTTGTGCAAAAATCGCTGGTCCTCCAATCGACGTCGCTTCTCCTCTTGCCGTTGAATGAAAATCCTGTCCCGTCGCTGGTGCTCTGAAACGTGCTCAGGCTCAACAATCGCCGTTGCTCCGAAACTGATGGTATACAATCGAAACGAAAGATGTTAGCCTCACTCTCCCCACGGAGGCTTGATGCTGTCTGGTGTGTTCGTTACCGCTGGGTAAACAAAGCTCAGCCCACTGATCACTGGCGCACAACTACGTGGAGGTACCCCAGGCAGTCGTAGCTGTACGCGTCCGCGACCTTGAGCCAACACACCTTGAGCCAAAATGGGGCCCTCGTAGAGCTCTTTTGCGCTCCTCGGTAGACATGAAGAAAGCGTCTGGAGCAAGACCTGAAAAACTCGAAAAATCACATTTTTCTGTTTTTATCTAACGTCGGTTCCCCCAAGTGTTTTAATAGTAATACTGCACCTACGGACCTGAGAATTTGACTGGCAGACGCGGCACAACCCACTACAGGTGCGAAAAATCTGGTTTCTCAAAATGAATGGTTAAATATCTTTCACATCTTAGCAAAACCGACCCAAAGTTGTCACGTTGTCCTTTTTTGGCCGGGTCGATCAACTAGCTCCACCCCGCGCCGGAATTCCTCTAGCTCATCGGTGTCGAAGAGCTCTACGAGGTACTGGGAGCCGGCGGCAAACCGTCAACCAAGTTTTTGTTTGCGTCTTTGCTGGGACCGTCTTGGCCACTGAGGCCAGGTCCAACGAAGTCTCAGGCAAATCAGAGCCTCTTATTCGTCGCGCAAGCAGTCAACTCTTATTTCACATCAGCGAAGCTGTTGGAATAAAGAGAATCAAAAGCCAGCAATGACACAATCAATCGCAAAGCACACAAATGATAAACGAAGAGCAAATTAACAGCGAAGCTGTTAGAATATACAAGAAGACCACATATGAGATGAAACAATGTGCGACTTATCACTGCGAATGATCAAAGAAGGTCTGTACAACCTGTGGAAGCGCATCACATATGCGCTCCGCCGCTGATAACTCCGTATCTGTGACCGTGGCACTTGGTGGCAGACACCAAGCCGCAAGATACACATCCTTGAAAGTGATGTCGGTCCGCGAGAAGATATACTTGTTACGCAGACCTATATGTATCCACACGCCACAGGCACTTCCGCGGCTACAAACACCCCCATCAAAGCCAGCTCTGATGAGTAAAACACTGAGATTCGAAATCACTGAGGTAAAAGAAATCGGCGTACATATGGCCCTGACGGGCCTGATGGGTCAGTAAGTCAGCCTCCTGGTTCCATTCCCGAAAAGGATGAGAGAAGAAGTCACGGCCAGCCTCTGGAGGCCTCTGGTTACCGCCGGGAGCCTCGTAGAGCTCTTACCTCGCACGGCGCTGCTCGGAACATGTGGGGGAAGCCTTCTCACGCATTAGCTGAAACTCGAAAATTTTTCGTTTTTCTGGTTTTCGCACAAAGACGGTTCCACCCAGTGTTTTAATCGTAATACTGCAGCTACAGACCTGAGAATTTCACTGGCAGACGCGACATAACCCAATACAAGTGCAAAAAAATACCATTTCTTGAAACGAATGTTCAAATATCTCACAATCTTCGCCCAACCGGCCCAAAGTTCACACATTGTCCGTCGGGGCCAGGTGAGCCACTTGGAACCGGCGGTAAACCGTTAACCATGTTACCGCCGGGCCCTCGCAGAGCTCTTTTCGCACGGGCTGCTCGGTACACATAAAGGAAGCGTCTGGAGCAAGACTCAAAACACTCGAAAATCACGTTTTATGCTTTTATCTAAAGTCGGTTCCCCAAAATGCTTTGAGAGAAATACTGCACCTACGGACCTGAGAATTTGACTGGCAGACGAGGCATACTCCACTACAGGTGCGAAAAATCTGGTTTCTCGAAATGAATTGTCAAATATCTTTAAAACTTTCGCAGAACTGACCCAAAGTTATGACTGGCGCCGGCGGTGAACCGTCAACCTAGTCAACGCCGGGAACCTCGTAGAGCTCTTCCCCAAGCAGAGACCCCTGCAGAAGGTTTTCTTGAAATATTGATTTTCGCATTTTCCGATGTCAATACCGAAGTCAGGTTCCCGGAAGTCAAGCCATAGTAAAACTCCGAGAGAGCTGAGCTGCTCAGGGAGACACAGTTATATGCCAATGCTCGGCGTAAAAATCTGCTTTCTCAAAATGAATTGTCAAATATCTTTCAAATATTAGCAAAACCGGCCCAAAGTTGTCACATTGTCTCTTCTCGCCGGCTCGACCAACTGGGCGCCGGCAGTAAACCTTCAACCTGGTTCTCGCCGGGCACCTCGTAGAGCTCTTTTCTTGCCCAGATCCTCGGAACACGCGAAGCAAGCTTCGCGAGAGCCAAAAAACTCTAAAAAATCGGTTGCATACATATAGTTTTTCGGACTTAGCTCGAGAATCAGACTCTGTTCAGAGCTCTAGATGCTTCAGCCACACGCTCTTGAGGATTCTGTATCGTTTTCTGTGCGTACCAGCTCTGTAGCAGCTAGAGTTAAGTGCAGAATACCGACAGCGCCTCAGAACTTGAGCAATACGAATTGTGTTGTGCACCCAACTCGAATAGCAGAACGAGTTCAGGCCTCTCGATGCAACAGACGCACGCATGAATCGTCTTATGCGCGTGCCAGCTCTGTAGCTCCTCTGAATCTTGAGTTGAGTAAAGAAAACCAACATCACTGTTCAAGAGACTCGAATAACACAAATAGTTTGACGGACCTAGCTCGAGTAGCAGACCAAGTTCAGGACTCTAGATGCAAGATTCGAACGCGCCTGATGATTCTAAATCAGATTCTGTAAGTATCAGCTCTGAAGCTTTCCGAAATCGAGTTAAGTACAGAAAACCGTGAACACGTGTCAAGATGACTCGGAACACAGTCGGTTCCTGCAAGTGTTTTGATAATAATATTGCAGCTACGAACCTGAGAATTTAACTGGCAAGCGCAAAATAACCCACTACACGTGAGAAAATTACCGGTTCTCAAAATGAATTGTCAAATATCTTTCAAATAATAGCAACACCGACCCAAATGTGCCACATTGTCTCTTTTCGTTGGGTCGGCGAACTAGCTCCACCCCGCGCCGGAATTCCTCTAGCTCATCGACTGGGAGCCGGTGGTAAACCGTCAACCAGGTTACCGCCGGGAGCCTCGTAGAGCTCTTGTCTGCACGACACCGCTTGGAACATATGGGGGAAGCTTTCTTACGCGCGAGCTGAAAAGCTTTAAAAATTACGTTTTTAAACTTTCGCCGAAAGTCGGTTGATTCAAGTGGGGAACCGACAGCACCTCTCAGATCACTCGTATGATACAAGTAGTTTCGCGGATCTAGCTCGAGTAGCAGACCGAGTTCAGACCTCTCGATGGAACAGACAAACACGCCTAAGCGGTCTGAATCGGTTCTGTAAGTAGCAGCTCTCTACCTCTCCTAAGTCTTCAGAAGTAGAGAAAACCGTCAACGCGTGTCAAGATGCTCGAAACGGCCGACGGTTCCCTCAAGTCTTTTGATAGTAATGTTGCAGCTACGGACCTGAGACTTTCACTGGCAGACGCAGCACAACCCACTACAGGTGAGAAAAATACCGGTTCCAAAACGGACTTTTAAAAGTTTGCACAATGATTGCAAAACTGGGAGCCGGCGGTAAACCGTCAACCAGGTTACCGCCGGGCACCTTGTAGACCTCTTTTCTTGCACAGCGCTCCTCGGAACACATGAAGGAAGCTTCTAAAGCGAGAACCGAAAAAACTCAAAAAATCACGATCTTCTGGCGTTCATTATTTGTTCCCCCAAGTGTTCTGATAAAAAAGAAGAAACAAAAAAAAAAAAAAAAAAAAAACTCTCTTTTGGTCCGGCCGGTCAACTAGCTCCACCCTGCGCCCAAATTCCTCTAAGCTCTTTGCAGGAGAGCTCTACGGGGTACTGACCCAAAGTTACCACATTGTCTCTTAAGGTCGGGTCGGCGAACTAGCCCCACCCTGCGCCCGAATTCTTCTTAGCTTATCTTGCCAAAGAGCTCTACGAGGCATGACGAAGAGCTCTACGAGGTACTAGCTTCACCCCGCGCAGGAATTCCTCCAGCTCATCGATGCCGAACAGCTCTACGAGGTACACTTAATAGCGTCCAAAACCCGGAGAGCGAAGAGCCCTTCGGAACGGGAAACTGGCGCCGGCGGTGAACCGTCAACCTGGTCACCACCGAGAACCTCGTAGAGCTCCTTCCACGCGTAAGAGTACCCATGATCGAAGCAGAGAACTTCGCAGTAGAATTTCTTCAAATTTTCAATTTCCAATTCTCTATGTCAATCTGAGGTCAGGTTTCGCGGAATGAGCGAAGAATTGGAGAGGCAACTTCTGTGATGCAAAACTTCGCTCTGCGCAATTATCAGCCAAAACGAATGTTTGGAGCTACAAAATCGGCTGAGTCAGGCCGCGGATGGTATCATCGCGTCCCTTTTCGAAATTTCGCCAACTAGCTCCACCCTGTCGCCGAATTCCTCTGGCTCTGTTTCCAGGAGAGCTCTACTGGCGCCGGCGGTGAACCGTCAACCTGGTCACCGCCGGGAACCTCGCAGAGCTCCTTTCACGCGTGAGAGAGCTCAGAGTCGAAAGAGAGAGCTTCTGGAGGGATTTCTCAAAAAATTGAACATTGATTTTTTTCATGTCCAAATGAAGTTGGTTCCTCCAAGTGTTTCGCTAGTAAAACTGCGCCTGTAGAGCTCATATTAAGACGCAGAGTCTATCATAACATTTTACAGGTGCGAAAAATCTGCTTTCTAAAATAAATGGTCAAATATCTTCAATTGTTTGCAAAACCCACCAAAACTGGGCGCCGGCGGCAAACCGTCAACCTTTCTTACCGCCGGGGGACTCGTAAAGCTTCCTGATAATGTCGAAAGAAATTGTAGAGAACAAATAGTTTTTCAGCCCAAGCGATTTCAGACCTCTCGATTCAACAGCCGCACGCCCCCGATGCTTCTGGATTGTGTTCTGCACGAGCTCTGTAGCTCTCCTACAGCCCCAGTTACGCGCCGTAAATCGACAGCACCTCTCAAGATGACTGAGTTCAGACCTCTGAATGCGACAGGCGGACGCGTCTGATCTCTCCGAATCGATTCCTGTGATTACCAACTCTGCGGCCTCCCTACAGCACGAGTTAAGTGCAGCAAACCGGGAGCACCTCTCAGGATGACTCGAACAATACGAATATAGTTTTGCGGATCTAGTTCCGTTCCGAGCTCTCGATTCGACAGGCGAACGCGCCTGATGTCTCGAAATCGATTCCTGTCACTACCAGCACTGTAGCCCCCCAATAGCCCGAGTTAAGTACAGAAAACCGGATGACTCGAACCCTAAACCCTAAACCCTAAACTGCAGGCGCGGACCTGGGGGCGCGCACCGCCACGCCTGTAAGGATCTGCTAGTGAGAGCGAGCTGCAAGTCGAGCTCACCGCGACCATAGGCCTGCCGGCCCGAGGCGGTGCTTCGCTTGCAAAATGATAACCCCTAACCCTCCGCCGGATGCTCAGAATACCGCTCGGCTTTCTCCCCCAGAGCTCTCCCCCAGAGCTCTCTCCCCCAGAGCTCCCCCCCAGAGCTCTCCCCCAGAGCTCTCCCCCAGAGCTCTCCCCCAGAGCTCTCCCCCAGAGCTCTCCCCCAGAGCTCTCCCCCAGCTCTCCCCCAGCTCTCCCCCAGAGCTCTCCCCCAGAGCTCTCCCCCAGAGCTCTCCCCCAGAGCTCTCCCCCAGAGAGCTCTCCCCCAGAGCTCTCCCCTCTCCCCCAGAGCTCTCCCCCAGAGCTCTCCCCCAGAGCTCTCCCCCAGAGCTCTCCCCCAGCTCTCCCCCAGAGCTCTCCCCCAGAGCTCTCCCCCAGAGCTCTCCCCCAGAGCTCTCCCCCAGAGCTCTCCCCCAGAGCTCCCCCCCAGAGCTCTCCCCCAGAGCTCTCCCCCAGAGCTCTCCCCCAGAGCTCTCCCCCAGAGCTCTCCCCCAGAGCTCTCCCCCAGAGCTCCCCCCCAGAGCTCTCCCCCAGAGCTCTCCCCCAGAGCTCTCCCCCAGAGCTCCCCCTCCCCAGAGCTCAGCTCTCCCCCAGAGCTCCCCCAGAGCGCCCCCCCAGAGCTCTCCCCCAGAGCTCCCCCCCAGAGCTCCCCCCCAGAGCTCTCCCCAGAGCATCCTCGGGAGCCTCGTGCGCGGCCCGAAGCCTCCACGCGGCGGCCCCTGGGGATGGCTACGCGGGCGACTCTGCACCCGCAAGGGTCGGGGTCGCGCGCGTAACTTTTGCGAAGGACGACTCTCGAATCGCGCTAATGCTGACATGTCTGTTTCTGGGACGCACATCACTCACTCAGGCTGACGCCAGCACTCCTTCCCCCCTTGATAGGGGGGAGCGTGGGGGGTAGATCCCTAAACCCTAAAAGCAATGACTCTGGGTGGATGGGGTGGGACAGAATGCATCCATCCATCCCCCCCTACCCCCTGAGGAGGGGGGATAGGATGGTTCTGCGCAGAAACCCTAAACCCTAAACTGCAAGCCACGGGCGGTGCATCGTCAGAAGCCCGTGGCGCCTGGCCGAGCGCTCAGCGAGCCTGCCCATACAGCGTGCGCCGCACCGACGAAGCGGCGATAGCCGCTGAGGAGGAATTCGCACGCCGCGCGGTGCATCCCCGTGGTGTTCTCCTAAGAAAAGGAACCCCTAACCCTCAGCCCTAGCCTGCGGCTTCGCCACGAGTCGCTACATCCCCTGAGGCTCCAAACCTATGAAAATACAGCATGCGGTGCCCCCTGGGTGCTCCAAACCTATGAAATTCCAGCATGCGGCGCTCCAAGAGCTTCCAAACGCTCCAGGCGCTCCCAAGGACTCTCCAAGCGCTCCCGGCACGCTCCAAGGCGCTCCCAAGCGTTCCCAAGCGCTCCCAAGCGCTCCCAGGCGCTCCCAGGCGCTCCCAAGCGCCCCCAGGCGCTCCCAGGCGCTTCCAAGCTTCCCCAAGCGCTTTCGGCACGCTCCCAAGCGCTCCACGGCGCTTCAGGCGCTCCCGGCACGCTCCCAAGCGCTCTCGGCACGCTCCCAGGCGCTCCCAAGTGCTCCCAAGCGCTCCCAAGCGCTCCCAAGCGCTCCTGGGCGCTCCCGGCACGCTCCCAGGCGCGTTCCCAGGCGCGCGTTGGCTGCGCTCCCAGGCGCTCCCAGGAGCTCCCGGCACGCCCCCAGGCGCTCCCAGGCGCTCGCAGGCGCTCCCAAGCGCTCCTGGCGCGCTCCCAGGCGTTCGCAGGCGCTCCCCAACGTTCCCAGCGCTGCCACAACCCCGAAGCGCTCCTAAACGCTCCCCGGCGTTCCCAGGTGCTCCGAAGCGCCCAAGCATTCCCACGCGCTCTTAAGCACCCACAACCACTTCAAGGCGCCACGCGGCGCTCCCATGCGCTCCCGCGCGCTCCCAAGCGTGCCCAGGCGGTTCCAGAAGGTCCCAGGGCTCTTGGGGGAAGCTCCAAGCGCTCTCCCAGCGCTGCCAGAGGGCCCCCCCAAGGCATTCCACGGGCTCTGCCATGGAGGTGCTGCCGCAGCCATGCGCGCGCATCGTAGCGAGGGGGTGCCAGACCCACCCCCTCGCGCTCCCCCTCCAGCCGTCCGAAGCTCGCGCCGAAGGCGGCTGCGTTGATAATTGCAATCGCTTCAGCGGGGGGGCGACCCCAAAGGCGAAACCCAAAGCCGCGGGCGAATGTAACTGCCGTGCGCGTCGCCGTCAGCGAGCACCCCGACGGCGCAACCACTCGCTCGAGGCCCGCGGGAAATCATGGGATTGCCGCGCCAGCGCCTTCGCAGTGCTGCTTTCCAATGCCGAAGGGAAATGCCGGACCCCTGTGGAACTGCTGCGCCAGCGGCAGCCCACCGGCGAAGCTTCGCGCCGAAGGTGCAAACGGCTGTCTCATCGACGAGGCGACCTGACGCGCCAGCGCCATGCACCCTGCGCGCGTGCTCGCATCGGCGCGCATTGCTACGGCCGCGGCCGCACGCGCGCATCCCAGCATTCACAACCCAGTGTCACAACCCAGTGCCGAAGGCAAAGGCGGCAACGCATGGACATGCTGCGCCAGCGGCAGCCCAACGGCGAAGCTCAACGCCGAAATCGCCAAAGGCTGCCTCTTCGACGGGGCGACGCGCCGACGCGCCTACGTCACGCGCCCTGCGCGCATGCTTAAGTGGATGCGCAGTGCCACGGCCGCGTCGGCGATCGCCTGCGCGCGCCACTTCGACAGCCCCCCGTGATAGGGGGGTTGGGGGGAGAAACCCTAAACCCTAAAAGGCTTCACTCTGGGTGGTCTGGGGCGGGAATGCGACTAACCGTGGCGCGCGCGGCCTGGGCAGCGATCCCCCCCAACAACCTTGATGTGGGGGGGATCGCAGCCAGCGCGCGCTTGCGCCAATGCAGGCCCTAAACCCTAAACCCTAAACTGCAAGCCACGGGCGGTGCATCGTCAGAAGCCCGTGGCGCCTGGCCGAGCGCTCAGCGAGCCTGCCCATACAGCGTGCGCCGCACCGACGAAGCGGCGATAGCCGCTGAGGAGGAATTCGCACGCCGCGCGGTGCATCCCCGTGGTGTTCTCCTAAGAAAAGGAACCCCTAACCTTCGGCCCTAGCAAGCGGCTCCCCGGGTGGCCGATGGTTCCTCTGGGGCTCCAAACCTATGAAAATACACCATGCGGCGCTCCCTGGGTGCTCCAAACCTATGAAATTACCGCATGCGGCGCTCCTGGAGCTGTCCAAACGCTCCAGGCGCTCCCCAGGACTCTCCAAGCGCTCCCGGCACGCTCCCAGGCGCTCCCAAGCGTTCCCATGCGCTCCCAAGCGCTCCCAGGCACCCCCAGGCGCTCCCAAGCGTTCCCAAGCGCTCCCAGGCGCTTCCAAGCGTTCCCAGGCGCTCCCGGCACGCTCCCAAGCGCTCCGCGGCGCTTCAGGCGCTCCCGGCATGCTCCCAGGCGCTCTCGGCACGCTCCCAAGCGCTCCACGGCGCTTCAGGCGCTCCCGGCATGCTCCCAGGCGTTCTCGGCACGCTCCCAGGCGCTCCCAGGCGCTCCCAAGCGCTCGCAAGCGCTCCCAAGCGCTCCTGGGCGCTCCCGGCACGCCCCCAGGCGCGTTCCCAGGCGCGCGCTGGCTGCGCTCCCGCTCCCAGGCGCTCCCAAGCGCTCCCTGGCGCCCCCAGGCGCTCCCAGGCGCTCGTAGGCGCTCCCAAGCGCTCCCGGCACGCTCCTGGCGCGCGGGACAGGCGCTCGCAGGCGCTCCCCAGCGTTCCCAGCGCTGCCACAACTCCGAAGCGCTCCTCAGCGCCCCCCGGCGCTCCCAGGCGCCCAAATATCCCCACGCGCTCTTAAGCACCCACAAGCGCTCCAAGGCGCCACGCGGCGCTCCCATGCGCTCCCGCGCGCTCCCAAGCGTGCCCAGGCGGTTCCAGGCGGTCCCGGGGCTCCCGGGGGAAGCTCCAGGCGCTCTCCCAGCGCTGCCAGAGGGCCCCCCCAAGGCATTCCACGGGCTCTGCCATGGAGGTGCTGCCGCAGCCATGCGCGCGCATCGTAGCGAGGGGGTGCCAGACCCACCCCCTCGCGCTCCCCCTCCAGCCGTCCGAAGCTCGCGCCGAAGGCGGCTGCGTCGATGATTGCAATCGCTTCAGCGGGGGGGCGACCCCAAAGGCGAAACCCAAAGCCGCGGGCGAATGTAACTGCCGTGCGCGTCGCCGTCAGCGAGGAGCCCCACGGCGCAACCACTTGCTCCGGGCCCACGGGAAACCATGGGATTGCCGCGCCAGCGCCTTCGCAGTGCTGCTTTCCAATGCCGAAGGCAAATGCCGGACCCCTGTGGAACTGCTGCGCCAGCGGCAACCCACCGGCGAAGCTCCACGCCGAAGGCGCAAACGGCTGCCTCATCGACGAGGCGACCTGGCGCGCCAGCGCCATGCACCCTGCGCGCGTGCTCGCATCGGCGCGCATTGCTACGGCCGCGGCCGCACGCGCGCATCCCAGCATTCACAGCCCAGTGTCACAGCCCAGTGCCGAAGGCAAAAACGGCAACGCATGAACATGCTGCGCCAGCGGCAGCCCAACGGCGAAACTCAACGCCGAAATCGCCAAAGGCTGCCTCTTCGACGAGGCGACGAGCCGAAGCGCCGCCTACGTCACGCGCCCTGCGCGCATGCTCAAGTGGATGCGCAGTGCCACGGCCGCGTCGGCGATCGCCTGCGCGCGCCACTTCGACAGCCCCCCGTGATAGGGGGGTTGGGGGGAGAAACCCTAAACCCTAAAAGGCTTCACTCTGGGTGGTCTGGGGCGGGAGTGCGACTGACCGTGGCGCGCGCGGCTTGGGCAGCGATCCCCCCAACAACCTTGATGGGGGGGGATCGCAGCCAGCGCGCGCTTGCGCCAATGCAGGCCCTAAACCCTAAACCCTAAACCCTAAACCCTAAAACCCTAAACCCTAAACCAGTACGAATACGTTCCGATTCTAGATCGGGCAGCAGACCGAGCTCTGGATTTAACAGACAAACGCGACTCATGATTATGAATTGGTTTCTGTAAGAATCAGCTCTGTAGCTGTCATATAGCTCGAGTTAAGACAGAACCGAGAGCGCCTGTCAAGATGACTCGAATAATACGAATAGGTTTGCGGACCTAGCTCGGCTAGCAGACCGAGCTCAGACCTCCGGATGCAACTAACGAACGCGCCTGAGCATTCTGAATCGATAAGGTGTGCTTACCAGCTTTATAGCTGTCCTGTATCTCGAGTTAAGTCTACCGGCAAGCGCTCACTCGAAACGGCCGATTCCGCCCGTATGCTTTTTGGCAGTGAAAGATACCCGATCGAGCTGAGATCAAGGCGAGCGGGAATAAGATCGAATATCACGGGGAAAATACAAGAGCTCTAACGAATAGTTGAATTTCGAGAACAAAATTTTCAATCGACCAAAAGTCATCAAAAGGTCCGTAGAGATTTTTCTTGCCAACTAACTCTCCAGCCCCGGAATTACTCTTAAGTTTCCAGCAATAATGGGAACCAGCGGTAAACCGTCAACCTGGTAACCGCCAGACACCTCGTAGAGCTCTTTCCTTGCACAGCGCTTCTCGGAATGAAGCAAGCTGCGAAACCGAGAGCTGAAAATGAAAAATCACGATTTCTGCCTGCTCAGAGAAAAAGCTTATCACACGACTCAGAACAAACGCATTTTTTGGTGTCGATACAAAGTCGGTTCTTCCAAATGTTTTGATCGTAATACTGTCTCTCGAGCGATAAAAAGATTTTACCAGCAAGTGCGCCATAGCTTACTACAGGGAATAAAAATCTCACTTCTGGAAACGAACTTCAAAATTTTGAATAAACTGAAAAACTGGCGCCGGCGGTGAACCGTCAACCTGGTTTTTTTTTTTTTGCGTCTTTGCTGGGACCGTCTTGGCCACTAAGGCCAGGTCCAACAAAGTATCAGGCGAAACAGAGCCTCTTATTTATCACGCAAGCAGTCAGCTCTTATACCACACAGCAAAGCTGAAGGAATAAAGAGAAGCGCATGCCGCAATGACACAATCAAACGCAAAGCACACAAAGATAAAACGAATGAGTCAGTGAACAGCGAAGCTGTTGGAATAAACAAGAACACAGATAAAGAAGAAACAATGTGTGACTTATCCCTGCGAATGATCAAAGAAGGTCTGCACTACCTGTGGGAGCACATCGCATACGCGCTCCGCCGCTGATAGTTCCGTATATGTAACAGTGGCGCTTGGTGGCAGACACCAAGCCTCAAGATACACATCCTTGAAAATGATGTCGGTCCGCGAGAAGACATATTTGTTTCGCAGACCAATCTGTATCCCCACACACCACAGGCACTTCCGCGGCTACAAACGCCCCCATCAAAGCTGGCTTTGATAAGGCAAGGATAATGTCACGACGTGAGAGCCAGGAGACCTGGCCAAGAACTGAACATGCACACACTGAATTCTTAGAGCACAAACAACCTGCACCCGTAAGAAAGCTGGGAAAGCTCCTTGCCGGGAACCTCGTAGAGCTCCTTGCACCCGTAAGAAAGCTCAGGATCGAAGCGGAGAGCTTCTGGGAGCTTTTCTAGAAAAACGTCAAATTGAGATTTTCGGAGTGAATATGAAGTCGGTTCCGGGGAGTCAACTAACACTAACTACAACTAGCCTCTAGAGAGCTGAGCTGCTCAGGGAACAAAGTTTATATGCCAATGCTCGGCGTAAAAATCTGCTTTCTCAGAATGAAAAATCAAATATCTTTCAAATATTCGCAAAACCACCCAAAAGTTGTCACATTGTCCTTTCTGGTCGGGTCGACCAACTAGCTCCACCCCGCGCCGGAATTCCTCTAGCTCATCGATAACGGACCCTCCGTTACCACATCCTCTCTTTTCGTCGTGCCAGCCAACTAGCTCCGCCCGAATTCCTCTTAGCTCTTTGCTGAAGAGCTCTACGAGGCACTGGGCGCCGGCGGTAAACCGTCAACCTTTCTCACCGCCGGGGGACTCGTAGAGCTTCCTGACAATATATATAATGTCAAAATAATCAGAGAACGAGTAGTTTTTCAGCCCAAGCGATTTCAGACCTCTCGATGCAGCAGCCGAACGCCCCCGATGCTTCTGGATTGCCTTCTGCACGAGCTCTGTAGCTCTCATACAGCCCAGGTTACGTGCGTAAATCGACAGCAACCCTGAAGATGACTCGAACAATACGAACAGTTCGGCACACCTAGCTCGAGTATCAGACCAAGTGCAGGCCTCTGAATGCGACAGGCGGACGTCTGATGTCTCCGAATCGATTCCTGTGATTACCAGCCCTGCAGCCCCCCTACAGTCCGAGTTATGCCAGAAAACCGACAGCATCTCAGGATGATTCGAGCAATACAGATAGTTTCGCGGACCTAGCTCGGGCAGCAGACCGAGTTCCGAGCTCTGGATTCGACAGGCGGACGCGCCTGATGTCTACGAATCGATTCCTGTGATTACCAGCACTGCATCCCCCCACAACCCGGGTTAAGTACAGAAAACCGACAGCACCTCTCAAGATGACTCGAACAATACAAATAGTTTTGCGATTCTAGAGCGGGCAGCAGACCGAGTTCAGAGCTCTGGATTCAACAGGCAAACGCGACTGATCATTCTGAATCGATAAGGTGTGCTCACCAGCTTTGTAACTGTCCTGTATCTCGAGTTAATTACAATATACCGACAGCGCGTATCAAGATGACTCGAAACGGCCGATCCCGCCTGGACGCTTTTTGGCAGTGAAATGTACCCGATCGAGCTAAGATCAAGATGGCGAGCGGGAATAAGATCGAATATCACGGGAAAAAATACTAGAGCTCTAACGAATGGTTGAATTTCGAGAACAAAATTGTCAACCGACCAAAAGTCACCAAAAGGTCCGTCGAGATTGTTCTTGCCAACTAGCTCTCCAGCGCCCCGGAATTACTCTTAAGCTTCCAGCAATAATTGGTAGCATCCAGAACCCGGAGAGCAAAGAGAACTGGGCGCCGGCGGTAAACCGTCAACCTTTCTTACCGCCGGGGGACTCGTAGAGCTTCCTGACCATAAATAATGTCGAAAAGAATTGCAGAGAACGAATAATTTTTCAGCCCAAGCAATTTCAGACCTCTCGATGCAACAGCCGAACGCCCCTCATGCTTCTGGATCGTTTTCTGTGCGCACGAGCTCCGTAGCTCTCCTACAGCCCGAGTTAGGTGCGAAAATCGACAGCACCTCTCAGATCACTCGAACAATACAAATAGTTTCGCGAATCTAGCTCGAGTATCGAACTGGGCGCCGGCGGTAAACCGTCAACCTTTGTTTTTTTTGCGGTTTGCGGTCCGCCACTAGAATCCGAATCCGAATCGGCGGAGCAGTGCAACTGAGCCCCCACCATCTTAGGTAGGTCGTAGCAGAGCGCACGCCACCTTAGCAGCAGCTCTCGTCAGGGCAGCGCAGGCAGCTAGTTCACAGCAGGTTACCGTGCTACCAGGAGGCAAGCTCATCGCCTCCTCGGCCACATCGTGCCAATGGAAGCTGTGCGAGCTGGTGCAGGAGGAAGAGGAGGAGGAGGAGGAGGAGGAGATGGGAAAATCAACCTGCACGCTGGAACCCCTACCTACAACGCCAATCTGAAGCCACCACCCACCTCCACATCCTTCATTACTGACACCCCCATCGAATGCACCACGGAGAGCAGTCTTACGAGTACTGAGGAACTTATCATATGCAAACCAGCGAGTAATAGTTTGGCCACCTCTGGCCTCCCACGACAATTTATCCGCACGCTCATTACCCTCACGAAAGAAATGCTTATACAGATTCTGTCCCGATGCAGGTGAGGTCAGTCCCCATCCAGACAGCATCGATACCGTATTTTGCAGTGTTCCCACCAGTCGTACATACTGCTTGTTGCGAATCTGCCACTCACCACACATCCAGTTTACAACAGTCTTACTATCTCCCAAGATCTCCATCCCAAGACGCTCAATATTCTCACACCTCCACTCCGTTTCATTCTCAAAATTAGCGGCAATACGTTTGCTCATCCTCTCATTCATCTCACTCTCCTCCTCCTCCTCTGCCTTCACATGTCTCACACCAGGCGGCCTGGGTAGAACAAACAAGTCGAACAAGTGTTGCATACCAATCACAGTCAGCAAATGCTTGCAGTATTTCTCACGGGACCCAGCGGAACTGTCGAATGAGAGGTACCACTCACAACCAAAGAGATCGCACAAGCACCAGTCCCACGCAGTATGTCCACGGGGGCGGCCGCCTATGTTCATGCGTGTCAGCTGCTTCCTATCTTTTACAGGCAATGCTAGAATACATGTGTCACGATGTTCCGTCCACTTCCCCCTTCCATGTAACATGGCCAGCCTAGATATCATCCATTCACGTGACATGTCCGACTCCTCAGGTATGGCAGGCTGATCATCTGGTGTACGCCGGCGACAGCCACTCGACATCTGGGATATCTGAGATACATGATATGTTTGAGAAGTCGCCGCCGCCGCCATCGCCCGAGTTTTCCTCTGACGCCGATTTGGTACCGTCTCTCCCTCCTCCTCCTCTGTGTGTGTTGTGTATCTCCTCATACGAATACTTGCAGCAACTGAGACATCCTTAGCCCAATCCCAACAACGAAATATCCATATCTGCACCGCACTTCGGAATCCAAGTCCAGCAAAACTCTGTCGTCCCGCTTTGTATCGCCTACGTTGAAACTCAGACCAGCCTTCAGTTCTCCGCTTGCGTATACCTGACATTATAGCTAGACATCTGCCTTCAAAATAGTGAACAGCAGCAATGGTAGAATAGTCGGGCGTTCTGCCCTCACAGTTGAATAATAATGCAGCAATCACTTTAGCTTGATAGCGAGTAAATCTTTCAGCCAAGTCAATCCCAGAACAGCGGTAATACGCGATTTCCCCAAAGAACATCCTCTGGGCTTTCTGGAGCATGGCCTCTGAGTCCGAGTGGTCCTTCCAGGTCTCCTCCAGAGTGGCTCCCAGGATCTCAAACGCTTGAACACGCGGTAGGACCACTTCTCGGGTCCCAAGAGCGGCGTCACTAGACGGCACCAGCACACGGATATCCTGCTCAGGGGACGGCGGGATGCCAGGCGGCGCACCAAAGTAAATATACATCAAAGATTTCGGCTTCCAGGTCATTCCTGCATTCATCAGGGGGATACTCATGTCACGCACCATCAACTCAAGGTCAGTGCGGGTCTTCGCATACAACAAAAGATTATCTGCCCAGAAACTGTGGGTCAGACGCTCACCATTGAACATGCGCTCATCATTTTCCAATTTGATGCCGTACTGCGTTTCTTGCCTCCATCTGTCGATAACATCTCTCCAGACTACAATAGAAACTGCCGGGGGACTCGTAGAGCTTCCTGACAACATGTAATGTCGAGAAAAATTACGCAGAAAGAATAGTTTTTCAGCCCAAGCAATTTCAGACCTCCCGGATGCAACAGCCGAACGCCCCCGATGCTTCTGGATTGTCTTCTGCACGAGCTCTGTAGCTCTTCTACAGCCCGAGTTACGTGCGTAAATCGACAGCACCTCTCAAGATGACTCGAACAATACGAATAGTTTGGCAAACCTAGTTCGAGTATCAGACCGAGTTCAGACCTCTGAATGCGCGTCTGATGTCTCTGAATTGATTCCTGTGATCACCAGCCCTGCAGCCCCCCCTACAGCCCGAGCTAAGTGCAGGAAACCCACAGTACCTCTCAGGATGACTCGAAAAATACGAATAGTTTCGCAGACCTAGTTTGGGCAGCAGACAGAATTCGGAGCTCTGCATTCGACAGGCGGACGCGCCTGATGTCTCCGAATCGATTCCAGTGATTACCAGCCATGCAGCCCCCCTACAGCCCGAGTTAAGTGCAGAGATCCGACAGCATCTCTCAAGATGACTCGAACAATACGAATAGTTTCGCGATTCTAGATCGGGCAGCAGACCGAGTTCAGAGCTCTGGATTCAACAGACAACGCCCACTGGTGATTCTGAATCAGATTCTGTACGCATCAGCTCTGTAGCCGCCCTGTAGCTCGAGTTAAATACAGAAAACCGAGAGCGTCTGTCAAGATGACTCGAATAATACGAATAGGTTTACGGACCTAGCTCGGCGAGCAGACCGAGTTCAGACCTCTGGGTTCAACTGGCGAACGCGCCTGATCATTCTGAATTGATTAGCTGTGCTTACCAGCTCTGTAGCTGTCCTGAAGCTCGAGTTATCTTTAGAAAACCGACAGCGCGTGACAAGATGACTCGAAACGGCCGATCCCGCCAGTGTGCTTTTTGGCAGTAAAAGGTACCCGATCGAGCTGAGATCAATATGGCGAGCGGGAATAAGATCGAATATCACGGGAAAAAATACTAGAGCTCAAACGAATTGAGGAATTTCGAGAACAAAATTTTCAACCTACCAAAAGTCACCAAAAGGTCCGTCGAGACTGGCGCCGGCGGTGAACCGTCAACCTGGTCACCGCCGGGAACCTCGTAGAGCTCCTTGCACCCGTAAGAAAGCTCAGGATCGAAGGGGAGAGCTTCTGGGAGTTTTTCTGGAAAAACGTCAAATTGAGATTTTCGGAGTGAAGATGAAGTCGGTTCCGGGAAGTCAACTAATACTAAAACTGGCTCCAGAGAGCTGAGCTGCTCAGGGAACAAAGTTATATGCCAATGCTCGGCGTAAAAATCTGCTTTCTCAAAATAATCTGGGCGCCGGCGGTAAACCGTCAACCTCTGTTACCGCCAAGGGGACTCGTAGAGCTTCCTGACAACATAATGTCGAAACAAATTACACCGAAAAAATACTTTTTCAGCCCAAGCAATTTCAGACCTCTCGGATGCAACAGCCGAACGCCCCCCATGCTTCTGGATTGTCTTCTGTACGAGCTCTGTAGCTCTCCTACAGCCCCAGTTACGTGCGTAAATCGACAGCACCTCTCAAGATAACTCGAACAATACAAATAGTTTGGCAAACCTAGCTCGAGTATCAGACCGAGTTCAGACCTCTGCATGCGACAGGCGGACGCGTCTGATGTCTCTGAATCGATTCCTGTGATTACCAGCCCTGCAGCCACCCCTGCAGCCCGAGTTAAGTGCAGGAAGCCGACAGCACCTCTCAGGATGACTCGAAAAATACGAATAGTTTCGCAGACCTAGTTTGGGCAGCAGAATGAGTTCGGAACTCTGGATTCGAAAGGCGGACGCGCCTGATGCTCCGAATCGGTTCCAGTGATTATCAGCCATGCAGCCCCCCTACAGCCCGAGTTAAGTGCAGAGAACCGACAGCATCTTTCAAGATGACTCGAACAATACGAATAGTTTCGCGATTCTAGATCGGGCAGCAGACCGAATTCAGAGCTCTCAATTCAACAGACAACGGCCACTGATGATTCTGAATCAGATTCTGTGCGTATCAGCCCTGTAGCTGTCCTGTAGCTCGAGTTAACTACAGAAAACCGAGAGCGTCTGTCAGGATGGCTCGAATAATACGAATAGGTTTGCGGACCTAGCTCGGCTAGCAGGCCGAGTTCAGACCTCTGGGTTCAACAAGCGAACGCGCCTGATCATTCTGAATGGATTAGCTGTGCTTACCAGCTCTGTAGCTGTACTGAAAGCTCGAGTTATCTTGAGAAAACCGTCATCGCGTGTCAAGATGACTTGAAACGGCCGATCCCGCCTGCCTGCTTTTTGGCAGTGAAAGGTACCCGATCGAAATGAGATCAAGACGGCGAGCGGGAATAAGATCGAATATCATGGGAAAAAATACTAGAGCTCAAACGAATTGTTGAATTTCGAGAACAAACTTTTCAACCGACCAAAAGTCAGCAAAAGGTCCATCGAGATTTTTATTGCCAACTAGCTCTCCAGCGCCCCGGAATTACTCTTAAGCTTCCAGCAATAACTTGCTCTACGAGTTATGGTCAAATATCTTTCAAATCTGAGCAAAACCAACCAAAAGTCGCAATTTTCTCCTTTCTGGTCGGGTCGACCAACTGGGCGCCGGCGGTAAACCGTCAACCTTTGTTACCGCCGGAGACTCGCAGAGCTTCCTGACAACATGTAATGTCGAAAAACATTACACAGAAAGAATAGTTTTTCATCCCAAGCAATTTCAAACCTCCCGCCCGGATGCAACAGCCGAACGCCCCCGATGCTTCTGGATTCTTCTGCACGAGCTCTGTAGCTCTTCTACAGCCCGGGTTACGTGCGTAAATCGACAGCACCTCTCAAGATGACTCGAACAATACGAATAGTTTGGCAAACCTAGCTCGAGTATCAGACCGAGTTCAGACCTCTGCATACCCGTCTGATGTCTCTGAATCGATTCCTGTGATTACTAGCCCTGCAGCCCCCCCTACAGCCGAGCTTAGTGCAGGAAACCCACAGCACCTCTCAGGATGACTCAAACAAAACGAATAGTTTCGCGGACCTAGTTCGGGCAGCAGACAGAGTTCGGAATCCTGGATTCGACAGGCGGACGCGCCTGATGTCTCGGAATCGATTCCAGTGAATACCAGCCATCCAGCCCCCCGCCCGAGTTAAGTGCAGAGAACGGACCGCATCTTTCAAGATGACTCGAACAATACGAATAGTTTCGCGATTCTAGATCGGGAAGCAGACCGAGTTCAGAGCTCTAGATTCTACAGACAACGACCACTTATGATTCTGAAACAGATTCTGTACTATCGTAGCTGTTCTGTAAGTCGAGTTAAGTACAGAAAACCGAGTGCGTCTGTCAAGATGACTCGAATAATACGATAGCTCAGCTAGCAGACCGAGTTCAGACCTCTGGGTTCAACAGGCGAACGCGCCTGATCATTCTGAATCGATTACCTGTGCTTATCAGCTGTAGCTGTCTGAAGCACGAGTTATCTTGAGAAAACCGATAACCCGTGACAAGATGACTCGAAACGCCCGACCCCGCCCGTACGCTTTTTAGCAGTAAAAGGTATCCGAGCTGAGATCAAGATGGCGACCGGTATCGAATCTCACGGAAAAAAATCCTAGAGCTCAAGCGAATTGAGAAATTTCGAGAACAAAATGCAAAACCGACCAAAAGTCACCAAAAGGTCTGTCGATATTTTTCTTGCCAACTAGCTCTCCAGCGCCCTAGAATTACTCTTAAGCTACCAGCAATAGCTTGCTACGGGAAGCTCTACGAGTTACTAGCTTCACCCCGCGCCGGAATTCATCTTGCTCATCGATAACGAAGAGCTGCACGAGGTATTTTCCTTGCCAACTAGCTCTCCAGCGCCCTGGAACTGGGCGCCGGCGGTAAACCGTCAACCTTGGTCACCGCCGGGAGACTCGTAGAGCTTCCTAACTCGACGTAAGTTGAGAAAACCGACAGCACCTACCAACATTCCGACTCATAGTGAATACTCTTTGACCTCTGAATGCGACAGGCGAACGCGTCTGATGTCTACGACTCGACTCCTGTCATTACCAGCCCTGCAGCCCCCCTACAGCCCGAGTGAAGTGCAGAAAACCGACAGCACCTCTCAGAATGACTCGAACAATACAGTAGTTTCGCAGACCCAATTCGGGCAGCAGACCGAGTTCCAAGCTCTGGATTCGACAGGCGGACACACCTGATTCTTCGAATCGATTCCTGTGACCACCAGCAGCCCCCCTCAGCGCGAGCTGAGTGAAGAAAACCGAGAGCACTTCTCAAGATGACTCGAAAAATACGAACAGTTTCGCGATTCTAGTTCGGGCAGCAGACCGAGTTCAGAGCTCTCGATGACAAACGCAACTGCGGATTCTGAATCAGTTTCTGTATATATCAGCTCTGTACCTATCCTACAGCCCAAGTATAGTACAGAAAACCGAGAGTTCCTGTCAAGATGATTCAAATGATACGAATACGTTTGCGGACCTAGCTCGGCTAACAGAACGAGTTTAGACCTCTGGATTCAACAGGCGAACGCGCTTAATGATTCTACATCGATTATCTGTGCTTAACAGCTCTGTAGCTGTCCTAAAGCTCGAGTTATGTTCAGAAAACCGTCAGCGCGTATCAAGATGACTCGAAACGGCCGATCCCGCCACAGTACTTTTCGATAGTAATATTCACCCGATCGAGCTGAGATCAAGACGGCAAGCGGGAATAAGATTGAATATCACGGGAAAAAATAATAGAGCTCTAACGAATGTTCAAATTTCGAGAAGAAAATTTTCAAACGGCCAAAAGTCAGCAAAATTTTCGTCAAGATTTTTCTTGCCAACTAGCTCTCCAGCGCGCCGGAACTGGCGCCGGCAGTGAACCGTCAACCTGGTCACCGCCGGGAACCTCGTAAAGCTCCTAGCAAGCGTAAGAGTACTCAGCATCGAAAGAGAGGGCTTCTGGAAGCATTTCTCGAAAAAGAGAAAACATGATTTTTTCATGTCGACATAAAGTTGGTTCCGCCAAGTGTTTCAATATTAAAAGTGCATGTAAAGAGCTCATATTCAAACGGAGAGGCCCTCATATTCGTTTACAGGTGCGAAAAATCTGCTTTCTCAAAATGAATTGTCGAATATCTTTCAAAAAATTGCAATACCACCCAAAAGTTGTCACATTGTCCGCCTCGGCCGGGTGGGCCAACTAGCTCCACCCCGCGCCGGAATTCCTCTAGCTCATCGTTGCCGAAGAGCTCTACGCGGCACTGGGCGCCGGCGGTAAATTACCGCCGGGGGACTCGTAGAGCTTCCTGACAACATATAATGTAGAAAAAAATACACTGAAAAACAAGTTTTTCAGCCTAAGCAATTTCAAACCTCTCGGATACAACAGCCGAACGCCCCCGATGCTTCTGGATTCTCTTCTGTACGAGCTCTGTAGCTCTGCTACAGCCCTAGTTACGTGCGAAAATCGACAGCACCTCTCGAGATGACTCGAATAATACAAATAGTTTGGCAAACCTAGCTCGAGTGCCAGACCGAGTTCAGACCTCTGCATGCGACAGGTGGACGCCTCTGATGTCTGCGAACCGACTTCTGTGATTACCAGCCCAACAGCCCCCCCTACAGCACGAGTTAAGTGCAGGAAACCGACAGCACCTGTCAGGATAACTCGAACAATGCGAATATTTTCGCAGACCTAGTTCGGGCAGCAGACAGAGTTCGAAGCTCTGGATTCAAAAGGCGGACGCGCCTGATGTCTCCGAATCGATTCTAGTGATTACCAGCCATGCAGCTGCCCTACAGCCCGAGTTCTGGATTCAACAGACAACGGCAACTCATCATTCTGGATCAGACTGGGCGCCGGCGGTAAACCGTCAACCTTTGTTACCGCCGGGGACTCGTAGAGCTTCCTGACCACATATAATGTCGAAAAAAATTGGAAAAACAAAAAACACAAAAAATCAGCCCAAGCAATTTCAGACCTCTCAAATGCAACAGCCGAGCGCCCCCCGATGCTTCTGGATTGTCTTCTGCACGAGCTCTGTAGCTCTCCTACAGCCCGAGTTACGTGCGTAAATGGACAGCACCTCTCAAGATGACTCGAACAATACGAACAGTTTGGCAAACCTAGCTCGAGTATCAGACCGAGTTCAGACCTCTGCATGCGACAGGCGGACGCGTCTGATGTCTCTGAATCGATTCCTGTGATTACCAGCCATGCAGCCCCCCCTACAGCCCGAGTTAAGCGCAGGAAAGCGACAGCACCTCTCAGGATGACTCGAACAATACGACTAGTTTCGCGGACCTAGTTCGGGCAGCAGACAGAGTTAGGAGCTCTCGATTCGAAAGGCGGACGCGTCTGATGTCTCCGAATCGATTCCAGTGATTACCAGCCATGCAGCCGCCCTACAGCCCGAGTTAAGTGCAGAGAACCGACAGCATCTCTCAAGATGACTCGAACAATATAGATCGCGCAGCAGACCGAGTTCAGACCTCTGGGTTCAACAGACGAACGCCCCTGATCATTCTGAATCGATTAGCTGTGCTTACCAGCTCTGCAGCTGACCTGAAGCTCGAGTTATCTGCAGAAAACCGACAGCGCGTGACAAGATGGCTCGAAACGGCCGATCCCGCCGGAACGCTTTTTGGCAGTAAAAGGTACCCGATCGAGCTGAGATCGAGATGGCGAGCGGGAATAACATCGAATATCACGGGAAAAAATACTAGAGCTCTAACGAATTGTTGAATTTTGAAAACAAAACTTTCAACCGACCAAAAGTCACCAAAAGGTCCGTCGACATTTTTCTTGCCAACTAGCTCTCCAGCGCCCCCGAATTAGTCTTAAGCTTCCAGCAATAACTGGGCGCGGGCGGTAAACCGTCAACCTTGGTTACCGCCGGGAGACTCGTAGAGCTTCCTAGCTCGACTTAAGTTGAGAAAACCGACAGCACCTACCAACATTTCCACTCATAGTGAATATTTTTTACCTCTCAATGCGATGCGGACGCGTCTGATGTCTGCGAATCGGCTATTGTTATTACCAGCCCTGGAGCTCCCCCCTACAGCCCGAGTTCAGTGCAGAAAACGGACAGCACCTCTCAGGATGACTCGAACAATACAATAGTTTTCCAGACCTAATTCGGGCAGCACACCGAGTTCCGAGCTCTCGATTCAACAGGCGGACGCCAGATGTCTTGAAATCGATTCCTGTAACCCAGCACTGTAGCCCCCCTCAGCGCGAGTTGAATAAAGAAAACCGAGAGCACTTCTCAAGATACTCGATCAATACGAATAGTTTCGCGATTCTAGATCGGGCAGCAGACCGAGTTCAGAGCTCTGGATTCGACAGACCAATGCAACTGATGATTCTGAATCGGTTTCTCCAAATAGGAGCTCTGTAGCTGTCCTATAGCTCGAGTTAAGCACATAAAACCGAGGGTTCATGTCAAGATAACTCGAATAATACGAACAAATTTGCGGATCTAGCTCGCTAACAGACCGAATTCAGACCTCTGGGTTCAACAGACGAACGCGCCTAATCATTCTACATCGATAAGCTGTGCTTACCAGCTCTGTAGCTGTTCTAAAGCTCCAGTTATCTTCAGGAAACCATCAGCGCACATCAAGATGACTCGAAACAGCCGATCCCGCCACAGTGCTTTTCGATAGTAATATTCACCCGATCGCTGAGATCAAGATGACGAGCGGGAATAAGGTCGAATATCACGGTAAAAATTAAGCTCTAACAGATTCTTGCATTTCGAGAAGAAAATATTCAAACGACCAAAAATCATCAAAAGTTCCGTAGAGATTTTCTTGGCAACTAGCTCTCCAGCGCGCCGGAATTACTCTTAGTTTCCAGAAATAACTAGTTCAGGGAAGCTCTACGAGCTACTTGCTGAAAGAAGCTGTACGAGTTATTACTCTTAAGCTCCCAGCAACTGGGCGCCGGCGGTAAACCGTCAACCTTTCTTACCGCCGGGGGACTCGTAGAGCTTTCTGACAACATACAATGTTAAAAAATACACCGAAGAAGTAGTTATTTAAGACCAGGCAATTTCAGACCTCTCGAATGCAACAGCCCAACGCCCTCGATGCTTCTGGATTGTCTTCTGTACGAGCTCTGTAGCTCTCCTACAGCCCGAGTTACGTAGATGATTTCTCTGATTACCAGCCCTGCAGACCCGCCTTCAGCCCGAGTTAAGTGCAGGAAACCGACAGCACCTCTCAGGATGACTCGAACAATACAAATAGTTTCGCGGATCTACTTCGGGCAGCAAACAGAGTTTCGAGCGCTGGATTCGCAAGGCGGACGCGTCTGCTCTCCGAATCGAGTCAAGAGACTACCAGCCATGCCCCCTACAGCCCGAGTTAAGTGCAGAGAACCGACAGTTTGCGGACCTAGCTCGGCTAGCAGACCGAGTTCAGACCTCTGGGTTCAACAGACGAACGCGCCTGCTCATTCTGAATCCATTACCTGTGCTTACCAGCGCTGTATCTGTCCTAAAGCTCGAGGTATCTTGAGAAAAGCGTTAGCGCACATCAAGATGACTCGAAGCGGGCGATCACGCCTGTCTGCTCTTTGGCAGTGAAAGGTACCCGATCGAGCTGAGATCAAGACGGCGAGCGGAAATCCGATCGAATATCACAAGAGAAGATACTAGAGCTCTGACGAATGTTGAAATTTCGAGAAAAAAATTCAAGCGACCAAAAATCACCAAAAAGTCTCTCGAGATTATTCTTGCCAACTAGACCCGACGGTAAACCGTCAACCTGGTCAGCGCCGGGAACCTCGTAGAGCGCTTCTCTTGCACAGGGATCGTCGAGACACATGCAGAAAGCTGCTGCAGCGAGAAACAAAAAACTCGAAAAATCACGTTTTCTGTTTTTATTCAACGTCGGTTGCGCCAAGTGTAGTAATACTGCACCTATAGACCTGAAAATTATACTGGCAGACGCGAAATAACCCACTCCAGGTGCGAAAAATCTGCTTTCTTAAAATGAATTGCGAAATATCTTTCGAACTTTGGCAGAACCACCAAAGAGTTATCACTTTGTCCTTTCTGGCCGAGTCGACCAACTTGTAAGCATCCACTTGTAGGCGCCCCAAACCCGGATAGCGAAGCAGGCGCGAAGCGCGAAGCGCTCTGAAACGCCGCACGGGAACCTCTGCCGTGCCGCTTGAAACGATGCGCGGGACGCTGGAAACCTCGCAGGAGACGCTCGCAGGGGCGCCGTTCACGATGCGTGGGGCCCTGCAAAGCGCACAAGGGAGAAGATCTGCCTAGGAGCCTGGAAGAACTGCTGAAGTTCTTCCGAAGCTCTTCCGAAGCGCTTTGCGCACCCTGGAACCACGCGCGTTGGGAAACGCTAGGAAGCCACGGTCCCGGACCCGCTGCAAGCTCCGGCAACCTGCTGCGAGAATCGTGGACCGGCGGAGGTGCGCGTGTCTCCCCCACCACCCACCTCCGGCTTCTTACCTGAAGTCCTTAGCTCTCCAAGGAGCTATCCGGGAAACGGATAGAAGCCAGGCGCGGAGCGCGAAGCGCTCCACAAAGCCGCACGGGGACCTCTGCCGTGCCGCTTGAAACTGGCGCCGGTGGTGAACTGTCAACCAGGTCACCGCCGGAAACCTCGTAGAGCTCCTCTAGTAAGTGTGCAGAGAATCAACACAGAATGAAAAAAAGGAGGTTTTTCGAAAATCTTGAAATTCGATTTTTTCGATGTTCATATTCGCTGAGTTCCCGGAAGTCAACTCATGCAAAAATGCATCGAGAGAGCTAAGATGCTGTTAGAGAGGAGTTCATATGCCAATGCTCGGCGTAAAAATCTGCTTTTTCAAAATAAATAATTAAGTATGTTTTAATCTGGCGCCGGCGGTGAACCGTCAACCTGATCAGCGCCGGGAACCTTGTAAAGCTCCTAGCACGCGTGAAAGTGCTCAGCATCAAAGGCAAGGGCTCCTGGAAGCATTTGTCAAAAAAAGAAGCATGATGTTTTTTCATGTCGACATAAAGTTGGTTTCGCCAAGTGTTTTGATAGTAAAAGGATATGTAGAGAGCTCATGTTAAGACGAAAAGGCCCTCATAGTCGTCTACAGGTGCGAAAAATCTGCTTTCTCAAAATAAAGGGTCAAATATCTTTCAAATATTCGCAAAACCACCCAAAAGTTGTCACATTGTCCGTTCTGGCCGGGTGGCCAACTAGCTCCATCCCGCGCCGAAATTCCTCTAGCTCATCTATAACGAAGATCTCTACGAGGTATTTTCGCAAAACAACCCAAAAGTTGTCATATTGTCCGCCTCGGCCGGCTGGGCCAACTAGCTTCACCCCGCGCCGGAATTTCTCTAGCTCATCGATGCCGAAAAGCTCTACGAGGAAACGATGCGCGGGACGCTGGAAACCTCCCAGGAGACGCTTGCAGGGGCGCCGTTTACGATGCGTGGAGCCCTGCAAAGCGAACAAAGAAAACTGGGCGCCGGCGGTAAACCGTCAACCTTTCTTTTTGCGGCTTTGCGAGGCTCCTACTGGCCCTAGGGCCACGAGCAAGCACGAGGTCAGGTGTCTTCAGGAAGCGAAAGCTCTTATTCGAACATAAAGTCAAGACAACCCAGAAGCAGCGAAGCTGCGATGAATCATCAATCACAAATATGAGCGAAAGAGCAAAACGCACACAGAAATGAATCAAAATGCAGTCAACTAATCATGCAAGAGAAATGGAGAACTCTCAGCGAAGCAGAGTATATAATAGTCAGGGAAAGAAACAACGAATTGAGAAACTGCAACTATCAAGTCTGTGGTAACCATAGAGCTGCCTGTGGGAGCGCAGTCACGATGCACTCCAAAGCACTGAGTTCTGTATCAGTAACAGTTGTAGTTGGACAAATAAGCCAAGCCCTCTCAAAAACTGACTTCCATATCAGCTGAGCGGGGTCCCGTCGATCCCAAAACCGTGGTTTGAGGCCTATGTCTATCCAGCAACCGCACCCACATCCCTCAGACGACACGCCGCCATCGAAACCAGCCCGAATAGCAGCAGCAACGTAAAATTCTGTCTCATAATCATGTGTAAACGGACTACATTCTGAACTAAATATCTGGCCCTCTCGGGCCCTGTGTGTAAGGACGTCGGCTCGAGTATTCCACTCCCGAAAATCATGACGAACAAGATCCATCCCCGCCGCTGGAGGTCGTATATTATAGCAGCTACAAAGCCCATCAAGCGTATTGATTATTTTCGATATTCTATCAGCATATGATCTATTATCTGCACGCCACCGTCCCGTAGCCCAGCTAACCACGAGGAGCGAGTCACCCACCACCTCCAGAGGGATTCCAGGGGCCTCCAGGTTCCAACGAGTTGCTTTCATATTATGAAGGGCAATGCGCTTTGCAAGTTTCTCAGCAGCCATCGGACTATCATCCGTGCTCACCTGAATTTCACCATGCACTGAGGGCGCCAAGTAGGCGGGCGAACTCACAGGTCCACACGTCGACACCTCCTGGAAACATCGAAGCATGCTCTGTGTACAAAGGTGCGTGACATATTGCATAAATCCAAGCTGGGAACCTGTGAACTGAACCCACCAATCATCCCCGAAAAACTCAGCTAATGTATATTGCCATGATCTCTGGCCAATGCTTTCCGTCCCTCGACAGCGACGCTTGTAGGAAGAAGCCTCCGACCAGTTGCCAAAGTGTCTCATCGTCTCACTCATAAGTGTGCGATTGCGATCAGAGTACGGTCCAAAACACAAACACGCCATACGGGAATCGCGCCATGTCCTCTCAGCCGCCTTCAAGTCGATCACTTTCTCAACAATCATGCTATTTGCGAAACTTGCAATGTCTTTTGCGAAATTCCAGTGCAACATCAGATAACGCTGTACAAGAGAGGAGTACCCAGCCTTTAAGAAACGATCCCGTGCAACATGATACCTCCTTTCCTGATAAGCTTGCTCCGTTTCCATCGGCCCTTTCCGAGACGAGATCATCATCTTCAGGCACTTCCCTTCGAAGGAATGGAGAAACGAAAGAGTATGAGAATCTGCAGTGGTGGTCTCCATACCGTACAAAGCCAAGCTCTGGACTCTATCCTGGTATCTCCGAAGCTTATCCTTGAGGGGGATACAATTCGACCTGAAATACCCTGCCTGGGAGTAAAATGCACGGCGAGCACAGTCCAGGCGAAAGGATACATCACGATGTACAGGACAATTATATTCACTATGCAGCTGCGTGCCAAGTACGTCCATAGAAACGACCCGACGGTAACATAACTCATCAATCTGCTGCACTGCATTCCTCCCACCACATGCATCAGAGAAAATCGGGATTTTCAGATCCATCGAACGTGGAATGTTCCCGTCCTCATCCAAGACAGCGGGAGCTCCACACACCATGTACTTCAGCGATGTGGGTTTCCATCGCATCGAGAAACTGTAGAAGTGGAAGTGTCAAATCTCTTACCATTCGAGTAAGCTCCTCACGGCTACGGCTGACGAGGTACACGTTATCTGCCCAGATAAAATGATTCACCACCGACCGATGCTCCGTCCCGAACTCAACCGCATACCCCAGGCCCTGAACGTCCCAATTATGGATAACGTCACCCCACATGGCAGCAATAATGAGGTTAAAGCCCAAGGGCCCTTCTGGGCCTCCAGTCCTAATACAGGTGTCCCACTGGATGTTATCAATCTCCAACCCATCATAGTAGAGGCAGCCCGTGCTATGCGATAACGGATCCAGAAACGCGTGCTGTAAATATGCAGGGACACGTGCATGCTCTAGACCCTTATGAACGTTCTGTATCGTGCAGTTGTCAAAGGCCTGGTATATGTCCATGTCCGCAACGTACAGACACTCTCGCTTTCCCCACTTGTCCCCGTGCATACACATATTAGTAAGGCTACTCGTGATATGAGATGTGCTGTGACCCTGACGGAACCCATAGAGGCCCAGAGGATGAAATAGCTTAGACGCCTCCACGTGCTGCTCGACCAGGATGACCACACACGCCGAGAACCAACGAGTTATACTATTCTGCAAGCACAAGAGTCGAGCATCCGCCAAGTTCGTGATCCCCTTTAGTTTAGGCATATATGCAATAAGTATATCCCTCCATCGAACAGGGTACTGGACAGCCAGCTTCAAGAGAGAGTCGAAAATCTGTTGAATATGCCGAAGTGTGCACCATGGGAGAAGCTTGAGCATTTCACAAGGCACGCGATCAGGTCCTGTTGCACGTCGCGTTCGAAGACGAGCCCTCGCTGCACAACATATCGACATCGTAATACTTCGAACGATCTGGCCACCCTTGATCTCCTCCTCCGCCTTCCTCCTGATCTCCTCCATCAAGTTGCTATTCTCCTCCCTCCTACGCTGTGATGTGACCTTCCCCTTAACATGCTCCTCCAACTTCTCCTTCAAGATATATCTATCCTCCGTCTCCCATCCATCTACCACCACATGTTTGATACGATGTCGAACCTTACGACGAGTCGGGGGTACAGCCCATTCAAGAAGATCACGCCGATACTGTCTCCTCCAAACATTGGCAGCTGCTCTGAGTCCCTTTTTCTCTGGACCGTTCTGAAGGGACCGAATCCGCTCTTCGAGACGCGTGAGCTCAGGCGGGCGAGTAGGCGCCCGAGGCCGGGCAGCTGAGGCCGTGGAGAAATCCACATCCTCCTGCGTAAATGCTTTCAAAATAACAGGAGCGGTCTCTGTCACGTCCTGTGGTCGTGTCGACGCAGCCGGAGGGGAACCACATCCAGCAAACACGGCACCACAAAACTCGAGGTCAACCCTTTCCCTCCCTATCATCTCGTCCGCATACGTCTGAGCCCGCCATCCCACCAAAGAAGGTTCCCTATGCACACGCTCGACTGTCCAATCAGTCCTGCCAGGACTGGGCTGTCGTACTGTGCATATAACTAGAGCATGATCGGCAAGTCTACTACGATTATGAGTTCCACCGCTGCGATACTTGAAATCAATCTTACACTCCTGCACCTCCCACCCCATCGGAACCATCACATAGTCTAAGACTCTCCTCATCGATCTAGTCCGAGAACGATTTCGCTCTTGTCCCCAGGGCTCCCAGGTCGGGCGACGACGGTCGAAGGTGTTGGCAGCCAGCAATCCCCAGGTCTGCATAAAGGTCAGCAAGTTATCCGTCAACATCTGCCTCCTATCCTTCCTCTCCCTCTCCGCCTTCCCCTCAGATCCCGTCCTCCTCCATGATTTCGTCCCCGTCCCAGTGGCAGCATAACCCTGACCTGCAACCTCAAGCTGAACAAGTGGTGGCAACTCAACATTGGCATCCGCAAGCAAACAAAAGCTGGCCTGACGATATTTCTGCTTCAAGAGACGGATCTGACCCTCCAACTCCCCCAGCATTTCTGCCGATTCAAGATCACACTGATCACGATCATGATGTGGAAAATAAGCTGAACATATGATCACCTGAGACGCCTCCGTTCCAAACACACCCAAGACAAATCTATCGCAGGCTGTAACGCTTTCGCGCAGGAGTGAGGCCCACCCATGGGCATACAACAAACCTGCACGTCTATCCCTGGAAGGTTTAAAATGCCAACCGAGTCTATCTAATTCAGCTGAGTCAAAGAACTCACACTCTTGCAAACCGAAAATTGAAGAGGCTCCTATCTTTCTCAGAGATGTTAGAACCTCGGTCCCACGTGAATTGGAAGCACCCGAATTACCCACATTCCATGTTCCGATACGAAGTCCCTTACTCCAATATCGTTTTTGTCACTGGCGTCTGTTGACCTCACTCTCTAGCAGCTGCTTAGTGACCGCCGCCACCGTAGGAAATGCGCTGACAACCTGCTGCCACTGCGGCTCATGCACCTCCCAAGTATTACGAGCTGAAGTGAATGTTGCAATATTGATGGGACGCACAGCACCACTGGCGACGGTCCATATCAACGATCGCGGTGGTCCAATTTCTCCTCTCACTTCGATCTGAGCGTGCTGTTGTGTCATCGTTCTGAAAGCTCCGCAAAACCTCGCAACTGCTTTTACGTGATCCCTTTTCCAAGGTGCGCACTCGATTTGAACACGAAGATTTGCTCCTGGAAACTGAATCGCAAGGCCCACTACCAAGACTGCGGGTAAAGGCAAACCATTGTGCCCATCCACCGTATTCTTAATGATTGCATCCCACTTCTTTTTAATCGTCCAAAGCAAGTCCCTATTAGTATTTGGTTTGAATTTGATCTTGACACTGCCAAACATATACCTGCCCGAATTGATACGCTCCGTTGCTTCACGATCGACTGCATCTTTCTCGAATTGGTTGCATCGCTCCAAGCAATTGTCGATAAGTTTTTGGCAATCACTCCACGTTAAAAGTTGCTCAGCCCGCGCGCCATGATCAGACCAATTCGTGACCCATCCCTTCAACTCAATGTATGTCGGTGTGAAATCCTGAAAACGCGAACTGGAAGATAAGCCAGGCGGTCCACCGCCTCCACTACCTCCACCTGCCGTAGAACGAGAAACGTCTGATCCAGCACCACTTCCATTACGCGCTTGACGAAGGGCCTCTTCAAACTTATTCATCCTTTCCTCCATCTTATTAGCTCTGTCATCGTGCTTCTGCAGTGTATTCTCCACGGATTTGATATGATTATTTGTGTTCTGAATGGTCTGTAAAATCTCCTCCTTACTATCCTCTGCTTTGAAGAAATGATCCATCACGAACCGCTCAAACCCAGTGGTGGCAGTTTTCATCAACTCCTCACGTTGTTTTTGAATATCACCTCCATTCCTCGGTCGCTTGTTCTCTTTATTTGGGTCCGCAGCACCATTCATATTTGCATCAACCGAAAAAGATGTGCCCAACATTATTACTTCTGAAATCTGTGATGGAAATCCCCACTTGTTTAGAAATGCTTGATCGTCCTCACGCTGTCGTTTTCCTGATGCCCGTTCCAAAGATTTTAAATCGGCAGCGTCCCAAGGTTCAAATTGATCCAAATAGTCGAAATGATCCACACGATCTTCACGAGGTGTAAATGGGCGGTCAAGATCTTGACTTGTATTTTGATACCACTGAGCAACTGTTTCGTTCCAACGCCCCAATCCAATTGCTTCCAACAAAGCTTGCCTCGACTCGGGTGTGTCGTACGACGTGGTCCCAAATACTTGCACGAAGAGTTACGATATGCTCTTCAGGCTCTGCTAATCACTACCGCTGGCCTTGGCGGAGGTAGCCCAGGCAGGACAAAGCCAGCGGGTCCGTGACCGCCGGGGGGACTCGTAGAGCTTCCTGACAATATATAATGTGGGAAAGAATTTCAGAGAACGGCAAGTTTTCAGCCCAAGCGATTATAGACCTCTTACGATGCCTCTAACAAAACAAACAAACAGTTTTCCAATCGAGCTCCAGTAAGAAACCGAGTTCAGACCTCTGAATGCGACAGGCGGACGCGTCTGATATCTGCGGATCGATTCCTGTCATTACCAGCTCTGCAGCCCCCCATACAGCCTGAGTGAAGTGCAGAAAACCGAGAGTACCTCTCAGGATGACTCGAATAATACAACAGTTTCGCGGATCTCGTTCGAGCAGCAGAGCGAGTTCCGAGCTCTCGGTTCGACGAACGGACGCGTCTGATGTCTTGAATTCGATTCCTGTGACCAGCAGCACAATAGCCCTCCCCCAGCTCGATTTAAGTACAGAAAACCGAGAGCACTTCTCAAGATGACTCGAACAATACCAATAGGTTCGCAAACCTAGCTCGGGGAGCAGGCCGAGTTGAGAGCTCTTGATTCAACAGACGAACGCGCCTGATAATTCTCAATCGATTTCTGTGATTATCAGCTCTGTGGCTGCCCTACAGATCGAGTTAAGTACGAAAAACCGAGAGCGTCTGCTACAATAATTCGAATAATACGAATAGGTTTGCGACCCTAGCTCGGCTAGCAGACCGAGTTCAGACCTCTGGATTCAACAGGCGAACGCGCCTGATCATTCTGAATGCATTAGCTGTGCTGACCAGCTCTGTAGTTGTCCTGAAGCTCGAGTTATCTTGAGAAAACCGACAGCGCGTATCAAGATGACTCGAAACGGCCGTTCCCGCCTGCCTGCTTTTTGGCCTTCAAAGTTACCCGATCGAGCTGAGATCAAGATGGAGAGCGGGAATAAGATCGAATATCATGGGAAAAAATACTAGAGCTCTAACGAATGGTCAAATTTCGAGAACAAAATTTTCAACCGACCAAAAGTCACCAAAAGGTCCGTCGAGATTTTTCTTGCCAACTGGCGCCGGCGGTGAACCGTCAACCTGGTCACCGCCGGGAACCTCGTAGAGCTCATTTCACGCGTAAGAGTGCTCGAAGTCGAAAGAGAGAGCTTCTGGAAGCATTCCTCGCAAAAAAAAAAAAAGATTTTTTCGTGTCGATATGAAGATGGTTCCGCCAAGTGTTTTGATAGTAAAAGTGCGCCTACAGAGCTCATACTAAGAGAGAGAGGCCCTCGTGGTCGTTTACAGGTGCGAAAAATCTGCTTTCTCAAAATGAATTGTCAAATATCTTTCAAAAAATTGCAAAACCACCCAAAAGTTAACACTTTGTCCTTTCTGGCCGGGTCGACCAACTGGGCGCCGGCGGTAAACCGTCAACCTTTCTGACCGCCGGGGGACTCGAAGAGCTTCCTGACAGTATATAGAGTGGGAAATAATCCAGAGAACGACTAGTTTCAATGACTCTAACAAAAAAACAAACAGTTTCGCAATCCAGTTCGAGTATCAGACCGAGTTCAGACCTCGCAATGCGACAGGCGGACGCGTCTGATGTCTGCGAATCGACTCATGTGATTACCAGCCCTGCAGCCCCCCGACAGCCCGAGTTAAGTGCAGAAAACCGAGAGCATCTCTCAGAATGACTCGAATAATACAATAGTTTCGCGAATCTGTTTCGAGCAGCAAATCAAGTTCTGAGCTTTCGAATCGTCCAACGAACGCGTCTGATGTGTGCAAATCGATTTCTATGACCCGCAGCACTGTAGCCCTCCCCCAGCACGAGTTGAGTGCAGAAAATTGAGAGCACGTTATACGATGATTCGGAGAATACGAATAGTTTCGCGAAGCTAGCTCGGGCAGCAGGCCGAGTTCAGAGCTCTCGATACAACAGACAAACGCGCCCGATGATTCCCAATCGATTTATGTGACTATAGGCTCTGTAACTGCCCCAAAGCTCGAGTTAAGTACAGAAAACCGAGAGCGTTTGTCAAGATGACTCGAATAATACGAATAGGTTTGCGGACCTAGCCCAGCTAGCAGACCGAGTTTAGACCTATGGATTTAACAGGCGAACGCGCCTGACGATTCTGAGTGCGATAGGTGTGCTTACCAGCACTGTAGCTGCCCTAGACCTCGAGTTAAGCAGAAAATACCGACAACGCGTATCAAGTTGACTCGAATAATACGAATAGGTTTGCGGACCTAGCTCGGCTAGCAGACCGAGTTCAGACCTCTGGATTCAACAGGCGAACGCGCCTGATGATTCTGAGTGCGATAGGTGTGCTTACCAGCACTGTAGCTGCCCTACAGCTCGAGTTAAGTAGAAAATACCGACAACGCGTATCAAGTTGGCTCGAATAATACGAATAGATTTGCGGACCTAGCTCGGGTAGCAGACCGAGTTCAGACCTCTGGATTGAACAGGCGAACGCGCCTGATGATTCTGAGTGTGATAGCTGTGCTTACAGGCACTGTAGCTGCCCTACAGCTCGAGTTAAGTTGAAAATACCGACAGCCCGTAGCAAGATGACTCGAAACGGCCGTTCCCGCCACCGTGCTTTTTGGCCCTCAAAGTTACCCGATCGAGCTGAGATCAAGATGGCGAGCGGAAATAAGATCGAATATCACGGGAAAAAAGACTAGAGCTCTAACGAATTGTCAAATTTCGATAACAAAATTTTCAACCGAGCAAAAGTCACCAAAAGTTCCGTCGAGATTTTTCTTGCCAACTAGCTCTCCTTCCAGCTATAACTTGCTAAGGGAAGCTCTACGAGTTATTTGCCTAGAGGGCTGAAAGAACTGCCGAAGCTCTTCCGAAGCTCTGCCGAAGCGCTGTGCGCACCCTGGAGCCACGCGTATTGGGAAACGCTAGGAAGCCATGCTCCCCGACCCGCTGCAAGCTCCGGCAACCTGTTGCGAGAATCGTGGACCGGCGGAGGTGGGCGTGTCTCCCTCACCACCCACGGGCTTCTTACTGGCGCCGGCGGTGAACCGTCAACCTGGTCACCGCCGGGAACCTCGTAGAGCTCCTTTCACACGTAAGAGTGCTCAGAGTCACAAGAGAAAGCTTCTGGAAGCATTTCTCGAAAAGGGGGAAAATTGATTTTTTTCGTGTCGACATAAAGATGGTTCCTCCAAGTGTTTTGATAGTGAAAGTGCGCCTACAGAGCTCATACTAAGACAGAGAGGCCTTCATACTCGTTTACAGGTGCGAAAAATCTGCTTTCTCAAAATGAATTGTCAAATATCTTTCAAACAATTGCAAAACCACCCAAAAGTTATCACTTTGTCCTTTCTGGCCGGGTCGACCAACTAGCTCCACCCCGCGCCGGAACTGGGCGCCGGCGGTAAACCGTCAACCTTTCTTACCGCCGGGGGACTCGTAGAGCTTCCTGACAATATATAATGTGGGAAAGAATTTCAGAGAACGACTATTGTTTCAGCCCAAGCGATTATAGACCTCTCAAGATGACTCTAACAACACAAACGAACAGTTTCCAATCGAGCTCGAGTATGAAACCGAGTTGAGACCTCTGAATGCGACAGGCGGACGCGTCTGATGTCTGCAGATCGATTCCTGTGATTCCCAGCTCTGCAGCCCCCCATACAGCCTGAGTTAAATGCAGAAAACCGAGAGTACCTCTCAGGATGACTCGAATAATACAACAGTTTCGCGGATCTCGCTCGAACAGCAGACCGAGTTCCGAGCTCTCGCTTCGACGAACGGACGCGCCTGATGTCTCGAAATCGATTCCTGTGACCAGCAGCACTGTAGCCCTTCCCCAGCTCGATTTAAGTACACTTCTCAAGATGACTCAAAGATGACTCAAGATGACTCAAGATGACTCAGACAATACCAATAGGTTCGCGAACCTAGCTCGGGAAGCAGGCCGAGTTCAGAGCTCTCGATTCAATAGACGAACGCGCCTGATGATTTTGAATCGATTTCTGTGATTATCAGCTCTGTGGCTGCCCTACAGATCGAGTTAAGTACGAAAAACCGAGAGCGTCTGCTACAATAACTCGAATAATACGAATAGGTTTGCGACCCTAGCTCGGCTAGCAGACCGAGTTCAGACCTCTGGATTCAACAGGCGAACGCGCCTGATCATTCTGAACGCATTAGCTGTGCTGACCAGCTCTGTAGTTGTCCTGAAGCTCGAGTTATCTTGAGAAAACCGACAGCGCGTATCAAGATGACTCGAAACGGCCGTTCCCGCCTGCCTGCTTTTTGGCCTTCAAAGTTACCCGATCGAGCTGAGATCAAGATGGCGAGCGGGAATAAGATCGAATATCATGGGAAAAAATACTAGAGCTCTAACGAATGTCAAATTTCGAGAACAAAATTTTCAACCGACCAAAAGTCACAAAAGGTCCGTCGAGATTTTTCTTGCCAACTAGCTCTCCAGCTCCCCGGAATTACTCTTAAGCTTCCAGCAATAACTTGCTAAGGGAAGCTCTTCGAGTTATACCGACAACGCGTATCAAGATGACTCGAAACGGCCGTTCCCGCCTGCCTGCTTTTTGGTCTTCAAAGTTACCCGATCGAGCTGAGATCAAGATGGCGAGCGGGAATAAGATCGAATATCATGGGAAAAAATACTAGAGCTCTAACGAATGGTCAAATTTCGAGAACAAAATTTTCAACCGACCAAAAGTCATCAAAAGGTCCGTCGAGATTTTTGTTGCCAACTAGCTCTCCAGCTCCCCGGAATTACTCTTAAGCTTCCAGCAATAACTTGCTAAGGGAAGCTCTACGAGTTATTTCGAGAACATAATTTTCAACCGAGCAAAAGTTGTGAAAAGTTCAGTTCTTTTTTTTCGAGCCAACTAGCTCTCCAGCGCGCCGGAATTACTTTAAGCTTCCAGCTATAACTAGCTAAGGGAAGCTCTACGAGTTATTTCTGTGACTGTAGGCTCTGTAGCCTACAGCTCGAGTTAAGTACAGAAAATACCGAGAGCGTTTGTCAAGTTGACTCGAATAATACGAATAGGTTGCGGACCCAGCTCGGCTAGCAGACCGAGTTCAGACCTATGGATTCGACAGGCGAACGCGCCTGGTGATTGTGAGTGCGATAGGTGTGCTTAACATCTGTAGCTGCCCTGCAGCTCGAATTACGTGCAAAATACCGACAGCGCGTATCAAGTTGACTCGAACTGGGCGCCGGCGGTAAACCGTCAACCTTTCTTACCGCCGGGGGACTCGTAGAGCTTCCTGACAATATATACTGTGGGAAAAAACTCCAAAGAACGACTTTGTTTTAAGCCTAAGCGATTTCAGACCTCTCAAGATAACGCTAACAAAAAACAAACAGTTTCGCAACCCAGTTCGAGTATCAAACCGAGTTCAGACCTCTGTATGCGACATCATGCGATTCCACTCATGCGATTCCAGCCCTAAAGCCCACCTACAGCCGGAGTTAATGCAGAAAACCGACAGTATCGACTCGAATAATATAATAGTGTTGCGAACCTAGTTCGAGCAGCAGACCGAGTTCCGAGCTCTGGAATCGACCGAAAGACGCGCCTGATGTGTGAAAATCGATATATGTGGCCTGCAGCACTGTAGCCCTCCCCCAGCACGAGTTCAGTGCAGAAAATTGAGAGCACGTCTCAAAATCATTCGGACAATACGAACAGTTTCGCGAACCTAGCTCGGGCAGCAGGCCGAATTCAGACCTCTCGGTTCAACAGACGCGTGCCATTGGTGATTTCCCATCGATGTCTGTGACAATGAGCCCTGTAGCTGCCCTACAGCTCGAGTTAAGTACAGAAAACCGAGAACGTCTATCAAGATAACTCAAATAATACCAACAGATTTGCGGACCTAGCTCGGCTAGCAGACCGAGTTCAGACCTCCGGATTCAACAGGCGAACGCGCGTCATGATTCTGAGTGCGATAGGTGTGCTTACCAGCACTGTAGCGACCCTAAAGCTCGAGTCAAGTACAGAAAACCGAGAGTGTCTATCAAGATGACTCGAATAATACAAACAGGTTTGCGGACCTAGCTCGGCTCACAGACCGAGTTCAGACCTCTGGATTCAACAGGCGAACGCGCCTGATCATTCTGCATGCATTAGCTGTGCTTACCAGCTCTGTAGCTGCCCTAGAGCTCGAGTTATGTTCAGAAAACCGTCAGCGCGTATCAAGATGACTCGAAACGGCCGTTCCCGCCACTGTGCTTTTTGGCCTTCAAAGTTACCCGATCGAGCTGAGATCAAGATGGCGAGCGGGAATAAGATCGAATATCACGGGAAAAAATACTAGAGCTCTAACGAATGGTCAAATTTCGAGAACAAATTTTCAACCGAGCAAAAGTCAGCAAAAGTTCCGTCGAGATTTTTCTTGCCAACTAGCTCTCCAGCGCGCCGGAATTACTCTTAGCTTCCAGCTATAACTGGGCGCCGGCGGTAAACCGTCAACCTTTCTTACCGCCGGGGGACTCGTAGAGCTTCCTGACAACATATACTGTCGGAAGAAATTATAGAGAACGAATAGTTTTTCAGCCCAACTCGAGTATCAGACCGAGTTCAGACCTCTGAATGCGACAGACGGACGCGTCTGATGTCTCCGAAACGATTCCTGTGATTACCCGCCCTGCAGCCTCCCTCCAGCCCGAGTTAAGTGCAGAACGCCGACAGTAGCTCTCAAAATGACTAGAAGAATACGAACGGTTTCGTGATTCTGGATCGTAAGAAACCGAGTTCAGAGCTCTGGATTGAACAGGCGAACGCGCCTGATAATTCTGAGTGCGGTAGGCGTGCTCATCAGCACTGTAGCTGCTCTACAGCTCGAGTTAAGTAGAAAATAACGACAACGCGTATCAAGTTGACTCGAATAATACGAATAGGTTTGCGAACCTAGCTCGACTAGTAGACCGAGTTCAGACCTATGGATTCAACAGACGGACGCGCCTGATCATTCTGAGTGCGATAGGAGTGCTTACCAGTCTGTAGCTGCCCTAAACCTCGAGTTGAGTAGAAAATACCGACAACGCGTATCAAGTTGACTCGAATAATACGAACAGGTTTGCGGACCTAGCTCGGCTGACAGACCGAGTTCAGACCTCTGGATTCAACAGGCGAACGCGCCTGATCATTCTGCATGCATGAGCTGTGCTGACCAGCTCAGTAGTTGTCCTGAAGCTCGAGTTATCTTGAGAAAACCGACAGCGCGTATCAAGATGACTCGAAACGGCCGATCCCGCCACCGTGCTTTTCGATAGTAATATTCACCCGATCGAGCTGAGATCAAGATGGCGAGCGGCAATAAGATCGAATATCACGGGAAAAAATACTAGAGCTCTAACGAATGGTCAAATTTCGAGAACGAAATTTTCAACCGAGCAAAAGTTGTCAAAAGTTCCGTCGAGATTTTTCGGGCCAACTAGCTCTGGGACGCGCCGGAACTGGGCGCCGGCGGTAAACCGTCAACCTTTGTTACCGCCGGGGGACTCGTAGAGCTTCCTGACAACACATAATGTCAAAAAAAATTGCAGAGAACGAATAATTTTTCAGCCCAACTCAAGTATCAGACCGAGTTCGGACCTCTGAATGCGACAGACAGACGCGTTTCATGTCTCCGAATCGATTCATGTGATTAACCGCCCTGCAGCCCCCCTGCAGCCCGAGTTAGGTGCAGAACGGCGACAGTAGCTCTCAAGATGACTGGAAGAATACGAACAGTTTCGTGAGTCTGGATCGCGCAGCAGACCGAGTTCAGAGCTCTGGATTCAACAGGCGAACGCGCCTGATTATTCTGGGTGTGATAGGTGTGCTTACCAGCACTGTAGCTGGCCTGCAGCTCGAGTTAAGTAGAAAATACCGACAACGCGTATCAAGTTGACTCGAATAATACGAATAGGTTTGCGGACCTAGCTCGGCTTGCAGACCGAGTTCAGACCTATAGATTCAACAGGCGAACGCGCCTGATGATTCTGCATGCGATGGGTGTGCCCACCAGCACTGTAGTTGCCCTACAGCTCGAGTAAGTTGAAAATACCGACAACGCGTTCAAGTTGACTCGAATAATACGAATAGGTTTGCGGACCTAGCTCGGCTAGCAGACCGAGTTCAGACCTCTGGGTTCAACAGGCGAACGCGCCTGATCATTCTGCATGCATTAGCTGTGCTTACCAGCTCTGTAGTGCCCTAGAGCTCGAGTTATCTTCGAAAAACCGACAGCGCGTATCAAGATGACTCGAAACGGCCGTTCCCGCCACCGTGCTTTTTGGCCTTCAAAGTTACCCGATCGAGCTGAGATCAAGATGGCGAGCGGGAATAAGATCGAATATCACGGGAAAAAATACTAGAGCTCTAACGAATGGTCAAATTTCGAGAACAAAATTTTCAACCGAGCAAAAGTTGTCAAAAGTTCCGTCGAGATTTTTCGAGCCAACTAGCTGTGGGGCGCGCCGGAATTACTGGGCGCCGGCGGTAAACCGTCAACCTTTGTTACCGCCGGGGGACTCGTAGAGCTTCCTGACAACACATAATGTCAAAAAAAATTGCAGAGAACGAATAATTTTTCAGCCCAACTCAAGTATCAGACCGAGTTCGGACCTCTGAATGCGACAGACAGACGCGTTTGATGTCTCCGAATCGATTCATGTGATTAACCGCCCTGCAGCCCCCCTGCAGCCCGAGTTAGGTGCAGAACGGCGACAGTAGCTGTCAAGATGACTGGAAGAATACGAACAGTTTCGTGAGTCTGGATCGCGCAGCAGACCGAGTTCAGAGCTCTGGATTCAACAGGCGAACGCGCCTGATTATTCTGAGTGTGATAGGTGTGCTCACCAGCACTGTAGCTGGCCTGCAGCTCGAGTTAAGTAGAAAATACCGACAACGCGTATCAAGTTGACTCGAATAATACGAATAGGTTTGCGGACCTAGCTCGGCTTGCAGACCGAGTTCAGACCTATGGATTCAACAGGCGAGCGCGCCAGATGATTCTGCATGCGATGGGTGTGCCCACCAGCACTGTAGCTGCCCTACAGCTCGAGTTAAGTTGAAAATAACGACAACGCGTTCAAGTTGACTCGAATAATACGAATAGGTTTGCGGACCTAGCTCGGCTAGCAGACCGAGTTCAGGCCTCTGGGTTCAACAGGCGAACGCGCCTGATCATTCTGCATGCATTAGCTGTGCTTACCAGCTCTGTAGCTGCCCTAGAGCTCGAGTTATGTTCGAAAAACCGACAGCGCGTATCAAGATGACTCGAAACGGCCGTTCCCGCCACCGTGCTTTTTGGCCTTCAAAGTTACCCGATCGAGCTGAGATCAAGATGGCGAGCGGGAATAAGATCGAATATCACGGGAAAAAATACTAGAGCTCTAACGAATGGTCAAATTTCGAGAACATAATTTTCAACCGAGCAAAAGTTGTCAAAAGTTCCGTCGAGATTTTTCGAGCCAACTAGCTGTGGGGCGCGCCGGAATTACTCTTAGCTTCCAGCTATAACTAGCTAAGGGAAGCTCTACGAGTTACTCTTAGCTTCCAGCTATAACTGGACGCCGGCGGTAAACCGTCAACCTTGGTTACCGCCGGGAGACTCGTAGAGCTTCCAGCTCGACTGAAGTTGATGACACGGAGGACCTAGCAACATTCCGACTCATATTAAATATTTTATTTTCTCTCAATGCGACAGGCGGACGCGTCTGATGTCTGCGAGTCGACTTCTATCATTACCAGCCCTGCAGCCCCCTACAGCCCGAGTTAAGTGCAGAAAACTGACAGCACCTCTCAGGATGACTCCAATAATACAGTAGTTTTGCAGACCTAATTCGGGCAGCAGACAAGTTCCGAGCTCTGGTTTCTGCAGACGGATGATGTCTCTAAATCGATTGCTG
Source organism: Prorocentrum cordatum (assembly GCA_963575745.1). NCBI lineage: Eukaryota > Dinophyceae > Prorocentrales > Prorocentraceae > Prorocentrum > Prorocentrum cordatum. The sequence goes on from CAUYUJ010000418.1 coordinate 86,950, forward strand.
TCCAGGAGCACTGTAGCCTTCCTAGCAATACCGACAGCACTTCTCAGGATGACTCGAACAATACGAATAGTTTTGCACCTAGCTCGGGCAGCAGGCCAAGTTCAGTGCTCTCGAGTCAACGAACAAAGGCGCCTGGTGATTTCCAATAGATTTCTGTGACTACGAGCTCTGTAGCTGCCCTATGGCTCGAGTTAGGTACAGAAAACCGAGGGCGCCTATCAAGATGACCCAAATAATACGAATAGGTTTGCGACCCCAGCTCGCTAGCAGACCGAGTTCAGACCTCTAGATTTAACAGGCGAACGCGCCTAATGGTTCTGACTGCGATAGGTGTGCTTGCCAGCTCTGTAGCTGTTTTACAGCTCGAGTTAAGACCAGAAAACCGAGAGTTTCTGTCAAGTTGACTCGAATAATACAAACAGGTTTGCGACCCTAGCTCGGCTCACAGACCGAGTTCAGACCTCTGGGTTCAACAGGCGATCGCGCCTGATCATTCTGCATGCATTAGCTGTGCTTACCAGCTCTGTACCTGCCCTAGAGCTCGAGTTATGTTCAGAAAACCGTCAGCGCATATCAAGATGACTCGAAACGGCCGATCCCGCCACAGTGCTTTTTGGCCTTCAAAGTTACCCGATCGAGCTGAGATCAAGATGGCGAGCGGGAATAAGATCGAATATCACGGGAAAAAATACTAGAGCTCAAACGAATTGTTGAATTTCGAGAACGAAATTTTCAACCGAGCAAAAGTCAGCAAAAGTTCCGTCGAGATTTTTCTTGCCAACTAGCTCTGGGGCGCGCCGGAATTACTCTTAGCTTCCAGCTATAACTAGCTAAGGGAAGCTCTACGAGTTACTAGCTAAGGGAAGCTCTACGAGTTATTACTCTTAGCTTCCAGCTATAACTATTACTCTTAGCTTCCAGCTATAACTAGCTAAGGGAAGCTCTACGAGTTACTAGCTAAGGGAAGCTCTACGAGTTATAGTACGAATAGGTTTGCGAACCCGGATAGCCCCTTGAGAGCAGAGGGTTTCAGACTGGCGCCGGCGGTGAACCGTCAACCTGGACACCGCCGGGAACCTCGTAGAGCTCCTGGCACGCGTGAGAGTGCTCAGCATCAAAAGAGAGGGCTTCTGGAAGCATTTCTCGAAAATAAGAAATCGTGATTTTTTCCATGTCGACATGAAGTTGGTTTCGCCAAGTGTTTTGATAGTAAAAGCGCATCTACAGAGCTCATATTAAGACGCAGAGGCCCTCATAGTCGTCTACAGGTGCGAAAAATCTGCTTTCTCAAAATAAATGGGCAAATATCTTTCAAATATTCGCAAAACCACCCAAAAGTTACCACTTTGTCCGTTCTGGCCGGGTCGGCCAACTAGCTCCACCCCGCGCCGGAACTGGCGCCGGCGGTGAACCGTCAACCTGGTCACCGCCGGGAACCTCGTAGAGCTCCTTTCACGCGTAAGAGTGCTCAGAATCGAAAGATAAAGCTTCTGGAAGCATTTCTCGAAAAAGGGAAAACATGATTTTTTTCGTGTCGACAAAGATGGTTCCCCCAAGTGTTTTGATAGTAAAAGTGCGCCTACAAAGCTCATACTAAGACAGAGAGACCCTCATAGTCGTTTACAGGTGCGAAAAATCTGCTTTCTCAAAATGAATTGTCAAATATCTTTCAAAAAATTGCAAAACCACCCAAAAGTTAACACTTTGTCCTTTCTGGCCGGGTCGACCAACTGGCGCCGGCGGTGAACCGTCAACCTGGTCACCGCCGGGAACCTCGTAGAGCTCCTTGCACGCGTAACAAAGCTCAGGATCGAACCGAAGAGCTTATGGGAGCTTTTCTAGAAAAACGTAAAGTTGAGATTTTTCGGAGTCAACATAAAGTCGGTTCCCGGAAGTCAAATGATACTAAAACTGCCTCTAGAGAGCTCAGCTGCTCAGCAAACAAAGTTTATATGCCAATGCTCGGCGTAAAAATCTGCTTTCTTAAAATGAATTGTCAAATATCTTTAAAAAAATCGCAAAACCACCTAAAAGTTGCCACATTGTCCTTTCTGGCCGGGTGGGTCAACTAGCTCCACCCCGCGCCGGAATTCCTCTAGCTCATCGATGACGAAGAGCTCTACGAGGTACTAGCTCCACCCCGCGCCGGAACTGGGCGCCGGCGGTAAACGTCAACCTTTGTTACCGCCAGGGGACTCGTAATATATAATGTGGAACTTCCTACCTGATGTTTAGTTGAGAAAACACGCGACCCCCCCCAAAATCCCAACTCATTCCGACTTATAGTAAATATTTGTTGACCTCTGAATGCGACAGGAGGACGCGTCTGATGTCTTCGAATCGACTTCTGTCACCAGCCCTGCCGCCCCCCTACAGGCCCGAGTTAGGTGCAGAAAACCGACAGCACTTTTGAGAATGACTCGAAGAATTTAGAAGTTGTGCCGATCTAATTTGGACAGCAGACCGAGTTCCGAGCTCTGGATCCAACAGGCGGACGAACACCCCTGATGATTCTGAGTGCGATAGGCGTGCTTACCAGCACTGTAGCTGCCCTGCAGCTCGGAATAAGTACAAAATACCCACCACGCGTATCAAGTTGAATCGGATAATACGAATAGGTTTGCGCACGTAGCTCGCTAGCAGACCGAGTTCAAACCTATGTATTCGTCAGGCGAACGCGCCTGATGATTCTGAGTGCGATAGCTGTGCTAACCAGCACTGTAGCTGCCCTACAGCTCGAGTTAAGCAGAAAACACCGACAACACGTATCAGGTTGACTCGAATAATACGAATAGGTTTGCGGACCTAGCTCGACTAGCAGACCGAGTTCCGACAGGCGAACGCGCCTGATAATTCTGAGTGCGATAGGTGTGCTTACCAGCACTGTAGCTGCCCTACAGCCGAGTTCAGTAGAAAATACCGACAACGCGTATCAAGTTGACTCAAAGAATACGAATAGGTTTGCGGGCCTAGCTCGGCTGGCAGACCGAGTTCAGACCTCTGGATTCAACAGGCGAACGCGCCTGATGATTCTGAGTGCGATAGCTGTGC
>CAUYUJ010000418.1:95000-113997 GCA_963575745.1 Prorocentrum cordatum
CCGATGCCTGCCCCGCCCCCCCCCTCCACCGCTCTGCTCATCTGGCGCCCCGCCAACCCCTGGTGCCCCCGCGTCGGCGCTCTGCCCCTGACTGCGCCCCATGCGACAGTACACCGCCATGTACGCCTCCTTCGGCTTCACGTGCGCCGGCTCGCCTCGCATCCTGCGCGGCGGCTTGTCGTCGTCAAACAAAACGTAGCCCCCGTCAGGGACGCGGCACAACGTCGTATAGTGACCGGCATGCACTGTTTGCCCATTGTGGTACACAACGCCAACCAGCTGCATCTGGGGAAGCCCATGCAGCCTCAGTTGCTCTTCGACCCACACGGGCTGCCGCGCCTCATGGCCCCTCCTCAATTGAACCACCAAATCGCGCGGCACGCCCGTGAGTCGCGTCTGCTGGTCGTGCCAAACCCGGTCGGCATCCGCGCGGCAACACGCTGGGCAGCTCTTCTCAACTTGTTCAGGCGCGCAAAAGTCGGAGTACATTTCCGACAACATCATCGGCCCGCCGGGCCGCGCGTGGACCCGCAGCTTCAGATCATCCTCCGCCTCGTACGAGACGGACAAGTGCCCGCACTGACGGCATTTCTGCCGCTTCTCCATCACAAACCCGAACATCCGATCCACGTGCGTCACGAGCATGTTCGTCGCACGAATGCTCTCGGGGTCCCACGACGCAAAGCGTCCGGCCAACTCCTCTCCGCGGCGCGCAGCCGACATCAGCTTACCCCAATACGCAAACACATCATGCTGCTGCCACTCGTTGTCGAACTCACTGGGCTGCCCGAGGAAAACGTCCTCGCTGTCAACATTCGTTCGCCGCCGCACGCTCACGGGTCCGCCCTGCCAGCGTCGCGACACCAACTGATTGTGCGTGTCCCACATCCCGCAGACGCAGCAACGCCCACTGGCCCTCTCCTCGCAATCGCCCTCCGCGTGCCATCGAAGCCAATCCCAGACGGCAGGCGTCCGCAGCATCAGCTGCGTCACGCTGACCACGTAGCAAGAATGCCCAGGCCGCGGCATCCCACGGACGGGCACGCTACTCACTCTGTCCCACGAAGCCGCGCGAATACCATCCACGCGAGGCACGTCCATCTCTCCAGGGCTCGGCGGAGGCTGAGCCGGGCGCTCCGACGCGAACAAACTCTGCGGCCCGAACGCCGCGGACACCAGCTCTTCCCGACGGCGCTGTCTTCGGGCTGCCTCGCGTTGCTGCGTTCGCAAGTACGCCTCCCGGTTTCGGTCCTGCGCCTGCTGCCTCGCCAAGGCCGCAGCCTCCCGCCCCTGCTGCAACCGATTCTGGACCTCGGCACCCTCCAGCCGGTGCGACCGATCGCGCGTCGCCTGGAGCGCGAGCCGGCAGCGTTGCGCCAGGGCCCTCATCTTATGCTCGCGAGAACCGAAGCACGCGTGGGCACGCACATACCCGACCAGCCCAAAGTGGTCTGACACATGGAATTCGCAGCCCTCGAAGAACACTTTCCCCTTCCCTACCAAATGCACCTCCGCCCAAAGCTCCGCCCCGAACATGACCCGGTCCCGTCTCTGTCCGACAGCCCCCCTCTCGCCGAGACCCGAGTAAAACTTGTTCCCGGGGCAGCCCCAAGAACGACCCTCGTACCAGGTGTCCTTCAAACGCAGCTGCTCCACAGCGGCCTGCACCTGGGAGTCCGTGCTGTTCATGTCGCCCACAATGAGCAGCCGGTCGCAACCTTCCGCTCAAGTCCTCGTAATCTTCCGAAGTATCGCGTGACGCCGCTCCCATGCCGCACCCGCGGGCAAGTGGACCGCGGCCACGTTCACCCACCCCGCGCCGCCCGCGCCCCCGCCTACGGGAACTTCGACCCGGCACAGCACGCACGGGTCCTCCCCTGACAAAGCCTTGCCTTCCGCGCGCAGACCGCGCCTCACGTACAGGTGCACGTCCCCCCTGGACTCGTGCGCATGGGCCACGCCAACCAATTGGAATTCCGCCTCCAGCTCCTTGTACGCCTCCTCGCCCTCGCATTCCTGCAGAGCAACGACCTCAACCCCGCGCGCCTGCCTCCAACGGAGCACTTCGCCCAGGACCGCCGCGCGCTGGTCGCGGTCGCTCCAGGAGGGCGGCGCCACGGCCGAGCGATGCCCACCAGCGATATTCCACGTGGCAAACGACAACGTCGACGCGCTCTCCAGGCCCTCCTCTTCGCCAGCCTCACCCGCCGCTTCCCCTGGCACAGCCGCCCTCGGCAAGCTCGCGCCTGTCGCGGTGGGCGCCGAAGCACCCGCGCGAGGCACGACGCCGAACGCGCCCAGAACGTCGCAGCATTCCTGCTCCGAAAGCAACAACTCCATGACATCCCGCGCCCCCCGCGCGCCGACGCCCGCCCGGAACGACGCGAACGCGCCCCGCAGCACGCGACACACGTCAGGCACGAAGGACTCCGCCGACGCATCCAGCACGCCCGCATTCGCCAGGCGCCCGACACGTCCCAGCAGAAGCCCGAGCGCGCAGGCGATCCTCTGCGAAGGAACACGAACGCGCGGCGCGTCCCCGAACTCCACCGCCGGCGGGCGCCGCCCAGCACTGGCACCGAGCGGTCGCAGCAGTGCGACGATATTCCGGGCGATTCGCCCTGCCACGTCCTCCCTGCGGGCCCGATCGTGCACGCGCACTGCGAGAGACTCGGCTCGCCCGAGCGCCTCCCCCGGCCGACCAGACGTAACACTCACAAACATCCAATCCTGCGCGACACCAGATCCGCTCAGTGGTCCACGGCGACGACCATTAGCAACTCCTGCTTGTCACTCACGGAGTTCGCATCCCACACGCTCGTCCAATTGTGCGCAATCCGGGCAAAATGCTCCGGGGTCTCCTCCGCACCAACGTGCCGGCCTACCTTTGCCGAAGCCACAGTCGTCGGCAGCCCCAACCCCGCGCACAACTGCCTCGCCACCTTCATGAAGAACTCCAGCGCCTGGCCCTCCAGCCTGCCCTCTGCCAGCGCGCTCTCCGCTCGCACGTTCACGACCCACTTGTCCATGCGCAGCGCGCAGCCACCACGGACGTCCCCGAACGCGTCCTTCATCCTCTTCGCCGCCTTATCCAAACTCTGATGCAGGCGCGGGGGCACCAGCGCGCCCATGGCCTCCTTCACGGCGCTCATATGCAGCGGCCCATGTTCGGAGCCACGGAATCGAACACTCGCTCATCCCACGCCCCAGACGCCTCCCACCGCTCCACAATCAAGTCGACCACGCCGCGCAGGAACCCCTCCCTGTCACCCGAACCCGAAGACTCATGCGTCAGGCGCCCGGCAGCAGCCGTCAGACGTTCGCGCAAATCCTCCCGGGACGCAAAAGCAGCGAGGGCACCGACATCAACAAGCAGATCCCGCGCGGCGCCCTTCTCCTCCCGCGTCGCGAAGCGCACCCGCCTCCGGTCCAGAAGCCTTTCGGCCACGGCACGGAGGCGCCGCGCCGCGACGTCGTCCTCTCCAGCCTCGGCAGCAACGGCGCTGTCGAGCTCGGACGCGAAAGGCGGCCCCTCCTCACCCCACAGCCATGGGTCCTCATCCACCACTCTGCCCGCCCCTCTCAACCTCTCCGCCTGAGCCGCGGCAACGGTCTTCAAACGACCCAGCAATGTCTCCGCCGCGCGTTTCTCCTCCTCAGTCCAGCAGTCCGCCTCGCAGTACCCGTAATTCCGCAACGTGCGGGAAGCGCGAGCCTCCAGTCGCAACTCGAAGCGTCGCCGCTCCCGGAACGCCGTCGTATGCCTGGCCCTCATGAAGTCCGCATACTCCGGCAGGTCCTCCTCGAACACCAAGTCCCAGGGATGCTTCACGCGCGTCGTGGCGACGAAACCGATCCCTGCAACGGCCGCGGTCTTCGCTGACTGGTGCACGCGGACTTTCGCCAACGTCATCCCCTGCGCCTTCCAGTGCGTCAACGCCCATGCCAGCTGCAACGGGTAGTTCTCGCGCCACACGCCCTCCTCCATGGTGGAAGACACTATCTGCCTCCAAATGGGCACCCAGTTCCGCCGCTCCTCGTCTCCCGGGAAAAACGACCGCGGCCGACCCTGCCCGTCTGTCCCTAGATCGATATCATCGAACACGACGAACACGCAAAGGGGCGCCTGCAAATCCGGCCGAGCGCCATTGTGCGGGTCGGCGCCCTCGGGCCACATGTAGCCGCGCAGCGTACCCATCGCCCCGTTCATGAGCCCCGCCTCAACCCAGAGGTTCAGAGTCAACAGCACGCGGGCCCCTTCGCAGACGTACAGCTCGTTCTCGAGTCCGCGGAAGTCCTCGGACGCCATCTGGTCTGGCCTAGACTTCTGCTTTTTCTCCTTTTTGTCGTGGTAGGCACGCAACGCCGCGATGGGCTTACCACTCGCAGCGGCTACCTGGTACAACCTCTCCATGTTCACTCTATCGGCGCCACATGCACCCGAGGCCCGATCCTTCCTGCCGTCCATCAGCAGCGGGGCCGTCTCGAAGGCCGCCAGCTCCTCCCTCCCCTCCATGGTCATTTGCAGCACCGACCTGTTCCGGCGCTTCAACCACGCATGATCCCGCTGCTCCCAAGTGCACTGCGCCATGCCTTTCGTGACCTCCAAAAAGCGATCAGCATCCTGCCTGTACTCCGCCTGCCGCTCCTTCGACAGCCCCTCTTTCTCACCGCGCCACCGGTTCACGCGCCGGAGCACGGCCACGTCCTGGAACGTATCGCGCACGAAACTCCCATTATTCACTAACCTGTCCGTGCTCCAGGCGTCGTCGGGGGTCCGCTCCGCCCCCCTGGGCTTGTTCTTCGAAGACCCCCCATACGCGCCCATCCGGTACAGGGGGTCATCGCCGATTGGCGGCGCCTGCTGCGGATCCCCGGCGAGCACGGCATCCTTCCCGCCGAGATACACAGGCCTCGCACCCTGCGCCGCACGCTTCGCCGCAACACCAAGAGTATCCTGCACCTTGAACTCGATCTTGCCCAGCATCTGCCGCCCGATCATGCTCATCTCATCCAACACAAACACCCTCGCCTGTCGCAGTCGAGTCTGCGTCTTTTGAAACCGGTCCCCGTCCTTGCGTACCCAAGGGCCGCAATATCCCACCGGCACACCGAACGCCCTGTGCAGGGTGGTCGCGCCATATTTCAACTGGAACGAGGCGCACCCGGTGGGAGCGGCGAGCAAGCAGCAATTCCGCTCCTCCTCATCAATCTCTTCATGCCCTCGTCGGATTTCGCGCACGCCGCGGCGATCTTGATCCAGCCTCGTCCTCGGGGCAAACTGCCGCACCCGCTTTCGCCTCGCGGCTACGAAACTGCGCACGGTGCGCGATTTCCCCGTGCCGGCCACGCCCGTGACCATCAATCTCAACGGGTCGGCCTCCGAATGGCGGTCGTCATGACGATGTCGTGGGCGAACTTCTGCCAGGGGTCGAGATCGGCGCGCTCGACGACCTCGGCCCCGTCGCCTACCTTGGCCTTTCCGTACCACTCATCCCGGAGCTTCTCCATACGCCCTCTCTCGCTCGTCGACACATTGCACGCCTCGTTCAACCAATTGAAGTCCTTGGGGTTCACCCGGACCCTGCCGCGCACCTCATCGCCCGCAACATCCCCGACGCGCACGTCCGCCGCCTGCACAGCAGGGCCTGCCGCGCTGACGCGCTCATCGGCTGGGCGGCGCTCCCACTCGGACGCCTCCCCCGCGGCCGCAGCCGACTCAGCGCCCTCCCCCGGCCGCGCCTCGCGTAAGACAGCATCCCGAGCCTCCTCGTTCGGGTCCTCGTCCCCGCGCAGCACGAGTCTGTCCACCAAGTCCTCCACTTCCTCCCCCGACTCCGCCTTCTCGCTGTCTCTGTCATCGTCGCTGCGCCCAGAGCCATCATCGGACGCCTGCCCCCCGGCGCCGCCCGCCGCCTCCTCTGCCCCCGCGCCCCGCCCCTGCTGTCGCGCCTCATGCCGCCTCACCATTTCGCGTCGCGTCCGGCGCAGCAGCTCCCGGTTGCTAGCGACCCCGTCTTCCAGGATGGCGCCGAGCACTTCCTTGTAGAACGGGTTCGCGCGCTCGTACTGCTCCACGACCCACGCCGGAACCCACTGGCGGAGCATGGGGTCAGTGAGCATCTCAATCATCATATGCCCCCAATACTGATCGCTCTGCCCCCCCCAGGCCCTTCCCCCCGACTTGAGCCAGAGATCTTGCACGCCCAGGAACCGCTCGCTTCCAGCATCCTGGCCAGCACCGCCCGCCAAAGGCTGAACGAACTCCGTGGCCCCAATGCAAGCCGCCGGCACCGGCCGGACGTCCCTCAGCATCTCCTGTTCGATCATGACCTTGCGGTCCGCGGTCGCCATGTGCCGCCAGTGCGCGATGACGTTCGCCCGCGCGTACGCCTCGTGGCAGGCGTGCTGCACGTTCGCGCACTCCGCGCTATAGCCAGGGGTCACCTGCAGACACACCGCAGGGTTCCCGCGCCTCAGCTTCCCGCGGTACACAGCGTACTTCCAATAGAAATCGAACAACGACACATCGCGCACCTCTTCCACCGAGATGGACTCGTCCCCCCTGGCACGCTGCCGACGCACAAACTCCAGGCGCTTGTCGAACTTGTCCACTTTGCTATCCCAGTGCACAGGCTCGTCATCTGCCTTGTCCCGCAGCGCAGACGCAGGCTTCAGCGCGCGGGCCCCCGTCGTGTTGAGGGTCACGACGGGCAGCATGGACAAAACCATGGGCAGGCGCAACCCCAGCAGCGCCACCTCGTAACAGTGGTAGTCCCGCTCCCCGAGCATCCGAGCAAAGAACTTCTGAATGGAGCGCCGAAGGAAATCAGTCCCTTCGCCCTCTGGGACGTAAGCGCAGACCTCGTTGACGGCGTCGTCGAGCACCTCCTTGATCTTCCGCGAGCCCTTGGGCGCCTTCGTCGCGTACTTCGTGACGTACTCCACGACCGCCCACAAGTTCAGAACGGGACGCCAGTCAATGTTCCCCATGTTGGCCAACAGCACGTGCTCCTCGTAACTATTGCAGAGCCTGTCGTTCCTCGGAAACACCGCCTGCCAGTGGCCCTCCCGGCGGCCCTTCTCCATGCGGAACGGCCGGGGCCCGACGCGGCCCCACCTGTCGCGCGGGAAATCATATCGGCAGAACACGCACCCCTCCTTTCCGCGAGCACACGCGTGAACCCCGAGCCGCGGCGGCCCCATGCCATGCTTCGTGTGCCGCGCCACCCTGTTCACCAGCGCAGCCACCAGTCGCCGAACGGGTTGCACGTCCAACTTCCCCGACGCCTCGGACGCAAAGGCCTCGTCCAGAACCTTCCGCAAGTTCAAGCACTCCGGCGCAGAAGCGGGCACGCTACGCACCGCCCGGCCCTCCGACGTCTCGCGCACAGCCTCGCCCTCCATCTCCACGCCCAGGTCGAAGGCGCCAACCTCGTCGTCCCACGTGTACCTGCACGCGCCCGCGTCGTCGTAGCACGGGTTCCACTCCGAGACAACGTGCCCGAAGAACTCATAGACCCGCTTCTCCAAAACGCTCTGCAGCGCGACGTCCTCATGCTCCGGCTTCAGCACGCCGAAGTCGAGACCAGCACCCCCTAGTCGCTGCCCGCGGGCCCCGTGGGGGACCCCAGCAGGTCTCGACCCCCGAGCAGCACCGCGGCCCTCAACGCCATCACCATCCTGAACGTCCTCCACGGGATCACCCCCCGCCTCGTCCTCCGGCGCTGGATCCTCTGGCCCGACGCGCTCGAAAGCAACGTCGGCCTCCGCCCCCTGGCCGCGGACGCCCTCCTCCCCTTGCACGAGCACCAGCCACCCTCGATCCACCAGGGCGTCGAGGAGCGCAGAAGCCCTGCCCACGAACTCATCCTCGTCGTCGCCTGCGCCATCTTCACTACATGATCCCGAAGCCGCAGAGCCCTCACCCGCAGGAGCCCGCGGCGCACGCTGGCCAGGCCGGCCGGCAACGGCGCGCAGGACCTGCTCCAGGGCAGCGAGGGCAGCACCACGACGCCTCCGCTCCTGCAGGGGCCAGGCCAGCGGTCCTGCCTCAAGCGAGGGCAGGCACGCCGCCACGTCGCTCGCCACGCTCGGCGGAAGCATGTCCCCCTCCCCGTCCACGTCCGCGCGAACCCGCGCAACCGCCGGCCCAGGCAGCCCCACGCTGAACCCGTGGTAATGCAGATTGCCACCCGCGCCACACTCGGCCCTGGCCATGGCCATGTACTTGAACTGCTCCGAGTGGGGCAGTACGGCGGGCATCACCATCCGCATGTTCAGCTCCACCCGCAAGGCCATCATGTAGGCCACCAGGTCCGGGTTGTCCCGCGCGAAACGGAAGCGCTCCTCTCGCCCGTCACCAACCCAATCCCCCAGAGCACGGTCTCCCGCCGCCCGCGCCCCTGGACCTCCCCCCATGCGCTGAATGTCATACGCGGCGTTGTAAAACGGATTCTGCGTCCACCAAATGGACGGGTGACGGCCGAGCCCGACGACATCCGGCACAAGCGCACGCCCGCGCTGAGTCCGCCCCTTCCCCGCCGGCAGGTCCAGCTCGCGGAGGAACCGCCTGCCGACCGGCTCGGCGCCGTCCGCCTGAGTGCCCTCGACCCAGGGCGGGTGCCAGGACAGGTGCTTCACGGTGCTCTGCAACTTCTTCGACTCATACGACCAGTGCATGGTGGTCGAGGGCACATCGCGGCCCACGTTCGCGAGCTGGCCCACCAGGATCCGCACGCGGTCCTCGCTCTCCAGGATTTGCCTGAGCCCGCCCTTCGTCATCACACTTGGGCCCTGGACGCCGAGGCCCGCGCGCCTGTACATGGTCCGATACACCCCAAAACCCTTGCCCCGCGCCTCGTTCAGGAGCAGCACGTTCACCATGGCCCACATCACGCGCTGGCCACGCGGGCCGCCGACGAACTGCCCGGTGCGGTAGCGCATCAGGTGCTGCACCCAGTCCTGCACGGACACCCGCCGGGGACGGTCGTCGAAGAGGTCGCCGATGCCCATGGGAAACTCCAACGGGAACGCCCTCGCGAAACGCCCGATGGCGCGCGCCGGGACCGGGTCCTCGCTCTGTCCGGGCCAGCCGTAAATCAAGCGCTCACCCGTCCGCGCGACTGCCTCGTCCTCGTCAAACTCCGGCAAGTTCTCCTCGACGCACCCCGTGTCCCTATCGCGCGCAGCTGCCACGAACGTTCCCGCCATGGCCAGCTCGAGCATCACCTCGTCCAAAACCGACTCGCGAGAGACGCCGCCCTCCGCACCGGCAAACCGGCCCTGCACACGGGGTCGCATCCAATCGACGAGGAACTCGACGCGCACGCAGTCCACGGCCACGCGGTCCCTCTGCACGGACTTCACGGCGTTATCCTCCCGCGCCGCAGCCAGCAGGCGGCCGAACAGGTCCTCCGTCGTCTCGTCGTCACCAAACTTCAACCCCTCCAACTGGCCCTCCGCCTCCGGCTGCAACCCCGTCCACCATCGCTGCACTGCCCCACCATACTCAAACTGCGCCTTGTCGAGCCACGCACTGAACACGTCGTGATCAACGGCCATGGCTTCATCTTCCACGCCGACGTCGAACTCCCCGTCAGCCGCCGCATCGGCATCACCCTCGGCCGCGGCCTCCGCGCCGCCCTCGTCGCCTCCCCGCGCATCGTCGCCCTCGCGGCCAGCAGGCTCGCGCCCGGCGTCGTCGCGGGGCCCGACGAAGTGCACGTCGAAGCCCGCGGCAATGAACTGGCGCGGCGTGACGACGTCGACGCCACAGGGGACGCAATCCCGAGCAATGGCCTCCGCTTCCGTCACGGGCCAAAGCTCCTCCGGCTCCCTGGCCTCGCCCCCCGACGGCAGGACGCCGTCTTCGCTCTCTCTCGGCGCGTAGGACGCGAGGATCTCGTCGTCCGGGAGCACGTCAAACAGGCGCGGGTCGTAGTACTTGTGCATGGGCTCGTCCGCAGTACCCCCCAGGCGCCAGGGCCCATACGTGCCCGCAAACGCACACAACGCCCGGAGCACGTGCCCACAGTAGCGCCAGCGCACGTGCAGGCCCTCCACGACCTCCTTCCCGAACCCTACATTCCGCCGCAACATCAAGCTGAAGGGCACTTTCCGGGGGTGCCAGGGCAGCACCACCCGCGGCTCCACGTTCTCCTGGAGCTCCCTCCCCCTGCCTCCATGATCGTACTCGATGATCACGTCCCCGCTGAGCAGCACCTCCACGACGCGCCCTGGGAAGACCAGGCGCCCGTGCAGGTCCACGCCGAAGCGCTGCCGCTCCTCGTCCGTGCAGCCCGCGGCCATGCGCTCGGGACGGCGCGGGTCGTCGGGGCGCTCGCCGGGCCCGCGCGCCGAGTTCACGCGGTCCCCACGCGGAACCCTTTCATGAGCTCGTGGCGCCGCGAGAACCCTGCCACATCCTGGGGGAACGAGATGATGTTCTTGCGGAACTTGCGCAGCCCCGTGCGGGACACCGTGGCCAGGTGCACCTGCATGTGGTCCAGGGCAATGAGCAGGCTCTCCGTGAGCGTGGCCTGGTCGAAAAGCTCGCGCAGGTCATCGGACGGGAAGCGGAAGCACGGGTCCATGTGGTTCTGCGCGGTGCGGAGCCCCACCACCTGATACAGGTCGTCCTCCGTGGCCGCGGCAGCGGCCTGCTTGTCCAGGTCCTGCCTGCACCGCATACACACGCCCCTGCACTCCAGAGCGAAGCCGTCCGGCGGGTCGCGCGGCGGCACCTCGTCCCACACGGCCACCTCCGTGCTGCACGCGGCAGCCCGTCCCCGCCGCGCCGCAGCAGCAGCATCTCCTCCGCGAGCTGCTCCGGCGGCTCGAAAGCCGGGTGGAACGCCGGGAACCGCTCCTGGCACTCGTGGCACGTGAACTTCACCATCCGCGTCAGGATCGCCTGCGCCGCCTGCACCGCCCGCACGGACGCGTCGCGCAGCTGCACGTCGTACTTCGCCACGCGCAGCGGCACTGTCTTCAGCGCCAGCAGCATGCACTTCTGGTGCACATCTCCCGCAGCCAGGCGCGCTCGGTGGTCAAGCAGAACCTCCCTTGCGAACGAGCCCGCACGATTGCGAACGCGCCCCTTCGGTTTGAACTCCCACTCCTGCGTCTCGGGCATGGCCCCGAACACGAACACCTCCCGAGCGGCAGGCCCCTCCTTCGCGGGGACCCCCCCTGGAGCCCATCTCGTCCGAATCTCCACCCGCAGAGCATCGCCGTAGCGGCCGCGCTTCTTCGCTCGGCGCCCTCTCCCCCGACCTCCGCGACCCGCCCCCCTGGCGCCCTGGGCAGCGGCCTGCCGCAGCGCGTCGAGGCCCTCTATTGCAGTGCGCTCGCCCGCGCCGCCCTCGGCCAGCAGCCCCGCCACTCCCGCGTCCTCCTGGAGCTGGCCCACCCAGACGCGGCCCGGGTCCTCGCCCTCCTCCGCCCTGCGCTCGCGCGGGCCCTGGCCCCGCCACCACGCGCCCGCCATATCCGCGGGCCCCCGCCACCCTGCAGGCCGCTCCACGGGCAAGACGACCACGTCGTCGCCCGGGACCACGTTCGCCGCGAAGCCCACCGCAACGCGAGACTCGCGCTGCCACAGAGCCTGGAAGTCGTCCGCATCTCCCCCACCCGGCTCATCGCAGCACCGCACCGCGCGCCACTGCGTCGCGCCACCCTCCCCCACGACTGGCGTCTGCAGCATGCTACACTCGAAGCGCACCCGAGGCCACTGGGAGCGCCAACGGAAGTCTTCCTCCACGGACACCTCCTCCCACCCCGTGCGCGCCTCGCCGGGGTCGCGACCCTGCGCGCGACCCTCCAGCTGCAGCAACGCGCGCCCGAAGCGGCCCGGTTGCCCCGGCTCCATCAGCGCACCCCACAGCGCGTCCCCGTCGGACCCCTGGAAGCGCACGGCTGCCCGATCGCACCCTCGCCGCGACACCAAATACTCGCGCGCGGCATCGACCAGCTGCCGCAGCCGCTTCTCCTTCAAGTGCGGCACGGACGCCACTGCCCACGCGCGCGCAGGGCCACCCCCGCTTCGAGGCAAGGCAGCGCGGCGCGACGCGCGCCCCTCCGCGCCCTCTGCCGCTCGCGACGCCGCCAGGTCTGCCTCCGCCAGCGGCCCGGCACCATCGAGGCGCACGAGCTCCGCGTCGAGCGCCGCGCGCACCTCGCCCGGCAGCGCCACGTCGTCCTCCGAGGCGACCTCGCGGTCCGACGCAGACCGCTCGTCGTCATGCTCCGACGCCGAGACCTCCGCCATCTCGGCGAACAGCTCGCCGCCGCGCGCCTCTCCCGCGGCCCCGCGCCCCGCGCCGCTCACCTCAGCGCGTTCTTCGGCGGACGTCTTGCGCCCGAGCCTCCTGCGCTTCGCTGGCCTCGCCGCCTCCGCCGCGCCCTCGCCAGCACGCCCGCAATCGTCAGCCCCGCTCGCAACACTGGCACCGGCCGCCTCTGCCTCAGACATCTTGCGCCCCAACCGCCGCCTCCCCGCGCCGCGCCCCGCGCCGCCCCCGGCAGCCTCCGCCTCGGACGTCTTACGGCCCAGCCGCCGCTTCCCGCGGCCCCCGCGCGCCTCCCCGTTGGCCTCCCCCTCCGACGTCTTGCGCCCCAACCGCCGCTTCCCGCGCCCCCCGCGCGCCCCCCCCGCACCGCCGCCCTCGCACACCGCGCCGCCCGCCGCGTCGTCGCCCTCGCCGCCGCGCGCAGCGCCTTGATCCTCCGACGCAAGACTCGCCTCAGCGCCCTCCGCCCGGTCGCGCTCCTCCTGCGACGTCTTGCGCCCCAGGCGCCGCTTCCGACACGCCGGCGCACGTCCCCAGCGACGCCGTCCTCCTGCGGCCCATCCCCCGCGGCGTCGCCGCCCTCTCCCCCGAGCGCAGCGCCCTGGTCCCCCGACGCATCCACCGCCCCCGCGCACCGCGCCGCCGCCCCCCTCAACCACTCCTCCCAGTCCAGGTCGGTGTCGCGAACCTTATAGTACTCATCCCCACGCGCACGCGCAGCGCAGGCATGCAAGAGCAGGCGCCAGCAATGGCACCGATCGCACTGCGCCCAGTTCCGCATGCAAAACAAGTGCGACGCCCCGTCGTCGGCGCCCGCGCACCCCCCGGGCCCGCCGCCGCCGTCGGCCCCCTGATCCTCGCCGGGCACTTGCCCCGCACTCTCGTTCGCGTGCAGCCTGTTCCCCTTGGACCGCGGATCGACGTGCGGATAGCACTGCGGGCCTGCAAACTGCTTGAGGTACTGCTGCTTCATCGGATACCTTCGAATTTCGTCGCTGGTCAAGCGCAGCGCCTCCATGCAGTCCTTCTCGCTGCAGTCCACCTCGCTGGTCTGCAATTGCGCCAAGTACTTGTTGAAGACCGGCCGGCTGTACCACATGAACACCTTACCCCCCTCCCGCCCATTGTACGACTCCCTCTCCGACCCGAACCGCGTTTCGCCCTCCACGCAGCGATCCTGCGCGGTCCGCACACCTGCGCCCTGGTCATACACGAAGCCCGATCGCTTATAGTTTTTGTGAATTCTGAAATTATCATGCACCTGCTTCAGGCACTGCTCATACTCACTGTTCGACAGCACGAACCGCCCGTGCTCGTCCACCTCACACAGCGACTTCAACTCAGGCTTCATCTTCGCCGCCGCTTCCCACATCGCGTGCCGCGCGTACCACTGCTTCGACGGCTTGTTCGCCTTCAAAGCAAACTCCTTGAACTTGTCCAACGCGAGCGCAGGAATCGGACCCCTGACGCGCCCGTGCGGACACCCATGCCTGGCACACTTCCCGCACACGTCGCTCCCTTTCTGCGGCCGAAACCGACACTGCTCCCGCCCCCAGCCGCCTCCCCACGTCATCCCTTTGCAGCGGTCCTCGTCCACGTAATCCGGCTGGAACTGCCTGGACTCCGCCTCCGTCGCGAGCGACCCATCCGCAGCCCCGCGCGACCGACGCGCTCTCCTGCCCTTTCGCGAGACCCCCACGAACTCCGCGCCGCTCGCACCTCCTCCATCATCGTCGCTACTGAAATCCGTCATGCCACGGATACGCGGCAACGCACTGCCCGAAGCCCGCCCTCCACCACGTCCCCCAACGCGCCCCCGCCCCCCACGCGGGCCGCGGCCGCCGCGGCCGCTCTGACCTCCGCCTGCAGCAGGCCCCGCGACAATACCCGCGTCGTCGTCGTCGCTGCTGAAATCGGTCATACCTCGAATGCGCGGCATCTGCGCGCGCGCGGCTGGCGCGGCACCACCCCCGCGCCCGGGCGCGCCCTCCATCCCACCGCGATTGCCCTCGGCCTCCGCTGAACCCTCGTCGTCGTCACTGAAATCAGTCATCCCCGGAATCCTAGGGAGCGCCGCGGCCCTGCCAACGCTATCGCTCCCACGGCTCTCGGACGCACGTCGCGTCGCCCCCCCTTCCGCCGGGTCGGCCCCGCGCGGACCCTCGACACCTGCAGCAACACCCGCCGCCTCCTCGCCGCGCCGCGTCCTCGCAACAACGCCGGCCATGACGTTCGGGTTCTGCGCGCCGCGCAGATGCGCACCTCGCTGAGTCTTCGCGGCCGCTTTCTTCTTCGGCGCATTCTTCTTCGGCGCCCCCGCCACCGACCGCTCCCACGGCGCGACGCCGCCATCTCCGAGGGGCACGCCGTCGGCCAGGCGGCCGTCCACATCGACGACCGCGGCGACGTGCCCCTCTGGATACCACACAACACTACCCATGTCCTGCCCCTCCGCGCAACCCAAAGGCCACGCGCCGGAACACTCCCCACGCAGTACATGGCCTGCGCTGTCAGCCTCATACACGCGCACCCTCGCCCGCCGCGCCTCCAGCCATGCCTGAACCGTCGCAAAATTCATTCTCTCCGCAGCGTCACCGCACGCCCCAGCCCCGGAATCATTGGCGCACTGCAACTCGAAGAAACACTCCGCGTGCGCGCGCGTGCCGGCACCCCCACACCGAGACACACTCAATTGCAAGCACTTATTCCGCCACGGCCCCAGGCAATCCCCCGCATCGACGACTCCGAATCGCCCCGACGCGACGCCTCGTCGCAGGCGCCGACGCCACGCGCGGGACGCGCCAGACGCCCCGGCAGCACCGAGCCCCACGCGCGAAAGCTTGTCCCAAGGCACCCCGCCCAGAGCGACGAAAAGACAAACCACGCGAAGCGCGGCAACACCGACGCACTGCCCCGCACCCTGCGACGCCCTCCAGGCAGCATCCCCCACGCACTCGTCCGCGCCCTGGCCCGCCCTGCCCTTGGCACCGCCGATCCCAATGCCGGGGGAGAACCTGCGCGCGCACACGCGCCGCCCCCCGCACCTCCGCGCGAAGAGCCCACGCAAGCCACAATAAAACCACTTGGCGACTCGAACATTCGCGGCAGACGGCACACCGTCCGGCAAAGCTTCCGCGTCGCGACAGAAGGTCTCTCTCTCCTTCCACAGGCGCGCCACAGCGGCCCGCCGCGCCGTGACCACCTTATCGTCCACCTGCGGCGGGCACGCCCCGAGGGCGACGAGGACACACGCGGCGCGCAGGGCCGTGTCGCCCACGGTCCACGCAGCATCGTCCGGCACCACGGCAGCGCGCGAAGCGGCGCGCGCACGCGGCTCCGCGTCGACTGCACGCGCCGCGCGGGCGTTCAGAAACTGCTCCAATCGCTCGTCCTTGTGCGCTCCCCCATGCGCCCGGCGGCCATGCAGGACGCGCTCCGGGGACGCATCACGCTCCAACGAACGCGGCACGACGGGAGCCAGCACACTCCCCGCGATCTGCTCGTTCCGCTCGGCCGCCAGCTCCGTCCACCGCGCCCACTCCGCCTCCCGCCGCGCACACCGAGACCACCGGCGCGACGCGCGGCACGCTTTCCGGAGCGATTTCTGCTCGCGCTCCGCCGCATCCAACGCGGAATCATCGACGACCTCCTCGTGGATCACGGCGTGCTCTGCGAGCAAAGACTCCCGCAGCCGATCGCCCGATGCGCGTGACTCCGACCCGTAGACTCGGGCCGGGAGCGGGCCCACGGCCGCGACAGGAGCCGAGGCCAACGCCAGAGCCAAGGCGGAAGCCGGGACCGTTGCTGGACAGACGTTGTCGTCAGCTCGAAACCAATCGTCGTCCGCGTCGTTCTCGTCGTCGTCGTCGCAGTCGCTGGCGGCGAAAGCACCAATTTCCCCCGCGTCAAAACGTTCAATAAATTCGGGGTGGTCACGATCTTCCATCGGCGAATTCTCTGAGTGACGCACTGGGACTGGCACGGCGACCGTGACCGGGTCTTCTCCCTCTTCCAATTCAACCTCCAAATACCCCCGGAGCCCCGAAACGGACCCCCAGAAGCCCAACACGCCTCCGGAACCGACCGGCGCCTCCAGCGCATACCCCTCCCCATGTTTTGCCACTCCTCCCGCCCCCGGAAGCTCCGGAGGCACCGGAAACTCCAAAACCTCCGTTTTTTCCTCCTCCCCTCCTCCTCCTCCTCCTCCTCCTCCTCCTCCTCCTCCGCCATTTCGACCTCCGGATGCCCCCAGACGCCCGAAACGCCTCCGGAACCGTCCCGCGCCTCCAGCGCGCACTCCTCCCTATAATCTGCCACTCCTCCCGCTCCCGAGACCTCCGGAGGCTCCGGACGCTCCGGAGCCACCGTTTTCTCCTCCTCCTCCTCCTCCTCCTCCTCCTCCTCCTCCTCCTCCTCCTCCTCCGCCTCAATTTCGACCTCCGAATGCCCCCAGGAGCCCGAAACGCGTCCGAGACCGTCCGACGCCTCCCGCGCGCACCCCTCCCTATGATTTGCCAATCCCCCCGCTCCCGAGAGCTCCGGAAGCTCCGAATGCTCCGGAAGCTCCGGACGCTCCGGAAGCTCCGGAAACGCCGGACAAGAAAATGCCCGCGAGAATTTCGCGAGCGTTTCCCCTCCGAGCATCCGTTTCCAAGGAGCTCCGTCTCGCCTAGGAAGCCGCGCGCCGGGCAGAGAGACGCCCGCGAAAAAATCGCGAGCGTTTCCCCCTCCGAGCGCGCGCCCCCAGAGGAATCAACGCGGCCCCGGGGACCGCGCGCCGGGCAGGAAAACGCACGCGAAAAATTCGCGAGCGTTTCCCCCTCCCAGCGCGCGTTCCCAGAGGAATCAACGCAGCTCCGGGGACCGCGCGCCGGGCGGGAAAACGCCCGCGAAAAATTCGCGAGCGTTTCCCCTTCCCAGCGCGCGTTCCCAGAGGACTCAACGCCGCCCCGGAGACCGCGCGCCGGGCAGGAAAACGCCCGCGAAAAATTCGCGAGCGTTTCCCCCTCCCAGCGCGCGGTCCCAGAGGAATCAACGCAGCACCGGGGACCGCGCGCCGGGCAGGAAAACGCCCGCGAAAAATTCGCAAGCGTTTCCCCCTCCCAGCGCGCGTTCCCAGAGGAATCCACGCTGCTCCGGGGACCGCGCGCCGGGCAGGAAAACGCCCGCGAAAAATTCGCGAGCGTTTCCCCCTCCCAGCGCGCGGTCCCAGAGGAATCAACGCCGCCCCGGGAACCGCGCGCCGGGCATGAAAACGCCCGCGAAAAATTCGCGAGCGTTTCCCCCTCCCAGCGCGCGGTCCCAGAGGAATCCACGCCGCCCCGGGAACCGCGCGCCGGACAGGGAAACGCCCGCGAAAACTTCGCGAGCGTTTCCCCCTCCCAGCGCGCGGTCCCGTGCGTCGTGCCCCCCGCCCCCGCGCCCACTCCCTGGGTCCCCGGCCCCGACCCCGGCCCCGGCCCCTGGGTCTCCGCCCCCGGCCCCCGCCCCGGCCCCGGCCCCGGCCCCGCCCTCGACCTCGGCCCCGCCCCCGACCCAAACGCACAAGCAGCCTTTCCCAACAAATCAGTCATGGCACTTAGCCCTGAATATCCGACGTATTGGGGGGTTACCCCGGGAGGTTCGGGCCGCGGAAGCGCGCCCGGGACGAGAGACACCGGCCAGCCCACATAGGCGCGTGACCAATGCCCCTCGCCCCCGCCCGAGAGATAGTGACCACCCACATAGGCGAAGTCACTATCTCCCTCCATCCCCAGCCCACGTAGGCGCCAGGGGATGGAGTTCCCCTTCCCAGCCCACTTAGGCGCCAGGGAAGGGGGCGGCGAAGGTTGGAGGAAAGAGAGAGGAGGTTTTTTTTTTTGTTTGTTTTGTTTGTTGCCCCGCCCCCCCGCCCCGCGCCCCCGCGCGCGCGCCCCTCGCGCGCGCCCGGGGAGGGAGAGGGGGCCGGGGAGAGCCTGTTTGAGCCAAAACGGCCGCGGCGGGGCGGTCGTCGACGTCGCTGTCGCCGTCGTCGCCCGCAGCGGCGGCGGCGGCAGCGGCGGCGACGGCAGCTCCGGCGGCGGTCCTGCTGCTCCTCCTGCTCCCTCTGCTCTTCCTTCTGCTCTTGCCGTCTCTCTTCCTGCTCCCTCTTGCTCTTCTGTTCCTTCGCCCCCTCCCCTCGCCTCTCCGCCCTTCTCTCGCTCTCCCGCTCCCTGCCTCCCCCGCGTCCCTCCTGCCGCTCCGTGCCCCTCCTGCTGCCCCCCCCTGCTCCCTCCTGTTCCCGCCCGCCGCCTCCCCCCCGTGTTCGCTTCCTCCCTCCTCCTTCTTGCGTCCCGTCGTCGTCGTCGTTGTCGTCGTCGTCGTCGCCGCCGCCGCCGCCGTTTCCTGCTGCTCGCCCCCCCACCTCCTCCTCTTCTCTGCTGCTCGTTCTCTGCTCCTCTTTCCCTCTTCCTTCTGTTTTCTCTCCCCTCGTCTCCTCCTTTTGTCGTCCTCTTGCTCTCTCCTTGCCTCCCTCCCTCCCTCCCCCCTCCCTCCCTCCCTCCCTCCCTCCCGCCCTTCCTTCACCTCTGTCCCCCCTTTCCACCATCCCCCCCTCCCCCTCCCTCGCTCGCTCGCTCGCTTCCTCCCTGCTCCCTCCCTCCCTCCCTGCTCCCTCCCTCCTTCTGCCTCCCTGCTGCCCCTCCCCGTGCTGCCCCCTGCTCCCCCCTCTGTCTCCCTCCTTGCGG
>CAUYUJ010000419.1:0-32500 GCA_963575745.1 Prorocentrum cordatum
GGGGCAGGCAAAGAGCCTGTCCCAGCAGCAGCTGGCCGTCTCCTCAGGGCGCGGACCTTGGCCTTCGCGGCAGCAGGGCGCTTCATGCCCACCATGGCGCCCACGGCGTCTGGCATGCCTCGCCCCAAGAGACTTGGTGGGCCCCCCCCGATATACCTGAAATAAGTGTCCAAGCCACAGACAGCTATCGTGCCCGCATCGCCATTATTCATCTCGACGTCGCTCGGACGTCCGTCCCCTGTGCATGTTTCAGGCTGGTGGTTCTTGTTGGGGGCAACCGCTGGAGCCACGAGTTGCTCGAGAGAGCCCCAGAATGCGTTTGGTCCCTTCTCGCTGTATCATTGACGGCATCCCTTGTCTTAACCCATTACCGTATCATTCCACATCGAACTTACTTCTGAACAAATCCTGTACAGTCCTCCATATACAGCCAATCATTGATGCATCAATAACCATCAATCTTCATCAACATCTGTTATTCAATATAGCAAACAACATATCAGATATGTCATGTGTTATCATGTAATATGTCATAATATATATATATCATGATAAATATACCGAAATACTTATAATATTTGTCATATTAAGTGGTATACCACACTTGTTTAACTTATCAGCATATATAATATAATATGATACGTGTCTGGCGTCAGACACTTATCATACACCTATCAGATGGGATCTGATAGTTGTCTGATACGTGTCTGACATCAGACACGTATCAGGCTACACGTCTGATAAGTGTCTGACGACAGACACATATCAGACACTTATCAGATTGGTACATGTTATCTGTATATCACAGTCAACCTACCGCACGTATTTCAAATATGATATGTAGCATATAATATGAAATTTCAGTGATTGTATGGCTTAATTGTGTACTTGATTGTATGATACTGTGTCATATTATATGATACCATATTCAACATGATACATGTAGGATACACATGTCGTACATAAAAAACAAGATATTAGATATTATAGTAAACTGTATGAAGTATGTATCAACATATCATATAATTTGCAAAATTGAAATATGATATGAAAATACTATGTTGTGTTATGTGGTTATATTGTTGCACTACGTTGGTTGTACAATAGTTACTGTTAATGTTTCATTTCTGTAGGTATGATATGTTTTATGATATTGTGTATTACATCATGGTGCGTATTTATGTTGCATGTGCATTCATGTTTGTGTACGTTATCGTCCCTACACCCCTCCTCCATCATGCATAATGAATTCCTGGACCCGCCATCATCCTCCATTCCGTATCATCACTCCTCCATCACATCTCTGACATGGCTCAATCTCTCCCCAAGACATTCCAAGACACCCCAAGACACCCCATACACCCAAGAAACCCCAAGACACTCCAAGACACCCAGGCACCCAAGACACCCCAGGAAACTACAAATCACTCCCAGCTCTTCCCCTCCCCAAGACACCTCATGACACCCAAGACACTCCACGGCGCCCCAAGACACCCCCTCCCCAAGACACCCCCTCCCCAAGAAACCCCAAGACATCCACCCAAGACGCGCAAGACACCCCAATCCACCCCAGGAGGATGAGTGAAGGAGTAGGGAGGAAACGAGGGAGAGGAGGGGGGTGGAGTAGTATAACTGCTTCCGAATCTGAGGTGCCACACGGCTGAATTCTGAGTCGGAGGGCTCGGCTTGCCAGCAGCTGGCATAGACGACAGAGATAGTAAGGAATGGGCGGGGGGCAGGCCGCGGCTGAAGAAGTCAACCGAGCCTGAAGGTCTACCAAGCCCTCAGCGTCGCGAAGTAATTGTTCTGTACAATACCTCCAACCGTCGTAGGCCATATCATCACGGCGTCTGGCCGACCTTCTGGAAGCCCTCGTCGATGTCATCAATCTCCGACTGCCGCGACAGCTCCAGGTCTGGGTCCACGATTGCCCTGAGCCAGCGGCCCTTGATCTGAACGTCGTCCTGGAGCTGCGCGCCTGTCGGCCTCCCTAGGTGGTTCGCTGGGAAGAGGCGCATGTCGATCACAGACTGCGTTTTCTTGTGGATGCAGAGCGTAGTGCATATGAACTTCTTCACCATGCCAGCGTCCAACGGCGCCGTCTGTCCATCCTGGTTCTTCAGCTTAGGTAGCTTGAGGGGCAAAAACTTTTTGAAATCCTGGATCCACACAGCGATCATGACATTGGGGTCGTCCTCCTCGCCTGGCACCCAGACGACATCATTGCCCGCCGCCTCTTCTGGATCATCAGCAACCACGGGGCCCTCTGTCGACAAGAACACGTACTGGGTGAACACGACGGACTCCGACAACATGAAGGCACCCTTCTCAGGCGGTTTGTCTTTATGTCCGATCGCTTTGAAAACGAAAATCTGCTGGTCTGGAAAGGCGTTGGTGTTTTTGATGGCGGCGGCTGTGATCTCGCTGATCTCGAACCCCTCTGGATGCGCTTCATTCGTGCCCTGTGGTACAACCAACTTCATCCATGCGTTCTTCGGCTCCAAATAGCACCACGCCGCGCCGTGCATCTTGAGCGGCTTGGTGGCCTCCACCAACAGAGCCATGGGGCCGCGGGGTTGGCGGTTGGCGGCTGATGACAGTTGGCGGGCTGATGACAGCTGGTGGGCTGATGGCAGCTGGTGGAGGGCTGATGACAGCTGGAGGTCTTTGAGCATAAACGGTAGCGGAGCGAACGAGAGATGCAGCGTGCCCCAAACCACCCCCCAGGACATCCCAGGGCACCATATACAATCCAAGACGCCCATGGCCCCAAGACGCCCCCCAAGAGGCCTCAAGACGCCTCAAGACACCCACCCCAGGCACTCCAAGACACCCCAAGACACCCCCTCCCCAAGACACCCCAAGACACCCAAGACATTCCAAGACACCCAAGACACCCCAATACACCCCAAGACACTCCAATACACTCCAAGCTCTCCCCCTCCCCAAGACACCTCAAGATACCCAAAACACTCCAAGACACCCCCAAGGCACCCCAAGACAATCCCTCCCCAAGACACCCCAAGACATCCACCCAAGACATGCAAGACACCCCAAGACACCCCAGGAGGAGGAGGGAGTCGGGGGAAGCGAGGGAGAGGAGGGAGAGACTTGTCTCTCTCCTGAGCCGCAATCCGCCAACTGGCGCGTCTGCTCTGCTGCGGTGGCTATTGGCGCGCTCTCAGATCCACCAGTGCGTCGCTATGCCGTTGTAGTCAAAGCCGACGTGCACGCTGCCGCCTCCAAGGGGGATGATGATGCTAACGTCGCGTGGCCGCTGCATCCAGGTCAGCTCCGCAAGCGTCCTCTGCTGCTCGTACAACCACTCGCTGTACTTAACCTGCGCCATTGTTGAAGCATGCGCTGGGAGCTGATCTACTGGCACATCAGGTAGGATACGGCTGTCATGAGCTGGGAGCTGATCTGCTGGCACATCAGCGCCTGTAGCGGCTGCGAGACGGGTGCTGGGACGGCTGTTACGGCTGCCCCGACTGCTCAGGCTCGCGCTGGACGGCGCTGGCGACGGCGTCTTGCAGCGCTCGTCCATCACAGGCGTGGGAGGGAGCACGGTCACGGTGTCCTGGATGATCTGCTCGAATGCGGACTGCGGCTGCCTGGGCATTGCAGGCGTGCAGCTAGTCGAACCGAGAGCCCTTCTGTTGGCCTAAGCGAAACTGGCTACGGAACAACATTAAAACCCCATGACGCCCATTGCCCCAAGACACCCCCAGGAGCCCATAGCCCCAATGCACCCAGGGCACCCGAGACAATCCAGGACGCCCATGGCCCCAAGACACCCCGCCCCCCCGAGACGCCTACGGCCCCATGAACCCAAGACGCCTAAGGCCCCAAGAAACCCGAAACATGCATCATGTATGCGTTGGTGTCGTTGTCAATCTGCTGGTGCCCCCAGGGCTAGGCCGTCCCCCCCCTGTGCTTCGGGGGAAGACGGCTTGGCCCACCCCCGGAGCACCGCCCCTTGGGCTGCCGTCTCCTCCCGCGAGGCGGGCGAAGACGACCGCGCCCACCCAAAGGGCACGACGGGCGCGTGAGGAAAGTGTGGACACCCCCAGACACCCAACAGAAGAACGCACCCAGTCCCAAGCACCCACCTAAGACACCCATCCACCCCAAGAACTCCCTCCCCCAGACACCCCCACCACCCACACCCCCCCCCCCCAAGACACCCAGGTCACCCGAGACACCCCCCCCCCACCCCCCCTCCCCCCCCAGACACCCCAAAAGCCCACACACAAGACCCCTCCAGGGACACCCTAAGACACCCCAGGACACCCCACGCCCACGCCACCCACCCAAGACACCCAAAGACGCCCATGGCCCCAAGACCCCCCCCCCCCAAGACACTGATGGCCCCCATGAACCCAAGACGCCTAAGGCCCCAAGAAACCCTAAACATTCATCATGTATGTGTTGGTGTTGTTGTCAATCCGCTGGTGCCCCCAAGGCTAGGCCGTCCCCCCCCTGTGCTTCGGGGGAAGACGGCTTGGCCCACCCCAGGAGCACCGCCCCTTGGGCTGCCGTCTCCTCCCGCGAAGCGGGCGAAGACGACCGCGCCCACCCAAGGGGCGCGACGGGCGCGTGAGGAAAGTGTGGATGCCCCCAGACACCCCAAGACACCCCCTCCCCAAGACACCCACCCAAGACACTCCAATACACCCCAAGACACCCCAGGACACCCCGAGACACCCCCTTCCCCAAGACACCCCAAGACACACACCCAAGACACTCAGGGACACCCAAGACACCCCACCCCCACGCCACCCACCCAAGACACCCAAGGACGCCCACGGCCCCAAGACCCCCCCCCCCCAAGAAGCCGATGGCCCCCATGAACCCAAGACGCCTAAGGCCCCAAGAAACCCGAAACATGCATCATGTATGCGTTGGTGTCGTTGTCAATCTGCTGGTGCCACCAGGGCTAGGCCGTCCCCCCCCTGTGCTTCGGGGGAGGACGGCTTGGCCCACCCCAGGAGCACCGCCCCTTGGGCTGCCGTCTCCTCCCGCGAAGCGGGCGAAGACGACCGCGCCCACCCGAGGGGCACGACGGGCGCGCGAGGAAAGTGTGGATGCCCCCAGACACCCCAAGACACCCCTCCTCAAGACACCCACCCAAGACACTCCAAGACACTCCAAGACACCCCAGGACACCCCGAGACACCCCCTCCCCACGACACCCCAAGACACACACCCAAGACACTCCAGGACACCCAAGACACCCCAAGACACCCACCCAGGACACCCCAAGACACCCACCCAAGACACCCAAAGACGCCCACGGCCCCCAGACCCCCCCCCCCCAAGACGCCTATGGCCCCCATGAACCCAAGACGCCTACGGCCCCAAGACACCCGAAACATGCATCATGTATGTGTTGGTGCCGTTGTCAATCCGCTGGTGCCCCCAGGGCTAGGCCGTCCCCCCCCTGTGCTTCGGGGGAAAAGGTTGACGGATGTCGATAACTAGAAGAGTAACAAGGGAGAGAAAAAGTTGAAGAAAAACTAACACGGGGCCGGCTTGGCCCATCCCAGGAGCAGACACCGCCCTGCCCCTTGGGCTGCCGCCTCCTCCTTCCCCGCGATGCGCCGGGCGGGAAAGACGACTCCGCGTCCCACCCCAAGGGGCACGGGGCGCGTGAGGAAAGTGTGGATACCCCCAGACACCCCAAGACACCCCCTCCCCAATACACCCCAAGACACCCACCCAAGACACTACAATACACCACAAGACACCCCAAGGCACCCCCTGACACCCCAAGACACCCACCCAAGACACTCCAGGACACCCAAGACACCCCAAGACACCCACCCAAGACGCTAAGGCCCTTAGACACCCAATACGCCTAAAGCCCCAAGACACCCACGAGACCCGAGACGCCTAAGACGCTAGGCCCCAAGACGCCTAAGACGCTAGGCCCAGAGACGCCAGGCCCCACGACACACAAGACGCCTAAGGCCCCAAGACACCCACGACACCCATGAACCCTAGACGCTAAGGCCCCTAGACGACGTTAGGGCCCCTAGACGCATAAGGCCCCAAGACGCCTAAGGCCCCAAGACGCCTAAGGCCCCAATACACACAAGACGCATAAGGCCCCAAAGAGCACGACGGGCGCGGGAGGAAATTGTAAGCCATCCTCTGCAATCCTTCCTGACTGAACTGGTCAGGCAGGGTCTGGCTGAACTGTCTGGTAGAATCTAACTGGACGCGTCTGGTAGGGTCTGACTGAACTGGTCTGGTAGGGGCTGGCTGAACTGTCTGGTAGGGTCTGACTGAACTGGTCTGGTAGGGCATGACCGAACTGTCTGGTAGGGCTTGCCTGAACTGGTCTGGTAGGGTCCTACCTGGTAGGATGTGACTGAACTGTCTAGTAGGATCGGGATGCATTGTCTGAGCGGTGTGGGAAGGTGCCTTTATTTCTCCCAGAGAAATGTGGCAACGAACCTCGCGCGTCGCGAGGCGATGTTCATGCGGCATAAGCTGCCTATGGGGAGGGGGGGAGGATCGAGGGGAACAGGGGGGGGGGGGGGGATGAAATCGTGCAAGCAACACCCCAGCACATAATTGGGCATGCATGGTGGCACACCGAGAACTCCTACCCAACCGCAAGCATGTGCAACTTCCCTCTGCACACATGTCCGCGAAATGTACAGCCATCGTGGCCGATATCGTGGCAGCTCGTGCGGACGCCCGTGGAAGTCCCCTGATGCGCCTAGCCTGCACACCTAGCACTTGCTTGCACAGCCTAGCCTGCGACACACACCCTGCGAAATGCTTGAGAAATCATGGGTTAAGACATTCATAGTCTCAGAACTTGAATAAAAAACACAACATTTCTATTAAAATCTAAAGGTTTACATTGAAACGTTAAGAATAATCGAGACTCTGGTCGAAAACTGGGATTTTCTTAAGCATCGCCTAAGGTGTAGTAACACTTGCTTGCACAGCCTAGCACTTAGCTAACAACGAGTTGCGGTACTTCACAGCGTTTGGCTTCGTCAAGCCTTTGGTGCACGAATGTTTCAAAATCTTCTGGATAAGATTAGCGTGGTCCCCGCTCTGCGAACTCGTCACTGCGACGTACAGGTGGGGCTTGCCCGACTTCTTGTCGAACAGGACGATGTAGGACTGCTTGGGCCCGCACACGACCCGCAGCTCACCGAGAGGCGGGTGCGCGGCCGAGCGCGACCCCGTCTTCGCCACCCCCTTGCGCTCCTTGGCGCTCTTGGCGATCTTCTAAGGGGAGGGGCGAACCGCGCCAGCAAACTCCTCCTCCTGCTGCTCCTCCTCCTCATCCACCTCCTCCTCCTCCTTCTCCTTCTCCCCCTCCCCCTCCCCCCCCCCTCTTCCTCCTCCTCCTCACTAAGGCGTGGACGAGGACACGACTCTGACGACGACGACGGCGACGACGACGACGATGCCGACGGGGGACGCGCCCTGGCTTGCATATCAGCGCCGATCCAGCCGTGGCCACGAGGGCGCATCCAGGAGGCCCAGGAACCTCGAAGCTCGAACAGACGACGACGAGGACGACGACGACGACGACGACGACGACCCCCCGCCCAGGGTCGTCGCGTCGTCGTCGTCGCCGTTCTCGTGGTCGTCGTCCTCAGGACCACACGCCCGACGTAGGGCAGTTTTCCAGGCCCCGTCGTCGTCGTTGTCGTCGTCGCCGTTGGCCTTGGTGGCAGCCTTGCGGCCAGGGAGCGCCTTCGCGCGCTTGGCCACCGCCAGCAAGCGCGCGTCGTCCTTGTCACTCTCGATGGACGGCGCGCCCTTGGGCGTCTGGCGCGCGACCTTCGGCGACGGCGTGGCCAGCCAGTCCCCGAGCTCCTGCGCGAGCGTTGCTGTTGCTGCTCTGCCAGTGGTCTCATCACCCCGAATGCCCCCGTGATCACCTCCTCCTCCTCCTACTCCTCCTCCCCCTCCCCCCTGTGATCTCCCCCCCCCCCCATGACCTCTTCCTCCTCGTGGCCTCCCCCTCCTCCTCCCCGTGATCTCATCCTCCCCGTGATCTCCTCCTCCTCTTCCTCCTCCTCCTCCTCCTCCCCCCCGTGATATCATCGCCCCGAATGCCCCCGTGATCACTTCCTCCTCCTCCTCCTCCTCCTCCCCGTGATATCCCCTCCCCATGACCTCTTCCTCCTCGTGGCCTCCTCCCCCTCCTCCTCCCCGTGATCTCATCCTCCCCGTGATCTCATCCTCCCCCCCGTGATCCCCCTCCCCGTAATCTCGCGATCTCGTAACGACGGTGATGGTGATGGCGTTTCCGCGCTACTCGACGCGCGTGCAACAGTGGTCCTGACCCCCAGGACAAGTACTAGATCTAGTAGCTTCAAACTAGGTCGAGCGAGCTGCGTAACCTGATTCTACGAGAGGTCAGGTACCCGAATAAGATGAAAAAGACGCGGCGACGCCCTCGAACGGGCGAGGGACGCAGAGCGAACCCCCAACTTCGGGGATGGACAGACCTCACTTTAGTAAAACGTGGTTTAGTGAAAACGACCTGAAGCCCAAACCTGGCGGGCGCAAGCCTGGAAAACAACGGCCACGGCGCCCTCTCGAGAACAGAAAACGGACAATTCACTAATCGACGTGCCATTGTTGGGGGTTCTGTCCACCCCCGACAACTGCTAGCGCGCGCTGCCTCTATATGGCAGCGCCCTACGCGACAGCGTCATCAGAGTTCGACGAGAGCCACCTCCCGAGCTGCACGAGCGCGTCATCGTCGTCCTTGATCGGCAGCGGGCTCAGGGGCGCGCCAGCGTCGTCCTGGATCGGCAGCGGGCTCGGGGGCGCGCCAGCGTCGTCCTGGGGCGGCAGCGGGCTCGGGGGCACAGAAACCTCGGGCACGCGCACAACCTCGGCCTCGTCCTCGTCCTCGCCCTGTCGAGGAAGCTACGGTGACGACGGCGACGACGACGACGACGACGTCGTCGTCGTCGTCGTCGCCGTCGTCGTCGTCGTCATACCCGTCGTCGTCGTCGTCGTCGTCGTCGTTCCCGTCGTCGTCGTCGTCGTCGCCGTCGTCACCGTAGCCTCCTTAGGATACGGCAGCGTCTCCACATCGTCTCCACATCGTTCGCCCTGTCGAGGAAGCTACGGTGACGACGACGACGACGACGACGACGTCGTCGTCGTCGTCGTCGTCGTCGTCGTCGTCGTCGTCGTCGTCGTCGTCATTCCCGTCGTCGTCGACGTCGTCGTTCCCGTCGTCGTCGTCACCGTAGCCTCCTTAGGATACGGCAGCGTCTCCACATCGTTCGCGTCTAGGCCGACGGGCGCCATCGGCGTGTACTTCGGGCTGCAACTCTGGGAGCTCGTCTTCTTGGTGATCTTCGTCCTCTTCGTAGGCGGGCTGTCGAGCTCCGAGGCGGTCGAGTCCAAGTTGAAATCCTCCTGCGAGGGCGTCTCGGGCCCCTTGGGCTGGCTGCGGGCGAACCGTGGAGAGAAGTCCGAGAGCGGGCGAAGCTGCCGATGGCTCGAAGGGAAAATCTCCTCGATCGGGATGGCGCGCCCTGGGGGGTTAATGCCGTGGCCTGGCTGGATCCACACGCCGCGGGCGGTCGGGCCGACGAACTCGTCGACAGTGGGGTCGGCGCGCGGCGCCGCCGCGCTCGTGGACTTGGCGCTCGTGGACATGGCGCGAGATGTCGCGCGGTGGGCCGATGGGCTCGCTCGCCAAAATACTCGGCGCACAATGGCTACGGAGCGACGTGATAAAGCCCAACGAACGTTTCGCTTGGGACATCCTCACCAAGTGGTTTCGCCCCCCCCCCTCAACAAACGTTTCGCTTGAGACAAACGCATCGCCTGAGACGTCCTCAACACACGTTGCGCCACCAACGTTGAGACATCCTCGACAACTGTCGCGCCACCAACGTTTGGCTTGAGACAACCGTATCGCTTGAGACATCCCCAACGCATGTTGCACCGCCAACGTTGAGACATCCTCGACAAACGTTGCGCCACCAACGTTTGGCTCGAGACAAACGTCTGGCGTGAGACACCCTCAACAAACGCGGCGCTTGAGACGAGCGTCTCGCTTGAGACATCCTCAATCCCCAACGAACGTCTCGCTCGAGACATCCTCGACAAATGTTGCGCCCTCCCCTCAACAAACGTTTCGCTTGAGACATCCTCGCACCCTGCCCCATTCCCCGCCCTTACGTCGCTCCTCCTCCTCTTACGTCACTCCATTCCCACCCCTCTACCCCGCTCCTCCTATCCCACTCCCCACTCCCATTCCCCATCTGATAAGTGTCTGACGTCAGACATTTATCAGACAGTTATCAGATTGTCAAGCGAAGCGCTTTCCAGGAGGGAGGCGACGAGGGAGAGGGCGAGGAGGAGGAGGAGGAGGAGGAG
This sequence comes from Prorocentrum cordatum, assembly GCA_963575745.1. Taxonomy (NCBI): domain Eukaryota; class Dinophyceae; order Prorocentrales; family Prorocentraceae; genus Prorocentrum; species Prorocentrum cordatum. The sequence continues at coordinate 10,387 of CAUYUJ010000419.1, forward strand.
GGGGAGGAGGAGGAGGGGGATGAGGAGGAGGAGGGGGAGGAGGCGGAGGAGGAGGAGGAGGAGGAGGAGGAGGGGGAGGGGGAGAGAAGGGCCCCTGCCCCCCAAAAACGGCGTGCGCGCGCTCCTTGAGCTGGAGCGGCGTGAGGGCCATCTCCTCGACGATCTCCGACCACTCGATCTCGTCGACGATCTCCTCCATCTCCTCGGGGCAAGGAGGAGGAGGAGGAGGGGGGGGGGAGGGCCTGGGGAGGAGGAGGAGGAGGAGGAGGAGGAGGAGGACCTGAGGAGGGCGGATGGAGGACCCGAGGAGCATATATATATATATATATGTGTGTGCACGCATGACAGCGACACGCATGCACCTCCTCCTCCCCCGAAAGGGGGGGGGGGAGGAGGTAAGCGGGAAAATATACATGACAGCAATATGTATATATATATATATATTGAGGGGAGGGGGGAGTAGAGCCATCTTGGAGGAGAGGTGGCCGTCGTCGCCTCCACCCTCATGTCCCCCCCTTCTTCCCAATCATCATTGCTGCCATTATCGTCGTCACCATCAGCGCCAACATCATCATCATCATCATCATCATCATTATCATCAGCATCATCATCATCGTCGTCGTCTTCATCATCAATCAACACCATCACCATGACCATCACCATCATCGTCACCATCATCGTCATCGTCATCACCATCGACGTCACGATAAACACACTCACCATGACCATCACCAGCATCGCCATCATCGCCATCATCAACATCCTAAACATCGTCATCATCACCATAACCACCGTCATCATCATCAACAACGACACCATCATCATGACCAGCATCACCATCATCGACAACACCGTCGTCATCATCATGATTAACAGCATCATCATCGTCGTCATCCTCGTCATAATCATTTCCTGCTTCGCCTCCTCCCCCCATTTCCCCATTTCTCTTTCTCCCCCGCCCGGCCCCCTCGTCGACGTCCCCCCGAATCCTCTCCGCCCCCCCCGAATGGATCATCGCCCTCGTTATCCCTCCCTGCCCTCCTCCTCCTCGTCCTCCCCCATCCCCCTCCTCCTCCCCCTCCTCCTCCTCCTCCTCCCCCCCCCCCCCTAGCCCCCCTCCTCCCGTGGGCTCCTCGCCGCGGGGCGGCGGCGACGGGCTCGCGCGAGGGCGCGGCGGCCGCGGCGGCGTCTCGAACTCGCTCTGGACCTAACGAGGGGAAGATGGGGGATCAGTGGAGGGGGAGGATTGGAGGAGGGGGGGGGGGGGGGGGTGGGTGAGGTGGAGCATGGTGGGGGAGGAGGAGGCGGGGGAGGGGGGGAGGATTGGGGATGGAGGGGGAGGAGGTAGGCGGAGGAGGAGGAGGAGGAGGAGGAGGAGGAGGCGGAGGAGAGGAGGGGGGGGAGAGGGCGACGAGGACAAAAGGAGGAGGGCATACGAGCACAGGGAGAGGAGACAAGGAGGAGGAGGTGGAGGCGGGGAGGGGGGGGGGGGGCGGCGCTGAGGAGGAGGAGGGAGGAGGAGGAGGATATCGAGGAGGTGGAGGAGAAGGAGGAGGAGGAGGAGGAGAAGGAGGAGGAGGAGGAAGAGGAATGACCGAGCTCAAGATGCGGAGCAGCTTCTCGCGCTCGGGCGCGGTGCACTGGGCCATCGCCTCGAGGTGCAAGGCGGGGATGGAGGGAGAAGGGTATATGAGGGATAAGGAGGAGTAGGGTTACGAGGAGGAGGAATGAGGAGGAGGAGGAGGAGGGGGAGGAGGAGGGGGAGGAGGAGGAGGAGGGGGAGAAGGATGAGGAGGATGGGGGAAGTGCGGGCCTGGCGCCGACGCGTCTCCGACGTGTGCAGGCGGCGAACGTGGGCACACAGCGTGCCCAGCTTGTCCGCGAAGTTGCCCGCCCGCACCTTGTCGCTGAGGTGGTCGTGGTTGGCCAGCGCCCTGGGGTACCTGTGGCGGGGGGGGGGGGCGGGTGAGGATATCGGGCTCAGGGTTAGGGCTCACTATAGATATCACAATCGATCTCACTATCGATATCACCGATCTCACTATCAATCTCACTATCGATCTCACGATCGACCCCACTATCGATCTCTCTATCGATCCTACTATCGATCTCACTATCGATCATATTTTCGATCTCGCTATCGATCTCACTATCGATAGCACTATCGATCGCACTATCGATCTCACAACCGATCCCACTATCGATATCCGATCTCACTCTCGATCTTACTATCGATCTCACTATCGATATCGCCGATCTCACTATCGATCCCACTATCGACCGCATTCACGATCTCACTATCGATCTAACTATCGATCTCACTCGATCGATCTCACTGTTTGTATCACTATCGACGTCGCTATCGGTCCAACCACCGATCCCACTATCGATCCTGCCATCGATCTCACTCTCGATCTCACCACGGGACACCGCGGGACACCGACCTCCTATCCAAGTTTGGAGGGGCAATGAGATGGACGAGGAAAGGCGAGGAGGGGCACTTAGCAAGCACCGTCTGCACGGCGCCGCGCAACGTCACGTAGTGCGTCTGCATCGCGGGGCCGAGAACGCACTGCAACGCCATCACCTGGGCGTGACTTCCCTCTCCTCCCATCCCCTTCTGCTCCTCCTCCTCGTCCTCCTCCTCCTCCTGCTGATCCTTCCCCCGCGTTCCTCCTCCTGCCCCTTCCCGCCCGTGGAGGGGGCGGGGGCGTAGTTTTCCCGAACCTATCACCAGCTCGGCAGAGGCCGCCAACGATGGGCCATGCGCGGCCCGCGTCCGACTGATCGACTCGTACCGCCCCAGATCGAATGCCGAGCGGACGCCGTGCTTCTCGACGTGCGCTTTGAGGGCATCTGCGATCTCAGTTTCGGACGTCATGGGGACAGCAACGCGGATGGGCACGCGCCTCGCCATCGCTGCTGCTGGCTGGCGCAACCCGACGGAACCGACCTCCATTGCACCAGAACGCCTCGATTACGGAGGGGGAGGGGGGAGGGGGCGGAGGGGGAGGGCCAGCCAGGCCAAGGGGGCACGCCTGTCCTGACTTATAGGTGCCGATATCGATCTCACTATCGATATCACCGATCTCACTATCGATCTCACTATCGATCTCACTATCGACCCCACTATCGATCTCACTATCGATCCTACTTTCGATCTCACTATCGATCTCACTATCGATATCACTATCGATCCAGCTAGCGATCTCACTGTCGATCGCACTATCGATCTCGCTATCCATCCCACTATCGATATCCGATCTCACTCTCGATCTTACTATCGATCTCACTATCGATATCGTCATCATCGTCATCGTCCCCAACATCAACACGATCGACATCACCGCCATCATCGCAATCGCAATCGCAGTCGGCATCATAATCATCATCATCACCACCATTGGCGGCGCCAGTCGCGGCCGAGACGGGACGAGTGGTCGCGGCCGAGACGGGGCGTCTGGCGCCCATTGGCGGCGCCAGTCGCGGCCGAGACGGTGCCGCCACCAGCAGGGCTTGGGCCCTGGGCGGGCCCCTGGGGCCATGGTGCTTTACACGGCATCGTCGCCACCATCGCCGCCGTCATCGTTCTCACCATCACCAACCGTCGTCGTCATCACCAACATCGTCATCACCGTCGTCGCCACTGTCGTCGCCATCACCATCATCATTGTCATCATCGTCATCGCCGTCATCACCATCACCACCACCACATCACCGTCATCACCGTCATCACCACCACATCATCGTCATCACCGTCATCACCGTCATCATCGTCATCACCATCATCACCATCATCGACATCATCGCCATCACCGTCGTCGCCATCACCATCATCATCATCACCACCACAACCACCACCATCATCATTCCCGCCGGCATAATTATTCACTGCGTGGAGCTCCCCATATGCGCATCTACTCGCATGGGCCTGTCCGCCGTGAATGTCTGGGCGCAAGAGCTTTCGAATATTAACGGGCTTCAGTTGTGACGGTCTGGACATCACTCTAACTGCGAATTAGTTGGAGTGTGAATGAGCCTCAGTAGTACGAGCGCGTCTCTGTGCATGAGCCTGGGGCCTCCTGGGGCCTCCTGAAACCTACTGGGGCTTCCTGGGGTCTCCAGGAGTCTCTTGGGACCTCCTGGGACCTCCTAGGAAGGTTTCGTGCCCCAGGGGAGGCGCAATCTATAGCACCAGACGTACATAAAACATTTCGGATTAGAGCCACAGGAGAAGGGCAATCTATAGGAACACGCGTAAAACACCGAGGACTCGTGCCCCAGGAGAGACCAAATACATAGGAACATGAGTAAACCATTTAGGATTGTGTACACAGGAGAAGGACCATCTATAGAAACATACGTAGAACATCAAAGAATCGTGCTCCAGGTGAGGCCCAATCGATAGGAGCATACGTAAACCACATGGGATTGGAGCCACTCCTGTTGCCTTCTGAGGCCTCCTGCTCCTGGGGCCTCTCGGGGCCTCCTGTTGCCTTCCGAGGCCTCCTGGCGCTTCCTGTTGTCTCCTGGGGTCTCCTGTGGTTTTCTGAGGCCTTCTGGAGCTTCCTGGGGCCTCCTGGAGCCTCTTGGGACATCCTGTGGCCTCTTGAGTCTTTCTGTGGCCTCCTGATGCCTCCTGGGACCTCATGTGGTCTCCTGGAGCCTCCTGGAGCCTGTTGGAGCCTCCTGTGGCATCCTGAGAAGAATCTGCGCCCACGAGCCTGGCCACCAAAACTAACAAACAGATCGAGACATCCTCAAAATCTGGCCCACCTGGGGGGTGAAAATGAGCGCCTCGCTCGAGACATCCTCCAAATCTGCTCCGAAAGCGAAGGATGTTGGGCACAGAAACAGGCAAACCGCCTGAGACATCCCCACAAAATGGCCGCGAACGAGCCCGTGCAACCACCCCTGGCGGCTCCCCTTAGGGGTGCTGAAATGAGCGCCTCGCTCGAGACATCCTCCAAATCGGCTCCGAAAGCGAAGGATGTTGGGCACAGAAACAGGCAAACCGCCTGAGACATCCCCACAAAATGGCCGCGAACGAGCCCGTGCAACCACCCCTGGCGGCTCCCCTTAGGGGTGCTGAAATGAGCGCCTCGCTCGAGACATCCTCCAAATCTGCTCCGAAAGCGAAGGATGTTGGGCACAGAAACAGGCAAACCGCCTGAGACATCCCCACAAAATGGCCGCGAACGAGCCCGTGCAACCACCCCTGGCGGCTCCCCTTAGGGGTGCTGAAATGAGCGCCTCGCTCGAGACATCCTCCAAATCTGCTCCGAAAGCGAAGGATGTTGGGCCCAGAAACAGGCAAACCGCCTGAGACATCCCCACAAAATGGCCGCGAACGAGCCCGCGCAACCACCCCTGGCGGCTCCCCTTAGGGGTGCTGAGTGTGAGTAAGTCTGTGTATGAGTAAGTCTGCGTATGTGTACGTATGGGTATGACTAATACTGTGTATGAGTAAGTCTGTGTATGAGTAAGTCTGTATATGAGTATGTCTGAGTGTGAGTAAGTCTGAGTATGAGTAGGTCTGAGTATGAGTAAGTCTGAGTATGAGTAAGTATGTGTATGAGCAAGTCTGAGTATGTCCGACAGGAGGGGGCGAGAAAAGAGGAGGAGGAAGAAGGAGGAGGAGTAGGAGGCGTCCAAGTAATAACAATAACCCCATCTTAGGATATGGGGAAAAAGAGAGAGCGAGAAAGAGAGAGAGAGAGAGAGAGAGAGAGACTACTCGATTGTGGAACGCGTATATGCTCGCCAGCAGCATGGGCCCGCGCTAGTCGCAGGAGAGGGAGAGGGGGCAGCGCCCACGCCTCCGCCTCGCTCTGGGACTCCGCTGCCGCCTGTCGGGCTCGTGGTACTGCGCATGCGTGGGCCGCGCGCGCGCGCCCGCCGATGGGCGGGGCGCGCGCGCGCGGCCGCAAAAAAAAAAAAAAAAGCAAGGGCAGCCCTAGGACAGAGACACACGCGCACTCAAACGCACACGCACACACATGCACACACGCGCACACGCACACGAACGCACGCACACACAAACACACACACGCGCACACACACACGCACACACACACACGCACAACCTAAGCGCCCGAACCTAAACGCCCGACCTACGCCTACGCGCCCGAGCCTACAACCTAAGTTTGCCGACCTAAACGCCCGACCTACGCCCCCCCGCGCTCCGCTACCAGGCACGCGGCCCACTTGCGACCGAAGGGCCCGCGACCCGCCTCCGACAGAGAGAGAGAGAGAGAGAGAGAGAGAGAGAAAGAGAGAGAGAGAGAGAAAATATAAAAGGAGGGAGACGGACATACATACACACAGACAGACAGACAGACAGAGAACGCACCAACACAGAGAGTGCGTTACACGTAATACTAAAATACTATATGATTCGATGGTTACTACCAGTGCGTTACTATAAGAGTAGCAGCAATAAGTAATAGCACTATCGTGCGTTACTCTGGCTTTCATTAGTAATTATATATTTGCATGTGTATGTATAAATGCATTTTATGTATGTGTGGCACGCATGTGTTATATGTATGTATCGAATGTACTATATGTGGATCAATATATGCACGCATTATATGTATATGTGTGTGTATGTGTATGGCATGGCTTTACGTGTCTAAATGTATGTATTGGATGTATTGTACGTGCTGTATATATGTGTGTCCATAAGAATGCTTTGTGCGCGTTGTATGTGTCGTATATGTATACGTGTGTTGTGCGTGTGTATGTGTTGCGCGTGTTGTATGTGTGTATGTGTAGTATGTGTTGTACGCGGGAGGATGTCCGAAAGTAAACTGCATCTTGCAAAAGCGCGCTGCGATTTTCGGCCTGGGTCGCAACGTGATTATGCATCTTACGATAACGCCGCGCGCCGCGAATCCTTCGGGCTCGAAATTGCAGTCGCGCCGCGTTCGCGATTGCAGCCTTCCGAAATTCGAGCGGGAGGCTGCAATTTCGAGCGCGGCGCGACTGCAATTTCGAGCCCGAAATATGAAGGATTCGCGGCGGGCGGCGCTACCGCAAAATGCATTTTCACGTTGCGACCCAGGCCGGAAATCGCAGCACACTCTTGCAAGATGCAGCTTACTTTCCGACACCCTCTCACGATGCAAATTTTTCGAGAACGGAGGATCAGGGTCCGCAGGCGTCCCGGCTGCTCGCCCATGGGCAAGCAGTGCGGAGTGGGCAAGCCCTGAGCACCAGCCCCGCGCTCCTGCAGCGTATCCGCACGCAGGAGGTCTCCAAGCAACACTCATTATTCGGGTCGGGCGAAAGGGGGGGATAGCAAAGGGGGGGTTTGAGAATCAGCTCACGGAGCTGATTTTCCCGGCGCCTCCCGGCGCCGGGAGGCAGCAATGTATCGAGGAATGGGCCCCTCGGTGAGGCCGAAACCAGCTGCATGCAGCAAATTTCGTAACCCCCTCTTTCCCAATCCCCCCCTTTCGTCCCGCCCGAATTATTACCGACGGGTGAGCTCGGATCGCCCTTGCTCTGCCTCACCTTGCCGCGGCCGCCTCCCCCGCCTCCTCGTCCATCCCAGAGCCGTGCCCGACTCCGCCGCGCAGCAGCGCGCGGGTGTATGCGTGTGCGTGTGTGTGCGTGTGTGTGTGTGTGTGTGTGTGTGTGTGTGTGTGTGTGTGTGTGTGTGTGTGTGTGTGTGTGTGTGTGTGTGTGTGTGTGTGTGTGTGTGTGTGTGTGTGTGTGTGTGTGTGTGTGTGTGTGTGTGTGTGTGTGTGTGTGTGTGTGTGTGTGTGGGCGTCGGGCGTGGGCTGTGGGCGTATGTGCTGTAGTGCGTGTGCGTGCGCGCTGCGGGTGTGTGTGTGTGTGTATTGTGTGTGTGTGTGTGTGTGTGTTGTGTGTAGTGTGTGTGTGTGTGTGGTGTTTGTGTGTGTCGTGTGCGTGTTCGGTGTGTGCGTGCGGATGAGGAGGAGGAGGAGGAGGAGTAGGAGGAGGAGGAGGAGGGGAGGAGGGGGAGGGGGAGGAGGAGGAGGCGGAGGGAGGAGGAGGAGGAGGAGGAGGAGGAGGAGGGAAGGAGGGTAGGGAGGAGGAGGAGGTAGGTGGAGGAGGAGGAGGAGGGGGAGGAGAGGGGAGGAGGAGGAGGAGGAGGAGGAGGAGGAGTGAGAGAGTGAGAGAGTGAGAGAGTGTGAGTGTGTGTGTGTGGATGGGCTCGAACTAGACGGGAGGGAGGCGGCAGGGCGGGACGAGGGACGGCGGCAGGGCGCCGAAGCCTCGGGGCCGGGGCGTGCCCGTGGGCCCGGCCCCGGCGGCGTCGGCGGCGCCCGCGAGCCACGGCTCCGCGGGCTCCTCGCGGTAGAGCCACTCCCAGCCTGGGGGGCGGAGAGGACGAGGGGGGGGCAGGGGAGCCCAGCATGTCGAGCCGACCAGGCGGAGCGGCGCTCGAGACGGAGTCGCATGGGCGGAGAGCGGCGGCCGGGTCGGGAGAGACGTCGAGGCGGCGGAGATCGGCAGGCTGATGCGCGTCCCATGAGAAGTCGGAACCCAGATCGGAATCCGAAATCGAATCGAATCGGAGTCGGAATCCATCGAGTCGACTCGAATCGAATCGTAGGAGTCGAAATGAGCCCTGAAGGGGTTGCGAGAGACTGGCTCAGACCTTCGAGTGGGCGGGCAATTCGCTTAGGTCCCCTGCGCCCGTGAGGGGGAGGGGAGGAGGAACGAGGGACGCCTCAGGAGGGGGAGGATAATGGTGGCGATGATGGTGCGCCGACAAAGAGGCGGGATCGCAGCCTGAATTTTCCTTTGTTTGTGTTGTTCTCTCTCTGTCTCTCTCGCTCTCTCCACATCTGTACATATGTGTATATACACATTTACACATATACATACATATATATATGTGTATATCTATATATATATATATACTAGAACCTTCGCGCGCGCTTCGCGCGCACTCAAGTTCTGATTGTGGGCACGGCCTGGTCCCACCCCATGTTCTGGAAGCGCGCTTCCGGAATATGGGGGGGCCTCTGATCATTCTCATGCGCTCCTGCGCCCTATTCGCTCGCACCCTGGACCCTGGACCCCTGCCCTCTGTACCTTGCGCGATCGTCGTCGTCGATGTCGGCGGCGCATGATCCCTTTCCCATGTTCTGGAGAGCCTTGTCCGGAACATGGGGGCGAAGACAGGCCTCGCGCGGGTGGGGCGGGGCCTCTCGGCTTGTGTTGGCCTTCAGGCTCCATTGGGGCTCTTGGGGGTCTCTAGGGGGTCTCTGGGGGCCTGTACTTGTCGTCTCTTTTTACCTAACAGCGAAGACTGATAGGTTTCTAGTTGACTCAAAAGAGCTCACAGATCTCATCGATTGTAACGTGTATGGGCAGTCGTTGGAGTTGCAGGCCGGGCTGTGCGAGGCTGTTTTTTTCACCAACAAATCACACCACTTCGTGCTCTCCTCATCTTTTTCCCGCTCTCGGTAATCATATCCCGCTTCCCCCCCGTCCGTTCCTTTCTTCCTCCTTCTTCCTTCTGCGTCGAACTTCAGAACCCCATTTCCCAGGCCACATTCTGAATAAACGGATGCAAACAGTCACACACTTCGTGCTCTTCGACCTCCCAGAACTTTATTCCCGGGCCACATTTTGAATGCCCGGAGCCAACTGTAGGCCACTTCGTGCTCTTCGACTTCCCAGAACTCCATTCCCGGGCCTCATTTTGGATGCCCGGAGCCAAACTGTAGGCCACTTCGTGCTCTTCGACTTCCCAGAACTCCATTCCCGGGCCACACTTTGGATGCCCGGAGCCAACTGTAGGCCACTTCGTGCTCTTGGACTTCCCAGAACTCCATTCCTGGGTATGATTTTGAATGCCCGGAGCAAACTGTAGGCCACTTCGTGTTCTTCGAGTTCCCAGAATTCCATTCCCTGGCCACATTTTGAAAGCTGAGGCAGGCTGATGCTGAGGCTGAGGCAGGCTGAGGCAGGCTGAGGCTGAGGCCGAAACTGAAGGCAGACTCAGGCTGAGGCTGATGCAGGCTGAGGCTGAGGCTGAAGCAGGCTGAGGCTGATGCAGGCTGAGGCTGAGGCAGGCTGAGGCTGAGGCTGAGGCTGATGCAGGCTGAGGCAGAGGCAGGCTGAGACTGAAGCCGAGGCTGAAGGCAGATTGAGGCTGAGGCTGAAGCAGGCCGAGGCTGAGGCTGCGGCTGAGGCAGGCTGATGCTGAGGCAGGCTAAGGCTGAGGCTGAGGCTGATGCAGGCCGAGGCTGAGGCAGCCTGAGGCTGAGGCCGAGGCTGAAGGCAGACTGAGGCTGAGGCTGAAGCAGGCTGAGGCTGAGGCTGAGGCAGGCTGAGGCTCAGGCTGAGGCAGGCTGAGGCTGAGGCAGGCTGAGGCTGAGGCTGAGGCTGATGCAGGCTGAGGCTGAGGCAGGCTGAGGCTGAGGCCGAGGCTGAAGGCAGACTGAGGCTGAGGCTGAAGCAGGCTGAGGCTGAGGCTGAGGCAGGCTGAGGCTGAGGCAGGAGGAGGCTGAGGCTTGCGGCCAAGGCAGGTGTGCTGAGGCAGGTGAGGTGAGCTGAGGTGATGCAGGCGAGCTGAGGCAGGCTGAGGCTGAGGCCGAGGCCGACGGCAGACTGAGGCTGAGGCTGAGGCAGGCTGAGGCTGAGGCAGAGGCAGGCTGAGGCTGAGGCTGAGGCAGGCTGATGTTGAGGCAGGCTGAGGCTGAGGCTGAGGCTGATGCAGGCTGAGGCTGAGGCAGCCTGAGGCTGACGCCGAGGCCGAAGGCAGACTGAGGCTGAGGCTGAAGCAGGCTGAGGCTGAGGCTGAGGCAGGCTGAGGCTGAGGCTGAGGCAGGCTGAGGCTGAGGCTGAGGCTGATGCAGGCTGAGGCTGAGGCAGGCCGAGGCTGAGGCCGAGGCTGAAGGCAGACTGAGGCTGAGGCTGAAGCAGGCTGAGGCTGAGGCTAAGGCTGAGGCTGAGGCTGAGGCTGAGGCTGAGGCAGGCTGATGCTGAGGCAGGCTGAGGCTGAGGCTGAGGCTGAGGCAGGCTCAGGCTGAGGCAGGCTGAGGCTGAGGCCGAGGCTGCAGGCAGACTGAGGCTGATGCAGGAGCAGGCTGAGGCTGAGGCTGAGGCAGGCTGAAGCTGAGGCTGAGGCTGATGCTGAGGCAGGCTGAGGCTGAGGCTGAGGCTAATGCAGGCCACTGCGACTGTCATCGCGAATGCGACTACGACTGCGAGAACAGCAGAACTCTACAACTGGATTCTCATCTGAATCTTAAGGGGGATGCTTCCAGATATGCTCCTACACATCGCTGTTAGGTTGCTTTGCCGGGATATTTTTTTGTTGTTGTTGTTGCACTGTGGTTCACTTCCCCCATCTCGCGTTGCCAATCTCGCTTCGCTGGGGTCGCGCCGGGCGGACAGACCCGGCGAACGCGACTTTAAAATGAGCGCGCAGGTTATCATACGAGCGGGCAGGACGTTAAACCGAGCGGGATTCAGAAGAGGACAATTGAGCTAGCACGCGGTACAAAAGTCTTTGCAACAGTACCCCCTTGTGCAGTCGTTATATTGAGCGCACTTATATCCTGGAACAATCCATTCACGCATGTTACCGGCACTCACACAGCAAGTTTGAAAATCGTCCGCATAATCAGTAAATCCGAAATACCTCTTCTTGACGCAACAGTAAGTGTTTGCTAAAGGGCACTCCAACGTACAGGCCGAGGAACGGAGATGCACGTCGCCAGGATGTTTATGCTGGCGATGCATGGTTGATGAGAGGTTCTGGTCATCGATCGGTATATCCTCCACTCTCGCCTCCTCATATTGTTTGTGGTCCGAAGTCGCGTCCTTCCAAATGTTCGCGATTTGCGGTTCGCTGGGGCCCGACGCCCGTGACTAGAGTAGCCCCACGCCGTCGGCCTCGTTCGTGGCGTCGCAGTTGTGCGAATCCTCCTCCATCAGGCAGCGTTCCTCCGAGGTCTTGGCTAAGTCATCGGCGGCAACGCAGCCGCGGCCGACGAGCAGGATGGCGAACGCTCCCGCAAGCACCACGACGTTCATTGCGGCCACGGCGGAGTAACAGGGGCTTGGCAGCAATAGGCGCAAACCAAATGTTCCCTATTCCTGAAGAGTTGCCACAATGTCTTGAGCCAAAATGGCTACGGACCTGTACTTGTCGTCTCTTGGAGGCTTCTTGGGGTCTCGTCGGATCTCCTGGGGGGCTCTTGAGGGCCTCTAGGGACCCCTTCGGGCCCTCTTGGAGCCTCCTGGGGCCCTCTCGGAGCGGAAAACTGGATTTTTGAATGTTTGGTCGTCCTCTGGGGCCCCTCTTGGGGCCGCCTTGGAGTCCTCTTGGGCTGTCTTGGGTGTCTCTTGGGCCGTCCGTGGAGCGTCTTTGGGGCCTCTTGGGCCGTCCTGGGGTGTCCTGGCGGGCCTCTTGGGCCGTCTTGGAGCATCGGGAAGGCGAAAGGGCGAGAAGGCCAACAACATCGAAAAACATGAAGGGAAATCAAGAATTCTCCCTCCTCGGGGTCCTCTGGGGAGACCTCTTGGAGACATCTTGGAGCGTCTTGGCGGCCGCTTGGGCCGTCTTGGGCTCATCCTGGTTGTTTCGGGGGCCTCTGGGGACGTCTTTGGGGGCCTGTGGGGGGCACTCCGGACTCGTCCCTCTCTGGGCAAATCTTGGCTGTTTCGGGGGCCTCTGGGGACGTCTTGGGGGCCTGTGGGGGGGCACTTCGGAGACTCGTCCCTCTCTGGGCTATCTTGGGGCTGTTTCATGGGCCTCTGGGGAGTCTTGGGGGCCGTGGGGGCACTCTGGACCCGTCCCTCTCTGGGCTCATCTTGGCTGTTTCGGGGGCCTCTGGGGACGTCTTGGGGGCCTGTGGGGGGCACTCCGGACTCGTCCCTCTCTGGGCAAATTCACGGCACGGCCGGGACTCTCCGGGGGACCTGAAGCCACCATGGTGCCGGGGGGCAGCTTGGCGAGGGCCCCCGCTCTTGGTTGTTTCGGGGGCCTCTGGGGACGTCTTGGGGGCCTGTGGGGGGCACTCCGGACTCGTCCCTCTCTGGGCAAAAATTCACGGCACGGCCGGGACTCTCAGGGGGACCTGAAGCCACCATGGTGCCGGGGGGCAGCTTGGCGAGGGCCCCCGCTCTTGGCTGTTTCGGGGGCCTCTGGGGACGTCTTGGGGGCCTGTGGGGGGCACTCAAGACGGGGGCCTGTGGGGGCCTGTGGGGGCCTGTGGGGGCCTGTGGGGGCCTGTGGGGACTCGTCCCTCTCGGGGCAAAGATACACGGCACGGCCGAGCACTCTCCGGGGGACCTGAAGCCACCATGGCGACAGGGGGGCAGCTTGGCGAGGGCCCCCGCCCCTGGTTCCCCGATCTATATATATTTTTATACATATGCATATGAATGTATATATAGCATGTATTATTAATGATTATATGTTATAGGTTTACATATATGCATAAACATACATACACGCATACACACATACACATATATATATATATATATATATATATGTGTGTATATGTATGTATATATATATATCCATATATATATATATATATATATATATATATATATATATATATGTGGACGCTCCCCACACGACATATACATACATATTTATGTACATATATACAACTATGTATACACATATATCCATATGTATATGGAAGGGGGCTCGCGTTGAACTTGTGGTGCATTCTTGGCGCTTCTGGAGGCTTCTTGGAGCCTTCAAAGGCTTCGTCTCAGCTCCAGGAGGCTCAGGAGGGGCCCAAGAGAGGCCCAATAAGGCTGCAAGAGGGGCCCAAGATGGGCCCGTGATTCTGCTCCCGCATTATCGCAATCACCATCACCATCACCCGCAAAAGCACCACCATCATCAACACAAAAAAGTCGCGGTAATCGTTGACGTCGTCACATGTGTCGTCGTCGGCAGCATCATCATCCTGCATCGTCGTCGTCCTCATAGTCGTCGTTCCCGTCCGCCTCCCCCTGCTCCTCCTCCTCATCTTCCTCCTCGTCCTCCTCCTCCTCCTCCTCCTCCTCCCACTCCAACTCTCTCTCCTCCTGATCTTCCTCCTCCTGCAGCGTGTTCCGGAAGGCTCCCTCCGGAACTGTCCCTGCTCCCGCCACCGTGCCCTGGGTGGTGGGTCAGAGGCCTTGTGGGTGTTGATTTGTATCTTGTGGTTGGCCTGTCGGGGACGTCGTGAAGGCAGTTTCGCAACTTCTGGCAGCCGTTTTGCGACCGTTGTGGGGCCTCCTCGGGGCTGTTTTGCGGCCTCTTGAGGCATCGTTTGGGGCTGATGGGTGCCTCTTGGGGCCTCCTGGGGCCTCTTGGGGGCTCCTTGGGGCCTCCTGGGGCACTCTTCAAGCGGAAGGGTCGAATTTGGGAGTCGTGGCCTCCCTCTTGGGCGCATCTTGGGGCCGTCTTGGGGCTCTCTTGCGCTGTCTTGCTCTGGGGCCGTCTTGGGGCCCTCTTGGGCCGTCTTGGGGTATTCTCGGGGGCCTATTGAACCGTGTTGGAACGTCGGACAGCCGAAAACGCTGGAAGGCCAAAACCGTTCCAAAACCTTCGTACAATTGACGATTTCGGCCTCTCGAAGCGCTATGGGAAAGGCGTCTTGAAGCGTCGTGGAGTGCCTTGGGGGCCTCTTGGGCCGTCTTGGGCCTATCTTGGGTGTCCTGGAGCGGTCTTTCGGCGATTCGGGGCCCGCTTGGGCCGTCTTGGGAGCCTCTGGAGGCCCTCCCGGACTATTCTGGACCTCCCCAGCCGCCCCGTCCTCCGCTCCGTCCTCCCATGGGGGGTCTGGGCAGCTGTTTGTGGGCCCTGGGCCTGCCCCCAGTGATCTATATATACACACATATTAATTTCCTTCTTTCTCTGCCTCTCCTTGTGCGTTTGCTTACAGAGTCCTTGGAGCAGGATGTTCCGTTCAAGTTTCCTCCGTTACCACTTATGACATAATAAACATGAAGAGGGGGGATGGATCATACATTGGCGAAAAGACGCGCCCCTGCATCCGGCGAGCTACTTGAGGAGGAGGAGGAGGAGGAGGAGGAGGAGGAGGAAAAGGAGGAGGAGGAGGAGGACGAGGAGGAGGATGAGGAGGAGGAGGAGGAGGAGGAGGAGGCGGACCAGTGCCAGGCTACAATGCAGTCAAGCAGCCCCGTAGACCTGAGATTCACCCTGTGGGGCCTCCGTCACCCTTGTCCCAACTTGGACAACGCCAACTCTGCGAGCGCTGCGACGGAGCCGCGCACGACGCAAAGCGTCCAGGAATTCCACCAGCCCTCTGGGCGCAGGGGTGGTCAAACGAGATTCCTCTTCCCTCATCCAAAAAGTCCTCTTCCCGTACGGGGAAAGGTTTATCCTTGTTCATTATGATTAAACACCTCCACATCCCCACCTGGCCGGCCGGTGGCAACCCCGCCGTCCGAATTGTAAAAGCAGAAAACAAATTCAACATGAATTTCCGTGATGTCGTCGAAGTGCGAAACGTGTAACAGGAATGGGGCGGAATGCACATCGTTCGGGAGACCCTAAGCGGGCGGTCGCGTCCTACCCATCGAAAACAATACAACAACACATTTGTTTTGTTCGTCCGTCGACGCTGCGAAAAGTGTGGCGGGAATGGGACGCGGCGCACATCGCGCGCGGACGCCTGGCCAACCTTACGCGGGACCCCCCGTCTTACCTGGCAGAACAACACCGCAACGTCTACGCGTTTTGCCAACGTGTACTTTCTCCTCGTCGGCGCTGCGAATCGCGGCGCACGTCGCGCGGGGACGCCTGCTCGTCAACATTGATTTTTTTGTCGTCGACGCTGCGGCCCGTCGGGTTGAGGAGCTGGGCGGGCGGCAAATCATAATGCTTCAAGCAAGTTCGGTTCAAGCAAGTGCCTCAGGAGACCCCCGCACGCTCGACAAAAAAAAAACCTCCAGAAGGTCCTGGGGGGCAACACGAATATTGAAGGATTGTGAGGTTAGCACCTACTTGTGTTGACAATTTTCCCACCCGGAAAACATATATGCAAGAGGCCCTCAGGCGCATGCCAGAAAGCTCCCATGACGCCCCGCGAATTCCAAAGTGGCATTCTCCACTTCCTCCTCAGTTTCTCCCTCCCCCCCTCTCTCACTACCCTCCTCCCCCTCCTCCTCCTCCTCCTCCTCCTCCTCCTCCTCCTCCTCCTCCTCCTCGTCCTCGTCCTCGTCCTCGTCCTCGTCCTCGTCCTCCTCCTCCTCCTCCTCCTCCTCCTCCTCTTCCTCCTCCTCCTCCTCCATGCGCGGCAGGAGCGAAACGATTGGCAGTGCAACGCGCGTGGCTGCAATGAGACGCGGCGCACTTCGCGCGCTGGACATGTTGTCGTCGACGATGCAAAGTGGGACGCCAGAGCGGGGCGCGGCGTACATCGCGCGCGGTCTTGTTTCTCGTCGGCGTTGCTCAATGCGCGGCAGGAATAGAACGCAGCTCATGTCGCGCGCTGAACGTCTACCCGCCCGCCATATAAGATGATCGACAAGCGTCGGACGCGACGCACTCGCTTCTTATATTGTGGGAGGGCGGGTGGGAGTGGACGGAGCCCTCTAGCTCGTTCGAGCTGGCGCACTTGATCACTGTTCCCTATTAGTATACACCCCATCCCCCAAGCGACTGGGAGCCAACCAGGGAACCCTCCCACCATCCCTTGTAAAAACAATACAAACACACACGCTCTGCCTCCAAATTCGGAACATGCGCAGCGAACCCGATGCGGCCTCCCCCCACCATCCCTGTCAAGAAACAATACACCGTATACTTGGCGGCGGCGGCGGCTGCGGCGGCTGCGGCGGGGGCAGCGGCTGCGGCGGCTGCGGCGGTGGCGGCGGCGGTGGTGGCGGCGGCGGCGGGGGCGGCGGCGGCGGCGGGGGCGGTGGCGACGGCGGCGGCGGCAGCGGTGGCGGCAACGGCTGCGGCGGCAGCGGCTGCGGCGGGGCAGCGGCTGCGGCGGCGTCGATTTGGCAGCGGGGGCGTCACGGCGGCGGCGCGGCGGCGGCGCGGCGGCGGCGGCGGCGGCGCGGCGGCGGCGGCGGGCGGCGGCGGATTCGCCCCCAGTAGCTGCGCATCCAAAGACGACTGCTGAATCTGCTGCGGCTCGGGCCAGGCTCGGGTGCTACGTATGTGTTGGGAAGGCAGGTGGGAGTGAGCGAGACGGGTTGCGGGCGGGGAGGGAGTCTTGGTCCCTCCCCCTACCCCCTGGACTTGTTTGGGGGGGTTCGCGAGGTGTCAGGGCGTCCAAAACGGCCTCGGCGAGGACGCCAACATCACTGATTTTGCGAAAGCGTTGGCCCCATTTTGGCCTCTGAACGTTGCACCATTTCCTCGTTTGATCGATGGCCTTCAAGATGGCCCCAAGAGGCCTTCCAGGGCTCCCAGGGGGGCCCCAAGGGAGCCCCAAGAGGGCCCCAAGAAGGCCCACGCACCCCTGAAAGAGCTCCAAGAGAGCTCCAATACCCTCCCAAAAAGGCCCCTGGAGAGCTCCAAGATGCGATGTTGAGGGCTCCTGGGACGGGGCCGAAATGAGGCCCCCCCATCTTTTGATCGATATTATCCTAGATGGCCCCAACAGGCCTTCCAGGGCACCAGCCGCAGCACCAGCAGAGGCAGCAACAACATCAGCAGCACCACCAGCAGCAGCTCCTCTTTGGATCCCTTCACCTCCTCCTCCTCTTCCTCCTCCTCTTCCCCTCGCCCCCACGCGGCCCCCAAGGATGGCCCGAAGAGGCCTTCCACGGCCACCCCCTTGTTCCCAGAGATCTGTCGGTTCATCCTGGTTGCTCGCTTTATTTCCTTAGATGTGTCCCTTCGTCCAGTTTCCCGTCAGCTCTCGTGGGCAGGGCTTCTGAATGGGTTTGTGGGGATATGCGAAGCGTGAAGAATAAAGCGTTGCATCTAATGGATACCTAAATGCCCAGAGTCTAGAGGTGCTGGGGTGGTTGTCAGCCCTGATCAAGGAACCCACAAAAGACGTACGCGCTCAACCATGTACATAAACACGGCCCCTCGATCCGCGAGACCGTCCGCGTGATACGAACATTCGCGCAATGCACACTCTCGAAACCAACGTGGATTCATGTACGTGTACGTGTACGTCCTTCCTTCGCTCCTGACTGATAGTTGCCATCGTGTAACATTGCCTGGCACGCGTGCGTCTTAGGATTCTCGGCAAGCCATCCCTCGATTCCCCGTCTAGACACCTGGAGCAAACCACATTTAGAGTGCAAATCATGACTACACGGCTCGACAAGACCATGTGCTACGGGACTACGCGGAGTACGAGGAGGGAGAGGGACACACTAAGATGAGACGTTAACGAATTTCTGGGGATTTTAACGGCTGCTGCTGCTCATACTTTTTCCTCCTCCTCCTCCTCCTCCTTCTCCTCCTCCTCCTCCTCCTCCTCCTCCTCCTCCTCCTCTTCGAGGGTAGAAGGTTGTAGGAGTTGGTGATTACTGTCCTGCACAGAGGCTCCGCCAGTCCCATTCAGACGTGCTCTCCCATCACTGCTGGCAGTCCCCTTGCTTGCTCTGTTGCCAGCCTGAGCCTAACCCTCCTCCTCCTCCTGCTCCTCCTCCTCCTGCTCCTGCTCCTCCTCTTACTCTCCTCCTCTGGGGAGTGGGACTGGAACCTCACAGTCGCAGGCCTCGTCCGCTGTGCGCGTGACCCTGTGCTGAAGTGCTCACGGTGGCATCATGCTCGTCTCCGTCGCCGTCCCCTATCTAATGAATTTTCCAATCAATGCTTGCACTGAAGGGGTCCTAGCAGAAATTTAAAGATTAGGCGAACATTTCCCGCCGACTTTGGTGGCCGGCTGGGTTCCTGGGTTCCCGGTTACGGGTTCCCGGGTTCCTGGTCATTGTTTCCGGGCCGATTTCGGTGGGTTCCGGGTTCCCGGGTTCTCGGTCGATCTCCTTATCGATCTCTTGATCGGTCTCATTTCAAACCATCCACTGATTGGGGCTCTTCTCTGGTGTAATGACCGAGGGACAGGGCCGGTCGAAGCCATGGAATAGGGAGATGGTAGGCGAGAAGGTGGTGGTGGTCGGGCCGCTGTCCAGAAGGGGCCCCCCTGCAATGGGGCCGAATGCTGCTCTGAACGAGCACGGGGCTCGCACCGGCACAACGGAGGGCAAGACAGACCTTGCCCTAGCCACGCTCGATGCTAGGCACGGGGCCTGCATCAGTACGTGACGGGCGCCACAGGGACGCCGCTGGCTGCAGCAGGCACAGCAAATGCGCAACACAGCAGCAAAACAAAAGCAAAAAGGATCAACCACCGTGCGAAAGCTCCAAACAGCCCACTCAATCGGGCACCATGATTGATACCCACTGCTCTCCCACCTCTCCCTCTTACCGGCTTGTGTGTTCTGAGGGCCTGCAAGGATCGCCATACGACTTTTTGGACACCCGAAATGGGTACCGAAAGAGTGGGTAATCACAATGCCCAACAGCACATGTTGCCCCAAACCAACAGCGGCCGCTGCTGGGCAGGCGTCCTTCTGTCTCGAATGGACACGGGCCGCGGCGGCGCGGACAGCGAGCCCTGTTCAAAATGAACAAGATCCGCTGTTGGGCATGGTACCCATTCTTTCAGTACCCATTCCGTGCGTGCCGAGACTACGGCAGGTTCGTGTCGTGCCGACCCCAGCGTTGGTTTTTGACACCGCAGGGATCGTTCAACCTTGAACGATCGGCCGCTGTCGCAACGTCCGATCGTTCAACATCGACCGATTCTGGGCCGCCGTCGGCGTTCAACCTTGAACGCCCGCGCTGGGGTCGCCGCGGGTCGACACGACGCAAACCTACCGTACCCACTCCGTGCGTGCCGAGACTACGCGGAACACATGATGCTCGATGTGACTCGCCGGGGGCCAGAGGCGCAGCCGCCTGCCCTCTCGGGCGCGCGAGGCAGGGGAACGGCCCGGGGGCCCGACCGCCCCCGCCGCCGGTGCGACCCGCAGGGCTGCGCACTCCCGCCCCCAGTCTCCAACGATGACCCGCAAGATGACCCTCCTCCTCCTCCTCCTCCTCCTCCTCCTCCTCCTCCTCACAACCCAAAAGGGAGCAACCCTATTGGGGCTGGGTTGTGGCCGCACCAGGCCCCAAAACCAGGAACACCGAGGCCAAGGCCCAGGACCCCGGCCAGGGGGGTGAGCCGCAGCGACGCTGGGAACACCAGGGGCAGGAGTGGAACAGAGAAGGGAGGGAGAGGCAGGAAGCGGGGAGGGAGGTGAAGGACACAGTCTCACCGCCGCTTACCCCCCACCCCCAGGGGGGGTCCCTGTTGGACGCGGTATCCGAGGAGCGGCCACGAGGAGGCCTGTGCACCTGGTACTCCAACATCCTGCTCGCATGGCCCCCGTGACTGACTACTTACCAGACCACCCCAACCCAACCCGAAGACTGAATTTCTGGGGGGGGGGGGGGGTACGGGTTCCATGTGTTTTTTGTCCATGTTCCCCGACCCCCCCACTGGAGATGGAGGGCAAATTTAAGCCTTCGGATTGGGTTGGGATTGTTTGGTGGGCGGTGAATGACTGCATCCTTGTCACCCGTGGGAAGCATCTCGCTAGGATGGAGCCTCGGGCCATGCCCCACGCAAATGCGGCCGTCCCTATGAAGAGCTCAACGATGAACAACCAAGTTGAACTGAAGTCCAGAAACTGGACAGGATACCTGCCATACTATTACAATATCAAGACAACGTGCCCGCCCGATAGCAACCTTCAATCTACACGTCCCCAACAACACATGCTTGCACCGTCGAGCACTGGTCGCACAACTAATCAAGAGACTGTGCTGGGCGGACGGGGGCGAAAGTGGGGTGCATCTATCTCCAAGTGGAGCGGGGTGACGGCCAATCATCTGTCCGACGGGAAAGGCATCGCACATTGAACTGCAAGAGTGAGCCGTCATGCGGTGTGGCAGAAACGACGACGACAGTGACGAAACCTACCATCAGGTTGAGCTAACACGACGATGATAACGATGTTCGGGTAGGGGTACATGCCACGGCGTCAACGACGACGAGTCGGCCCTTCAGGTTTTGGCGGCACCCATCGGAGCCCAACACAGCCAACGGCCCGATGAGCGCGCCGATGGCGATGGACACAAGCAACCGCCGAGCCCCGCCAGAAGCAGCAAGCTGTGCTCTCAGTATGTGCCCAGTGGGTGTGCCCAAGCTTGGATGGGGCGGTGCTGGGGTGGTGGCGTTGAAGAATCAAGGCGATCGTCGAGCCAAACGCTTCCAGAGCAACTCAGCTGAACTCCCCTGGCCCCACATGGTCTGCAGGCGGTTGAAACGTGCTGAAACTGAGCGGGGTCCAAACGGGTGTCCGCCCCCGTGGGGGATATGTCGGCGGCCTGGAACAACCGCTTCTCGTCCCCTGCCTCCTCCCGTTACCGCTCCTTCTCGTGCTCTGGTTCCTGCGAACATGCCTGCTCCTGCCAATGCTCCTGATCTCCCCCCGAGCTGCCATTCACCCGCCTCTCAGGATGGTGGCGGTGTGAGAAGATCCTCCATGCCGTTGTAGCCCTCCTCCTGGCCTTCGCCAGGTGAAGGGGCATAACTCCACGTATGTACAGCGGGGGCCCAACCACAAGAAACCTTCCACAATAAACCCAACCCACAATTTTTTGGTGTGGAAGCGCAACGCTTTCCATGGCAAAACCATCGACACCCAACAAACCCAGGGCACCCTGGAGGCAAGCGGGGTGTTTCTCGGCGTGGGCGTCCACTGCAAAGGACAGGAGTAGGGAACGACCGAACGACGGAATCAGCAGCGCAGGTCGATGGAGAGGGTTGCGGCTGGTGCCAGTGCCCTTATGCGCGGCTCGAGGCCCCCCCCTCTCAAAACCTCCTTCAACTCCTCCTCCTCATCCTCCGCCTCCTCCTCCTCCTCCATCCCTTTCCTTATGAATTCGCCGGCCCAACGGGCCAGAGCCGTGCTAAGATCTCTGGTAACTGGTAATCAGTATTTCTAGTTCGCGCGCGCGGGGCGGCCCCTGGGGGTCCCTGGATCAAAAGTACCCCAGGCGGAGCCCGGGACACTCCCCCAGATCCTCCAGGATCGCCCCAAGAGGGCCCCAAGAGGTCCC
>CAUYUJ010000419.1:37500-62104 GCA_963575745.1 Prorocentrum cordatum
ACACATGCTCAAACATACCAAACAACCCATCCTCCCCGGATTATTTCTTGACTATCTCTTGAATATTTCTCCTGTAGAAGTCGGGAGCGGCCAAGAGGGGGGTGTCCAAGAGGGGGGGTGCAAATCATGACCGGCGGCATGTGCGCGGCCCAGCGGGGGGGCCAGGGACGCAATGAAACAAGAGGCGCCGTGAGATCGGGGGAACTATCAGGGCCCCCGCCATGATATCCACCCCCCCTAGTCATCACCTCCCTCTTTTCCGCCCCCGATGAGGGGGGGCATGATTTCGATCCGTTGGTGCACCGAACTGCTGCAAACAGCTGCCCCCCGCATGCCCCACCTGTCGGCAGCTGTCGGCAACTGTCGGCAACTGTCGGGAGCCGCCTGCGGCTGGGGGGGGGCATACGAAACAAACCATCATCCCCGGATTATATTTCTGGACTACCTCTTGCATACTTCTCCTGCAGTCATCACCCCCCTCCTTTCCGCCCCCGAAGAAGGACACGCCCGATCTGGCCGCACCTCCTCCGACCCTCCGCCAGCGACGCCGCCGCGCGCCGAAGGCGGCCCCGGCGCGAGGCGGCGCGACGCGGCGCCACCGGGGCGCCGCGCCCTCCGCGCGCGCCGCGTCGGCGATCGGCGGCGGCGCGCCGGCCGGAGGGGCAGCGATCGGGGGTGAGTGGCACCAAAACGACACGAAGATCGGAACAAAGTCGGATCGGGATAAGCTCGAAATCTCTGAGAATCGGCGGGTTTGGAGGATGTATTGGGCGCCGCGGCCGCTCCAGAGCGTTCCGGAACGCTCTGAGAGCGCTCCGGAACGCTCTGGAGCGATTTATCCCGATCCTAGCCCTGTTTTAAGGGGGGGATGCATCGACCTGGAATCGGCGATACGTCGCCGACGGATCGGCGATGGG
Source organism: Prorocentrum cordatum (assembly GCA_963575745.1). Classification (NCBI taxonomy): domain Eukaryota; class Dinophyceae; order Prorocentrales; family Prorocentraceae; genus Prorocentrum; species Prorocentrum cordatum. Next base: position 38,418 of record CAUYUJ010000419.1, read on the forward strand.
GCCTCCGATGGCGAGTCCGCACCCTCCTGGGCAGGCTGGGGCCCTCGGGCCCCCCAGCGGCGATCGCTGGGCGATGGGGGGTCCATGCGTCCCCCCCCTGGTGCCCATCCCTCCCTCTCGCTGCCCCCGGCGACCGGGCCCCGCGGCGCCCTGGCCGCGCCGGTGCGCGCGTGTGCGCGTGCGCGCGCCCCGCGCCGCGGCCGACCGGGAGAGGCGACCCCGAGCCCCCTCGAGCCAGGAAGAGATCACGACGGGAGGGTTTTCGCTACTTTCGGCCTCGTGGGGGCCCCTTACTGGGCCTCAGGACCGCCCAAAGAACGACTCAGAGTGAAGCGCGGGTCCCGGGGAATGGGTCGAGACCTCTGGAGGTCGACGCTGTGAAAAAATCGTGACGTCGGGGTTCTGGGAAGACGGCCACGCCGCCTTCTGGGATCTGCTGGCGTGAGGAGCGGAGGCGCCAACCACAAGATCACCGGACCACCATGGGCCCTGGGATCTGCGAGAGGGGCATGATAACCAGGGGCGCTCGGTCACTGATTGGATTTCGAATTTGGGGTCCCCGTGGGCTGTCTGGAGCCCCTTCGGGTGATGTTTTGGGGCGTCTTGAGGCCCTCCTGAGCCCTTGTTGGGCCTTCCTGGGCCATTCTTAGAGCCCTCTTGGACGCTTTGAGGGCCCTCTTGAGACGACCTGGGGGGCCTCTTTGACACGGCCTACCTGCCAGCACACGAGCTGTGCCGGGTCATCTTCCTATGAATTGGGGCACTGGTGGTATCAGCTCCCCTCGTTCTCTACCGTAGCCCCTACACTTGCGGGTAAGAGTGAAGGGGCGGTGGGGTCGTCGGCAGTCTGCGAGGCTCTGAAGAAGCCCTCCGCAGGCGCCGATCTTTCACGCATTGCACAACGAGCCCGCCGCAGACATCGAGTCTTTGTCAGAGCAATGCGTGTGGGTCGCGGGTGGGTCGGGGGCAGGTCGCAGGTCGGTCGGTGGCGGGTGGGTCGCGGGCGGGGGGACGACGACAGCAACAAATGAGCAACACATAAACAAACGCACAAGCAACACATAAGCAACAATAATGCTCACCGAGGAAGACAGTTCGCCCCCCCCCCCATTCTGATAAATGAATATGTTTGTGTGCACGTAAATATGATTAATATATAAGTATACACATTATATATATACATAATGTATATATGTATACAGAATCTATATGTATATCTATATCTGTGTATATGTAGCCGCCACCGTGCCTCTGGGCACGCAGTGGGCGTGTCCTCAGATCCTCTCACTACCCCTGTAAGCCTCAGTCCTTACTCCTGTGGAATCTTCAAAAAAGGTTCGGAGCCCCTCAACCCAAATCTCTTGGGGCTTGTCGCGATTCTCCTGGGTTCCCGCGCCGCGTGTGTTGTTGCATACACTTTTCGCGCCATAACCCCAAGACGGGCGACGAGGGCCCCAAGAAGCGCCCAAAAAGGTCCAAGCAAGCCCCGAGTCGCTGAACGATCGCTCCAAGACGTCCAAGATTGCCCCAAGATGGCCGAAGAGACCCCCACGACGCCCAAAGAGGCCTCCAAAAGGCCTCCCAAGAGGGCCCCAAGAGGCCAACACCATTGATTTTGCTTAGGTTTTTGACGGATTGTCGCGTTCTCGCCTTTTCGGCGAGAACGCGACAAGCCTGAGCCTTCCGCCCCAAGAGGCCTGAAGAGGCGCCCGAGCGGTCCCCCAAGAGGCGTCCAAACCGCCTCCAAGAGGCTCCACGAGGCCCAAAAAGAGGACCCCAAACGGCCGCCAAGAGGCGTCCAAACTGCCTCCAAGAGGCCGCCGAGAAGCCTCCCACGAGATCCCAACTGAACATCCAAAAGGCTTCATACAAAGCACCCAGGTACGCTGGCGATATATATATATATATATATGTATATGTAGATATACATATAAATATATGATCACATAGACATATGCACACCCGATATGTCAAGCTAGTCAATGTCGCATGTTGTTCGTCAGCGGTTCGATTCACTCTTCCTTGCAGGCGTCAGATAATTTCTCACCAATCCTGGTGCCACAATAGCGACGAGGCCACACAATTCCAGAAATTCCCAGGGGCCCAAGTGGAACACTCAAATGTCGAGACATTTGAACGCGCACCAGATCGATCTTGCAGAACAGAAACGCAACCGGCCGACTTTGGACACCTTCCCCCTCGCAGGCCGCCCCGGCCGCCCCAGCCAGCCCCCGGACCCCTGCGCGCGCGCGCCGTCGCTGAGAAGCCAAGCGAAGGCTGGCAAACCCGCGGCTGCTAAAACGGAGCCCTGGAAAACTGCTTCTTGTTTTTCCGGGAAGCAGCCCGTTCATTCTTCAGTGCGCCGAGGTCTATTCTGGGAATTTGTTGTTCTCCTTCCGGGAAGAGCACTGCAGCAGCCACAGATCTGCCAGCCCTCGCCCAGCTTCCGAGTCTGAAGGGGCCCTGGGGCACACACATGAATACACACAAAGAAAGATATTCCCCATATTTTCCCATATTTGCTGGGTTTCTGTCTTCCCCCCCACTTCCCATATTCTCCCATATTTTCTGGGGGATCGAGGATTAATTGTGTCTGTGTTTTTTCCTCTCCTGAGAGTCGCCCCTCCCGAGGTGCTCGGGCGCCGCGATGCCGGCCCGAGCCAGATGGCCCTGCAGGGCGGCGAGGACGCGTGCCCGCACCGCGGGGCGGCGAGCGGCGGCAGCCGCCGCGGGCGGCCTGCGGAGAACCTCTGGGGCCACACGAGCGAGCGCCCCAGGCCTCCTCCCGCCCACCCGACTCTCTCTCTCTCTCTCTCCTCTCCTCTCCTCTCCTCTCCTCTCCTCTCCTCTCCTCTCCTCTCCTCTCCTCTCCTCTCCTCTCCTCTCCTCTCCTCTCTCTCTCTCTCTCTCCTCTCCTCTCCTCTCCTGGGAGGCTGCGCGCCTCTCGGGCGCCTCCGCACGGGGCGACAGCGGCAGGGGAGGAGAGAAGCCCCAAGCGCCGCCCTGCTGAGGGCGCCAGCCAGACGCCATGAGACAGGTCCGCCGCAGGCGCTGCTCTTCTTCTCCTTCTTCTCCTCCTCCTCCTCCTCCTTCTTCTTCTTCTTCTTCTTTTTCTCCTTCTTCTTCTTCTTATTATTATTATGATTATTAGTATTATTAGTGTTGTTATTATTATTATTGTTATTATTATTATCATTGTTAATATCATCATTATTATTATTACTACAATTATTATTACTATTATTATTATTATTATTATTATTATTATTATTAATATTAGTAGTAGTAGTATTATTATGTTTTAATAATATAATTACTATTATTATTCCTCTTCTTCCTCTTCCTCTCCTCGTCTCCCTCGCGCCCCCTCTGCCGCCTCCACCCCTCCCACCGCCGGTGCTGCCCACCCGTGCGCGACGACGGCCCGGGAGCACGGCGAGTGCCACGGCGTGGCCTGCTCACCCTCGAGCCCCAGTGCATCCCGATGGTGGAGGGCTCCCAGATGGGGTCCGAGCAGATGGGGTCGGTGGATCGCGCCGCATCACCAATGCATCGCCAATGCAACGGCGATGCATCGGCGAGGCATCGGCGAGGCACAGGCGACGTCGGCGATGCATCGGCGACGTCGACGTGAAGCAAATCGAGCCCCACATCGAGCCGCATCGGCGATGCATCGGCGATGCGGCGCGATCCTCTGCCCCCATCTGCTCCGATCCCATCTAGGAGGCCTAGAGCGAGCAGGTGCGCAAGAATTTCGCGCTGCGCGAAGCGCGAAGAACTTCCCGCTCTCGCGCCGCCCCCGGGAGAGAAACGGCGGCGGGCGAGGGGGGAAGTGAGAGGGAGAAGGCCTTCTCAGAAGGCGGCGGGACTTCTCAGAAGCCCTCCGGCCTTCTGAGAAGTTTTCTGTGCCTCCAGGTAAGGCTCAGAAACTTCTCAAAGGCCGGGAAACTGCCGAACTTTCTGAGAAGGCCGTCTCCTTCTCGCCTCCCCCCCTCGCTCGCCGCCGAGAGAACAGGATAACGAGAAAGAATCGGAGCGAGCCGAACCGCGAAGCGCGAATGACCTCGCGCCCTCAAGGGCGCCATGGGAAGACGTGCGCCAAACGGTGGCGCGCGCAGCTCCGGAGATGGCGCGCGGCGGGGTGAGGAATACCGCTCGTCTCATTCGGAGCTTCCAGCCGCGACTCTGGTAGCGCTGCGTAAGCCGGTGCCCTCCTCGGTGTGCAGGAGAAGCGGCGCGCCATCCCGGAATTCGAATCTGCGATCGTGTGCCCGCCAGGCCTGAAAGCAAGATAAGACCATCCAGCAATACCCCCTGGGAAGAATCCAGTCAATCCGGATAGTAAGGATGCGCGGCAAGGATGCAAGGGCCTTGGTAGGCCATGTCGACACTCTGCGAGCGGGGCGCGGCCAGCGAAAGCGGCTAAGGATGGGCCGAAGGGACAAAGATGCAGGGGTAGCCTTGGAACGTCGCTCATCCTTACTATGCGGGTTGACTGTACCTGACAACACAACGTCTTGGAGCATGATCCCGCAACGTCACCAATCTGGCCAAACATGGAAATGGCCACCACCGCTGGAATGCATGATTTCTGTAGGTCGGCCGGGCTAGAGCATCTGCACCCTGTCTGGATGCTTCAGGGGACGACAGGGGACGAGAGGCGCAGGGATGCGGCTGGCTGCCAGTATCGGATATACGTAGGAGCGTGATCTAGAAGAAAAAAAACTAAAAATAAACTGTTGGCGCTCCGCGCGCCAGGGGCGGCGCCGGAGGCACCGCCAGGGGTGCCCAGGCGCCGATCCAAGAAATCCGCGCGGAGCGCCAACAGTTCAGGCTTATGCCGTTTTTCGTTCTCCGATGGTCGACGAGAAGGGCGAAGAGGCCCGAGGAGACAACCGGGAGCCCGCGCGCCGTGTGCGCCTCTCCCCCCGTCTACAGTGGGAGCCCGACCACAAAAACCTTCTACAAGAAACCCAGCCCCGAGACCCCAGGAGGTCCATCGATTCGTGGCGCGGGCACGTCGCGCCTCCACAGCAGAACCATCGCAGGCCCAAGAAAGCCAGGGCACCCTGGAGACAAGCAGGGTGTTACTTGGCATGGGCCTCCTCTGTATGCCGCTGTTTGCTTTTCGATGGTCGACGAGAAGGGCGAACAGGCCCGAGGAAACAACCGAGAGCCCGCGCGCCGCGCGCGCCTCTCCCCCCGTTCGGGGGCGGCCGAGAGGGGGGCGTCCAAGAGGGGGGGGCGCAAATCATGGCCGGCGGCATGTGCGCGGCCCAGGGGGGGGGGGGCGGGGACGCACTGAAACAATAAGAGGCGCCATGAAACCCGGGGAGGTATCGTGGCCCCCGCCATGATCTCCCCCCCAGTCCTCGCCCCCTCTTGGCCGCCCCCGATGCGCGCCTCTCCCCCCGTCTACGGATCTCCCTCGCCACCGGGCTCTCTCTTCCCCTGCGGCGCGGGGCGCGCCACTCGCGCCCTGGCGCCTCCAGAGGGAAAAGGCACCCCTCCCAGATGCATTCCTCCCTTCCCCCTCCTGGATGGGGAGGCCCCCCTCCTTCCTCCCCATCCTCCTCCTTCCTTCCTCCCCCCTCCTTGAGGCCTTCCTTCCTCCCCCTCTTCTAGATGGGGGGCCCCCCTCCTGGGTGGGGAGGCCCCCCGCCTAGAGGCCTTCCTTTCTCCGCCCTCTTCGCTCCTGCGCGCGCGTGCTGGCAGGAGGGAGGGCCGTACCATAGCTGCCAAGCCAGATTGAAGAGCCGGCGATACCAGCGAAAGCTCACACGTACCACTGGCAAACAAGTTTCATCAGATCATACAGATCACAAGTTTGATATTGTCAATTGTTGTATTGTTGGGTCGGAGGATCGTGCAATGCGTTGCCGATGCATCGACGATGCGTTGGCGATGCGCCAGCGACGCTGGCGATGCATCGGCGACGTCGGAGTGAAGCAAACCGGGCTCCGCATCGAGCCGCATCGTCGATGCATCGGCGATGCGGCGCGATCCTCTGACCACATCTGCTCCGACCCCATCTTGGAGTCCTAGACCTCACCCCCTCCGTGCCCCGAGGCCTCAGCCTCCCCTTCTGCCCGCCCCAGGGCTCTCTGAACAGCGCGAGGTGCGGGACACGGGCGCCCTTTTCTCGGAGGGTGGGCCTGCCCGCCGTTCGTGCCGTCCTCGCAACCGCCCGGCCCGGCCTCCCGACCCCAAGAGGGCCCGGGTGCGCTCAGTCGCCGTCGCCCTTCTTGATGAGGTAGGTGAGGTGGCACTTGCCTGGGCGAGGAGCGAGGAGCGAGGAGGAGGAGCGAGGAGGAGGAGCGAGGAGGAGGAGGAGGAGGAGGAGGAGGAGGAGGAGGAGGAGGAGAAGCGAGGAGGAGGAGGAGGAGGAGGAGGAGGAGAAGCGAGGAGGAGGAGAAGCGAGGAGGAGGAGGAGGAGGAGGAGGGGGGGGAGGAGGAGGCTGGAGGCACGACCGGGCAACGGCGCGCCGACCCCGGCGACGCCGTCTGCAGCAAGAGAGAGAGGGGGCGCCAGTCCCTGCCAGCCTCCCAGCACTGCGGGCGCCTCTGAGAGGGCAGAGGCCGGCGGCTGCCTCGGCCCTGCCTTGGCCGAAGCTGCTCTGCCTCATCCTCCCCCTGCGCATGCTCCTCCCTTTTGCCTCTTCGCTCTCCCTCTACCCTCATTCTTCCTCCGTTCTGCCTTCTGCCTTCTCTCCTCTCCCCACGGCTCTCAGCCCTCCTCCCCCTTCCCTTCCTGTATCGTTCTTCCCTCATCCATCCTCTTCATTTTCACCCCCTCCGCAACCAGACGGATTGGCTTCCTGGGCTTCGCTTCCAAAGTGCTCGCCCGCCCCTTCTCTCCCTCCCCAGAAAGGATAACGGGGATGAGGAAGATGGGGAGGGATAACTGAGGGGGACGGGGAAATGAGTGAGGAAGGAGGGGAGGAGGGACGGGAGGAGGAAGGAGAAGGGGGAAGAAGGAAGAACGAGGAACACGGGAAGGAAGAGGAGGTGGAGGAGGGGGTGGAGGGGGTGGAGGGGGAGAAGGGGGAGGAGGAGGGGGAGAAATAGGAGGAGGAGGAGGAGGAGGAGGAGGAGGAGGAGGAGGAGGAGGAGGAGGAGGAGGAGGAGGAGGAGGAGGAGGAGGAGGGAGGAGGAGGAGGAGGAGGAGGAGGAGGAGGAGGAGGAGGAAGAGGAGGTGGAGGAGGGGGGGGGGAGGAGCAGCGGGAGGAGGACAGGGGAGGGGGGAGTAGAGACGGTGATGCTGATGATGATGATAGTGATGGTGATGATGCTGCTGCTGCTGATGCTGATGCTGATGCTGATGCTGATGATGATGATGACGATGATGATGATAGTGATAGTGATGGTGATGATGATCATGATGCTGCTGATGCTGCTGCTGATGATGATGATGATCGTGATGATGGTGACGATGATGCTGATGACGGCGACGACGACGGCGATGATGATGATGATGATGATGTTGCTGATGATGATGATGCTGATGGTGACCATGATGATGAACATGATGATGACCATGATGATGATGATGATGATGATGATGCTGATCATGTTCATGATGATAATGCTGATGGTGCTGATGCTGATGCTGGTGCTGCTGCTGATGATGGTGGTGGTGGTGCTGATGATGATAGTTATAGTGCTGATGATGCTACTGATACGGATGATGATGATGATGATGCTGATGATGATGATGATGATGATGATAATGATGCTGATGATGCTGATGATGGTAGTGGTGACGATGATGATAATGACGATGAGGATGAGGATGAGGATGAGGATGATGATGATGATGATGATGATGTTGACGGTGGTAACGATGATGAAGATGATGACGATACTAAAAATGATGCGTATCATGATGATGCTGATGCTGTTGATGCCGGTGGTGATGGTGATGATGATGATGATGATGCTGATGACGTTGTTACTCCTGGTGATGGTGACGTGTAGTAGGTGGAGGATGACGATCATGATGGCGGTGATGACGATGATGGTGATGGTGATATGATGCTGGTGATGCTGAGGATGTTGATGGTGGTGATGTTGCTGCTGATGTTGTTGATGATGATGAGGATGATAAGGATGATGAGGATGATGATGATAATAATGCTGATACTTGTGATGATGATGATGATGGTGGTGATGATGAGGATGACGATACTGATGATGATGATGATGATGATGATGATGATGATGATGATGATGATGATGAGGATGATGAGGATGATGAGGATGATGACGATGATGATGATGATGAAGATGACGCACTGTTGCAGTTGCTGTTGCTGTTGCTTATGATGGTTATGGTGGTGATGATGGCGATGATGATGGGAGGGGACGTGGGGAGCGCAGCACGCCGCAGTAGTAGCGGTTGAAGTGCATGGCCATGAAGACGCCCGGTCCGCAGAGCTCGTGGGGGCACTCGCGCCTGAGGCGGGACACCTCGCCAGGGCGGGGGCGGTCGTCGTCGTCTTCGTCGGCGTCGTCGACATCGTACCATGTTTCTCCCAGGGGAGACAGGGAAGACTCTGCCTGACGCCGCTGGTGACTGAGGCGGGACCATCTCTCACTGCTGCTGCCGCCGATGCTGAACTCTCATCCGCCTCCTCCCCCTGCTGCAGCAGAGAGGGAACAGGGCACTGGATGCCCCCCATGGCTCCGAGGGCCCTCCAAGGCGTGCTTCCAAGGAGGGCCATGTGTGAACCCTGGGGTCTAAGAGTCTGTCCACCCTGCTGTAGTCCCCCTTGTGGCCTGACTGCTCGGGGTCCTGCTGCTACATGCGACCCGTATCATGAGGACGCACGATAAGGATGCAAGGCCCCTGGACGCCCCTTTCGAAGCTTCTCGAGTAGGGCGCGGCCAACGCAAGTGGCCAGGGATGGGCCGAGGAGACAAGGATGCAAGGGTACCCTTGGGAAGGTGGCCCATCCTTACTATGCGGGCTGACTGTAGTCCCCCTGGTGGCCTGACTGCTCGGGGTCCTGCTGCCGCTGCTGAGCATCCCAATCACTCTGCCGCTCTTGCGGCTCCCGATGCTGCGGCGCCTGCGCATGCTGCTGCTCTGCCTGGGACCGTCGCGCTTTCTCTCTCTCCCTCCCTCCCTCTTTCTCTCTGTCTCTTCCTCTTTCCCTCCTCCCGCCTCCTTCCCTATGTATATCCATATATATCCCTTTCATTCTTTCTCACACCCTTTCTGTCTCTCTCTCTCTCTCTCACTCTCTCTCTCTCCCTCCCTTTCTCCCTCGTGGTCCTGGGAGTGTCGCCACTAGTGGACCACCATCGGAGACGTTTCAGAGCTGCCCCGTAAAGCGCGGGCTGGACGTTTGGAATATGTACTGGAGAACATCTCTGGCCTGGGGTTTCGGCCATCTTGATCACATGGCCCGTCCCCCTAGCCTGCACGGTTGCCCCTGGGGCCGTGGGCGACCCGAGGAGGAGGAGGAGGAGGAGGAGGAAGAGGAGGATGATGTGGAGGAGGGGCGGGGGGGAGGAGATGGAGGAGGAGGAGGAGGAGGAGGAGGAGGAGGAGGAGGAGGAGGAGTGGAGCAATCGGACGTAGTCCGTTCGGAACCCAGGGATGCCAGGGGGGCCATCCAGTATTTCTCGGAGGGCCGTGGGGGGCGACATCCCACGGCCCGCCGCGACAGGCCCCCTTGGCCTCGCAATTTACTCGGTGGCAGCACCCGCCGCGAAGGAACCGATCGCGGCTTCGGCTGCCGAAACGTGCAAAGCTTCAAGCACTGCCTTGCTGGGACCCGCTCTGGACGGGTGGAGGCCTCGCCTGATCCTGCTGAGGTTCTCGAGGCCTTTGCCAGTGGGTCCCAGGGCCCTGCGCTCTCCCACTTGGTGGGAGAGGGGGCACGGCAAAAGAAGGCTTTTAACCTGGTGCGTGGCCGTATGGCCGCACTTCACACAAAAGAACAACTGCCACTTGGGGATGGTGGCCAAAAAGTGGGAGGGGTGGATCAACTTGCCACTGATCACGCGGGGCCCCCTCGACCACAGCACCTCTCCACACGCGGCGAACTCGGGAAGGGGGCAAGGCGGCGCACACTCAGTGGCGGCAGCTGGAATAACGTGGCACGCGTCAACGATGATGAGGCAAGCAGGGCATCTCCATTTGTCTGCACACCGCTCGAATTTGTGCTGAGAAGCCGCGAACGCGGTCTGCAACTGAGAGCGAGGGGCTGCAGCCTGGGTGGGTTGCCTTTCTGGCCACTGTCCTCGAGGCTCTGAATTCTTGCCTAAGGAACGTAAGATCAGTCGGGCCCTCTGTCGGACGATGGCTGCAATAGCGTCATATTCATCAGTCCTGGGGACAGGCGGGAGGGCAAGGGTGGCCGACTTGTGGGCCGCGCTTCCCGCGAGCTCATCGGCATGCTGGTTGCCGAGAGCCATAAATTGTTGGAAACCATTCAAAGAGAGGGGATCGGCATGAGATGGGGTCCAGAGCACCGAGACCGAAGAGCAGCCGCCAGATCGATCCTGCACGAGGTGCCGAATTCTCAGCCAGAGAGATCCCCATTCTTATTCTTGCCTCTGAGGCTGCCAGGTCGGAGACATCTGCCATTCTGCCAGCCGCGCTGTAGGGCTAGGTGATCGGTAACAAACGCGAACTCCTGCTGGCACGTCTCGAGAGCCAGACAAAACGCATGCAATTCGCCTCTTGGGACAGTCTGGCGGGGGCCTGGGAGGGGGGCGAGGAGGCCAGCATGGAGGGCCCAGGAGGCCGAGGGAGGGTCCCATCGGAGGGCCGCGAGGCCAGAACCGACACGTCTTCGTCTGACGTCGTCGGAAAAGGCGCCGCCAGACCCGTCGCCAAAAAGAAACAACTCGCCCCCAGCGTTGCGAGCTCCTTCCCACGACGGCAACCCATCCCGCACCGCACCAACAAACTCCCACCCGTCCCTCCCAGTCAATGGCTCGAACGCGGGCGTAGTGAGAGCGGCGGAGGGAATGCCACGGAGCCACAGGGCAGGGTCAGCTTCGGCCCCCGCCACGGCTCGCGGTAGTAGCTTGCCACTGGCCTCAAACTCGGGTCCCACGTTCGCCTCACACTGCCACATGCGGTGAAACAGGGTTTCAGGAACTCCTGCGCTGCATCGGTCGCAGTTCCTGTCGATCTGGTAGCCCGAGTTGTGGAGGCGGTCCCTGGTCCATTGTCCTCCACTGATGACGGTGTTGTTGAGGGCCCAGTCGCTGAAATCACCGTTTGCGAGGAACCTCCTTTGCTCGATGCGGATAGTGACCATGTCCGCTCCTCCAGCCAGCGTGTCGCCATGGTCATGGGTAGCGGCCTGAGTCCAAAGGAGCCTATGCAAATCCTCGCTGGGGTCCTGCAATACTGTGTGGATGTCGGCGTCGGGGAGGTCTGGGTCGTGGGCAGAGGGGAGGTTCCACTCCTCAATGTAGCCGTCCTTTGTGCGCCTCCACGTGGTGGCTGAGGTCGGCTCCCAGCTGGCCTCCAGCAGTGTTGCGATGGCCGCGCCAGTGGGCCCCTTGACCCTGCACCGCAGCTTGGGGCCTGCGGCTAGCAAGGTGGTCTTGATCCTTGGCCATGCTCTGATGATCCTGGCGTGCGTGGTCGGGTGGCGTATCCAGTGCTGGAGCCAAGCCTCGATGAACTCGATTCTTAGGAAAACTCCTGGGTCCATGCCGTCGAAGGTGGCGCCGAGGAGGGAGGTGAGGCATCGGCCCGCTGCTGCCCCCGTGGCGGCGATGGCGGCCTGACGGCGCCATCGTAGTAGAGCGTGTCGAGCAAGGCCGTGCACCTGATGACCGAAGACTCCTTCGGGGAGAGCGCCAGTACGCCACAGTCCTGCTGAGATTCGAGCCTGCTGTGCAGTGCTCCGTAGTCGGTGTATCTTGCGAAACCTAGCTGCGGCTGAGCTCTGTCGCTTCCTGGCTTTTGCTTGTACTCGTCGAGTAGCCGCGGCCGCGTCGACTCCGAGGTCCACGGCCGTGGCGGTCGCTGTGACAGGGATGTCGTACTGCCGCAACTTCTTGGCAAGCGATTTGCGGACCTTGGGCGTGGAGCCGATGAGGGCCGTCTTGTCAGAGATGGGCAGCTCGAACTCCTTTAAGCCGTCGCAGAGCGTCTTGGCGGCACGGGGGAGGTGCTCCTGAAGTGTGCGTAGGACTCCTTCGACTCGAAGTACGGTGTCGTCTACAAAGGTCCACATCTGGGCTAGCTCGGCCTGAGCTGAGGCCTGCCGTAGAATAGGAAGTAATATGAGTCGCGCCAAGGTCGTGCCATGCGGGGAGCCTGCGATGATGCCTTTGGAGGCGAAGATGGGCATACTCACCCATTGTCGGCTGCGCAAGAATCTGGGCGCGAGGTATAGCTGTACTTCCAGAAGTAGAACGATGGGTGGGAAGCCGCAGTTGAGGCCAACCATGATGAGGTTGGCGAGCTTGATATTGCCGTAGAACTTCTGGATGTCCAATAGCAATGTGGCTGACTGTATGCCAAGTGCTGAGGCTGTCTCGTCTAACAAGGCCCTGTGCAGGGCGGCCTGGAGAGCTGAGGAGCCTTTGATGGCTGTAGTCCAAAAGTCATCCAGTCCTTGGGTCCAGGAAGTAGATGCCGTCGATCTGATGCGAGACCAGAGTCTGGCCATGTGAGGTAGCATGCCGAGGACCCTGTCGCCTCCAGACCTCTTGGCTGCGAGGGCTGCAATAGTGCCTGAGATTTGTAGTGGCCAAATGCCTGCCTGCTCTACTGCGTTGAGGATATCCGCATAGGCTTCGACTGCTGGTTCTGGTAGCCGATGGAGGTCGCGAGGTCCTAGTGCGTCCACTCCATGTGCTTTACTGGGTGGCATGCGGCCGTGAAAACGATGTACGATCTCGGCTGTGATGGGCTCGAGCGGTTGGTGTGCGGCTGCTGCCTTGGCCTTTGATAGCGCCTGTAGGATGTCGTCACGGGTCTCTGTGGCCTGCCATACTTGTTGCCATTGTTGCCTCTTGCTGTCCATGACAACGGTGGGGTCAGCGACGGCCAGGTTGGTCGTGTAGGCCTCGATGTGGCGCACGGGCGCTGGCTTGACATGGGCGTGTAGTACTCCAGGGCGGTGTTTCCATTGCTTGGCGAGCCAGGCGCCGTAGGCCCTCTTGGACTTAGCGAGGGCGGCGGCCAGCGCCCTGGAGGCCCAAGTAGCAGTAGTGGTGACCAAGTCGTCGGTGTCCTCGTTGTCCAAGTGCGGGGCCCAGACGAGTGCAAACCAGCGGAGGATGGTGTCTTCGTCCTTCTCGAACTGGAGGTCGTGGAAGTGAGTGCTGAAGTGGTCGGCGCGCTGCTGGATGATGGAGGCCTGCTGCTGCATGAGCGCTGTGTGCTTGGGCTTGTCGTGAAGCGCGGCGTAGCGCTTGATGAGGGCGAGCGTGATTGCCCACAATTCTGACTGAGGGTCATGTACGTGAACGCGGCCTGGGGCGGCGGCCGTCTTCTTCCAGGACAATCGGTAGCCTTGGGCACGGCCTGTGAAGGCTGCGGCTTCCTTGGGGACGATCTGGTGGTGGGTGATCATGGTGTTCTCGAGCGCCGTGACCCATTTGGCGTACTTGAGGTTGAGGTCGTCGGCGTCGTGAGCCCAGTGAGTGTACGCGAAGTGCGCGTGGGGCTGCTTACAACGTGTGGGTACTGCTTGCTGCCATTGCTCCTCCCAGAGGTCGGTCGGGATAGCGTAAGGGATGGGCTCCTGTGCTGCGGGCTCGTCTTGAGGCTGGAGTTGTGCTGCTGCTTGTTGGAGTTCAGGAGGTAGTTCGCGTAGGCGTGCTGCTCGAGCTTCTGCTGTTTTGCGTCTCTTGATGGCGGACTTGCTGTTGGGGTCGGGTGGGATCCTGGGTCTGTCCACTGTGGGGAAGGCTCTGGGGGTATGGATCGACTGATACCACCAGGGGTCTGCACTGCCTGCTCGAACCTCAAGGCCCACGTGGGTGGCCCAGGGGACGGTGGGGCACTGGCGAATGGAGATCGTGTGCTCGATGCCAGTCTTGACCAATGCGAAGTCGAGCGTGAGCCCCTGGCCCTTGTCGCACGCGGCAGATCCAGGCGCTCGCACGATGGTAGCATTCCATTTGGCGGGCCACTCTGTCGCTGCGAGCTGCTCAGGAGTCATATTCCAATCGGCCAGGATGATCCAAGGGTCAGTGAGCATAGTAACGAAGGCCCCCAGCGAAAGTAGCTCATCGTGCACTGCACCCTCGATCTGCCTGCGGGGTTCCAGGTATGCTGCAATAACGACCAGGTTGCCCGAGCGTCTGTGCCATACCATGGGGGTGAAGCCTCGGAACGGGTCGGGCCTGCGCTGGGAGATGGCCAGGTCGCGGAGGTGGTTGAAGGTAGTGGCCTGGACGTGGTACCTGGAGAGTATAATCTCGCCGCCCGTGTTGCCTCCGTCGGATCTGCTGGTCGGCGTGGCTGTAGTCGATGATATCCTCCAACCATCTGCTGCTAGCTTGTTGTAGATGAGAGGGGCCTTACCGTGCGAGATGTGTGTTTCAACCAATGCCACCATCTGATATTGTTTGCCTGGTCCTGCCAACCATTTCTCCGACTGTGGCCCCCACTGGGTAATGTTGGAGAAGAAAAGGGAGTGATCTGACGGCGTGGGATTCGTAGGGCCTTCGTCTTGGTAGACGGGTCTGGGGTCGGGTCTCGGGCTGCTGGGCATCCATGGGCCTTCCACAGCGGTCGAGTCGATGGCTTCCGCCATCTCATCGCCCCCTACCAAGGACTGAGTCTTGGGCGGGGCGGCATCAGGGTGTGCCTTTGGCACCTGATCCCCTGGTTCCTGTACCAACTGCTTGTCGACAGCTTGGGCCGTCTCATCACTCCCTACCGAGGACAGCGTCTCGGGCGGAGCGGCATCAGGGTCGGCTCGCGCGGCGCGCTGCGGCAGCCCTGGGTCCCATGATACTGCGTCGACGGACTGTGCCGCCTCATCGCCCCCAGCCGAGGACAGCGTCTCGGGCGGGGCGGTAGCAAACTGGGCTGTGGCTGCGAAATCGATGTGGGCGTCCAACTCGGCCAGCTCGTCGAACGGGTCGAGGACTGCGTCCATTGTGTTGATGATCGGTGGGTTGTCGTATTTCATGGTCTCTGACGGTAGGCGTCCCGTCTCACCATTCCGTCCTGGGCCGGGTAGTAGTCGGCTAAAGAGGCTGCTGCGCTCCAGCCGCGGCGGTAGCGGTGGGCTTGCGCATCTGGCAGAGCATCTTCTGTGCTTTGTCTTCAAGGTCGGGGTCCTTGTTGATCGCTGGTACAGGCTGTGCGGCGACGCTGCCGTCAGAAGTAACGCCAGCAGCAAGTGCGGGAGGCTCGTCGCCTGGCGCCGCTGTCGATGAGGCCACGGAGCCATCAGCGTCCGCTGCGGCTGCCGCTGGGGGTTCGCCTGCTGCCGCCGAGGCGGCGGGCGGCGATCCACCTCCCTCTCGGGCGTGACCGTCCTCGTCGGCTCGCTGACGCTTGGCGGCGAAGCGCGTGCGCTCGGTGACCTTGGCCTTGAGCTCCGTGGCGAAGCGCTGCTGCAGGGATTCCCATGCCTGGCGATCGCTGTCGTCGATGTCGAGGCCTTGGAGGTCGAACGCCGAACCCGCTTCGATGGATATGTCACCGTCCTCGAGGAGGCTGGTGAGGTTGAACGTCGGGTTCTGCTGCGAGGCCGTGGGAGCCGTGCCGCCCTTGCGAGCGACTTGAAGGGCATCGAGAGCTGCTTGGGCCTCGGCCTGGGCTTCTGCCAACTTGTAGGCGGCCTCCTCCGACGCCGCCTTGCGCTCAGTGTACCAGCTGAGCGCCTTTTGCTCACTCTCGAGCAGCCTCTCCAGGTTGTTCTTGCAGCGGCGCTCCGTGGCCTGGGCGCGGCTGTAGATGTCGTTGAGGTCGGCTGGCTTCTGCGGCTGGGGCGGCGGGATCTGCGACTTGATACCGTCGATGGCTGCCTTGTCGATGTGAGGGGCGATCGCCTGGAGCTCCGCAAGGATGTCCTCTGCGGAGCGCACCTTGGGGGTATCGTTCTTGTTGGCCCACCAGTCGTCCTCTTGGTTCTTGCCATTGCCATTGCCTCGGCGGCGGCGGGACTTGGGCCATGACGACCACGGTTCCCATCCCGTCTCGGGGCTGGGCTGCTGGGTACAGCTGGAGTCGGCCTGGGCTGCGGCCTTGGCGCGGGCCGCCCAGGCGCCTTGAACTGGAGGCGGGGAGTCTGTCCACGGCGCCAAGGTTTTGCTGCACCAGTAGCACGTCTGGTTGGTCTTGTAGTTCCAGGAGTACGAGCAGGAGTAGCACTTGACATAGGCGCTGCGCTGCTGCGGGGGCGCCATGGACGAGAGAGACTGAGGAAGCTCACCTGCGGGCTGCAGGAGGCACACGGAGAGTTGAACAAAGCTGTCGGGCTCAAGAGCCCTGGCACTGGCCGCGGACTAGCGGTATCCACTTGTTCCCCTGTGGAACTAGGCATCTTGAGCCAAAATGGCTACGGAAGGAGGAGGAGGAGGAGGAGGAGGAGGAGGAATAGGAGGAGGAGGGAGGATGAGAAGGGATGAGGGTCGCCTAAGCCCTTCGGAGAAACTACCCTAGCCCAGATGTTATTGGTGTGGGCTCGACGTGCGATTCTTCCCCTGACTCTGGGAAACTGCGGGGTCTTCCCAGGGGCCCATGCGTCGCTGCGTCGCACCTAATATCCGTATCGCCGTATCCTATTCATCGTCCTCCTCCTCCTCCTCCTCCTCCTCCTCCTCCTCCTCCTCCTCCTCCTCCTTCCTCCTCCTCCTCCTCCTCCTCCTCCTCCTCTAGGTCCCCCTCCCTCTCATCCTCACAGTCCTCCTGCTCCTCCTTCTCCTCCTCTCTTCGACGGATACTCCTCACGAAGTAACCACTTCGGTATCACATTAAGCATGTATCTTCGGCCCCGCAAGCCAGGCACCAGAGAGCCGCGCCCGCCCTCAGTGTCCACATGCAAGACGGACGCCCCCCATGGATCCCCCGAAAGGCTTTCCAAGAAAACGCGGCGGGCATCCAACACTCCTCTGCCCCACGACCAAGGCACGGTGGCAGAATTGGCAGAAGGCAAGTCGATACACGCGCATGCCTAATGTCGACCACCCCTGCGTATTCTCTAGCTGTCGGCCCTCTCGCTGGGAAAGATTTCGCCCATCGCGGAGATGACAGAGCACCTTGTCGCTCGAGTCAACCTTGTAGAACTTCAGCACTGCCAGCTTGACCTGGCGCTTTACGAATGACGCAACATGCGACGAATGCACACACGCGCGCGACAGGAGTGTTCAGTTCAGGGGGCTTGGGCCAGCAAGCGGGTGTTGGCTAACGGCGATGTTGGTTAACGGCGATGTTGGGAGTATGATTTTTGTGACACCGAACTCGCGCAGAACAAATAGTAGGAAATCACAAACCACACCTTCCTACATTTCAAATGTGCGAATGTATCGAGCGAGCACGACGTAGAAGATTGCAGAAAACGCGAACCACGATGTCTTACAACTGGCTTGGCCACGAACCAATCCCACCTGCAATGCCGGACCCTACATCGCCGTTACATGCATTGCCGTTCGCGCGTCTACTGAGTCTTCCAAGCGACCACCCACCCGTCACACCCGCGCCCAGGTACCTGCATCGCCCCTACTCCCAAGGATGCCCAGGTGGCCGTGGCGCCTCCTTGTGGCTCTCCCAGGCTTCCATGACGACCCATGAAGCGCACTCAGGCCGCCCAAGATGGCCCAAAGCTGGCCCAAGAGGTCTCCAAGACGCCCCGAGAGGCCTCTGGGCCTCCCAAGAGGGCTGCAAGAGGCAACAATCATTTTCCTTCTGGTTTTGAAAAATTGGGGCGTTCTCGCCCTTTCGGCTTTCCGACGCTCCAAGACGGCCCAACAGGCCCCCAAGACCAACCGAAAACGCCCAAGAGGCCTCCAAGAGGGCCCCAAGACAACCTAAGAGCGTCCCAAGACGGCCCAAGAGGCGCCCAAGACAGCCCAAACGGGCCCCAATATTGCTCCCAAAAAGAGCCCAAGAGATGGAACACGAGGCGAGAATCCGAGACTTCTGCCCCAAGATGCCTCCAAGAGACCCGTTCCAAGAGGCCCCCAAGAGGCCCCCAAGAGGCCCCCACGAGGCCCCCACGAGGCCCCCACGAGGCCCCCACGAGGCCCAAAGGAGGCCCCCCAACGGTCCACAAGAGGCCTCAACACTGCCTCCAAGAGGCACCCGCAAGGCCTCCCACGAGATCACAACGAACATTCAATAATTCAATAAGGTTCGTGCCCACAACTCAGGCACGGTGGCGGCACGTGGCGTATGCAGCTGGGAAACATACTGTCAATCGTGAATCAGAAATCGCAACCAGCAGCACCGTCACCACATCATCATCATCATCATCATCATCATCATCATCATCATCATCATCATCATCATCATCATCATCATCAGCATCATCAGCATCATCACCATCACCATCATTATCACCATCACCCTCATCACCAACATCCCCACCAGCACCATCACCATCGCCATCGCCGTCATCATCATCATCATCATCATCATCATCATCATCATCATCATCATCATCATCATCATCATCATCATCATCATCATCATCATCATCATCATCATCATCATCATTATCGTCATCCTCCTCACCATCATCTTCACCAACATCATCATCAACATCATCAGCATGATTAGCATCATCATCAGCAGCAGCAGCAGCACCAGCGTCATATCCCTGGCCAAACTCCTCCATAACGTTTGGCCACACAGGCGCTCCTGGAGTCAGGGGGCGGCCGCAATGGTTCGCCGTGGGCGTCTTCGATACGCGCCCTGCTCCTCATCGCGCGCCCCTCTCGCACCCTGCTCCTCTGGCTCCTGCCCGCCCTGGGCACGCCACACCGCTGGCGGCGGCGCTGCGGGAGAGGAGCGATCGGCCCAGCGCTCCGGGGCACGCCGCCCCCCCAAAAAAATTGGGGCGGCGACGTCCGCACTCGGGTCGGGCACGCCCCCCTACAGGCCGGTGCTGGAGGACAGAGCGGAACGAGCCACGCAGAATCCAAAAACAGGGAGCGAACAACATGACCGAAGCAGTCGTCCCCAGACCATGTTCTGACTACTCTGGAGTACTCCCCCTGTAGAAGGACAGGCCCGACGCAAAGCTCCACACACACACACACGACCACTGCTCCGTGGCCAGGCCTGGGTCGAGCCCGGCAGCGGCGCTTGGCCCGCTCCTGGACCCATGGGGGAGGGCCCGGCCGGGGGGCAGCCTCCGCGCCTGCGCGTGCTCCTCCCCGCCGTTCCCCGCCCCTCCCGGCTGTGGTCCCCGCTCCGCCTGCCTGGTCCCACCTCCTGCTCCCTGCTGCTCTGGCTCCTCCTCTTCCACCTCCTCTTCCTCGCCGTCCTCCGCCTCTTCGGCCCCTCCCTCCTCCTCCTCCTCCTCCTCCTCCTCACCCCCTGCTGGTCTGGCTCCTTGGGCTCCTCTGACTTCTCCAACTCCTTGTGTGGCTCTTGTGGCTTGATCCTGCACTCCTCGTTCCCGTCACTGCCATACGCCTTCATCCTACCTATCTCCCCTTTCCTCTCCCTCTCGCCATCCATCCCATTCCTTCTATCTGCTAAGGCTGCTCCTGCTCCTCTTCGTCAACCCACCTTCTTGCGCTTGTGCTTGATCTTCTTGGGCTTAGTGTACGTCTTCTTCTTGCGCTTCTTGCCGCCTCCCGAAAGCTCCAGCGAGAGGAAGACGGTGGAATCGTCCTCGGAGGAGCATTAAGGTGCGGAGTACGATTGCGGATGAGGGATGAGGGGAACGGGGGGGGAGTCGGAGAAGGATGATGGGGAAAGTGGGAGAATACCAAGTCGAGAGAAAGGACGCAGAAATAAAGCGACGAGCATGATGAAGAGGAGGGGAAGAGGATGGCTAGGTGAATATGGCAAGACACGAGGTGTGCACGTGCGGGGAGAATATCGTGAAGCTGCGAACTGTGCGGCACTTTGACCTGGAGGTCAACCGCAGCAACACAGCAGCCACGGGCGCCATCTCGATCATCCGTCGCTCGGGTAGTGACCTTCAGGAGCGACTTGCTGCAGTGGAGGCCAGTCCAACCCTGAGACCCCAGGGCGTCCGTTGGTTTCTGGCGTGGGAACGTCGCGCTCTCCATGGCACAGGGCTGGACCTAAACGTTGTTGTTCGTTTTGCTCTTCTTCTGTTTCGTTTTCCCCAAGCCTAAGACACGCACAGTGTCGGCCGACCCAATCTGACACAGATGCAACAGTGAGAATCGCACGTCTACCTCTTTTGCTCTACCTGTTTTCCTCTACCTCCCTCCCAAAACGAACAACAAAACACAGCCGAAGTCCAGCAACACAGCGTTTAGGTCCAGCCATGCCAATTCAAAAACGATTGACGCCCACGAAACCCACGGCACCCTGGAGGCGAGCAGGGTGTCTCCTGGCATGGGCCTCCACTGCAGCAGTCTCCAGGAGCGGCTTGCCATCTGCGACCCTCCCCCTCCTCCTCCTCCTCGCCTCCTCCTCCTCCTCCTCCTCCCTCCTCCTCCCTCCCCTTCCTCCTCCTCCCTCCTCCTCCTCCCTCCTCCTCCCCTCTCCTCCTCTCCTCCTCCTCCTCCTCCTCCTCCCCTCCTCCTCCTCCTCTCCTCCCTCGTCCTCGTCCTCTCCTCCTCGTCCTCGTCCTCCTCCCTCCTCCCTCCTCGTCTCGTCCTCCTCCCCCTCCTCCTCTCCTCCTCCTCCTCCTCCTCCTCCTCCTCCTCCTCCTCCTCCTCCTCCCTCCTCCTCCTCCTCCCTCCTCCTCCTCCTCCTCCTATCTCTGCGACGTGCGCGCTTTGGGCGTGGATGCTGGCGTCCCCGCCGTTCCCTCGGCGAAGTAGCTGCTTGGGTTCCGCCGGGGACACACCGGGGGGCGGCAAGGACTCAGGCCGACCGCGGCACGGCGGGTGGTGGGAGAGCAGGCGAGGCGGGAGCGGGGAGGGGCAGGAGAATCTCGAGCGAATGCCGAGGTGGCTCGTCGGTCTACCTGCGGAACGCAACTGCCGTTTTGGTTCCGCGCTGTGGGTCGGCCTGACGACAACACATCGGGGGCGGAAGGGACTCAGCCCGACCGAGGAGAGAGAGAGAGAGAGAGAGATGGAGAAAGAGAGATAGCGAGGGAGAGAGAGAGAGAGAGAGAGAGAGGAACAAAACACACATCTTCGCGTGTCGCAGCCTCGACTCGCGCTTTGTGTCGTTGCGCGGACCTGAAGCACGGGCTGGCGGCGTTCATGCCATAGGGGAAAAAAACGAAACGACCGCCGCCTCAGGCGAAGAAGCAAAAACATCAGGCTAGTGTGAGGTCGGACACGTCCTCCTACAGGCGAAGTTCGGACGAAGGATTGAAACATGGTCAAGCGTATTCAGACATAGTCAAACATGGTCAAACGTATTCAGACGTAGTCAAACATGGTCGACAACTCGTCCCCAGACTATCTTTTGACTATTCTTGAACATTCCTCCTGTAGAAGAACGTGCCCGACTTCAGGCTGGTGGCACTCGGCTCGCCCTCCTCCCTGCCCACTGCTCAAACCCGCTCGCTCTCCACGCTCCCGCTCCCGCGGCTGCCGCCCCCCTGCCCTGCTCCTGGCTCCTGCTGCTCCGGTCCGTGTAAGCGGGCGGTCCTGTGAGAGAGGTAGACAGCGGAGGCCGGTCCACAAGAAACCTGCCACAAGAAGCCCAACCCCGAGACCCCAGGACTTCCTTTGAGTTTTGGTGTGGGAGCGTCACGCTTTCCAGGGCGAAACCATCGAGGGTGTCTCTTGGCATTGTTCTCCACTGTACACCGCCCCGAGCGAGACCGGCCAATGGTAGACCGATCCGTTATGGGAGAGAGGCCCACGGGCAAGCTGGGGCGGCTGGCGGCGATACGGATCTCCTCCTGGAACAGCATCAGGAGGGGGCCCCGTTCCGTACGGACCTATCTGTTGTCAATCGGGGCTCATCCTCTGGTCGCGTATGTCGTCCCTTATCATCCTTTCTCCCACCCTTGCCCACGTCGAAGCGGCTGAAACTTTTGGCGATCCGCGCGGATTTCTTGGATCTGCGCTGGTCCCCCTCCCGGAAGACATTTGCGCGGAGCGCCAAAAGTTTATGCTTCTGGCGTTTTTCCTCTTCGAGACCAGAAGGAAGAGGTTACTACCTACCGAACCACCCCAACCCAACCAGAAGACCCCAATTTCGGTTTTGGGGGGGGGGGCACGAGTTCCACATGTGTTTCTTCAGTGTTCCCCGACGCCCCCCCCAACAGGGAATGCAGGGCCAATTGGGGCCTTCGGGTTGGGTTAGGGTGGTTTGGTGGGTGGTGAAGGAGGGGGGGGGCGAGGGGCAGGATGGAGTGGAAGAACGAAAAAACTGCATAAACGTAAATGTCGACGGTCCGCGCGAAGTTTATGTTTATGTCGTTTTTTCCTCTTCGACGGAGGAGAAGCGATGGGAGGGGATCTGGGGGTCCCGAAACGGTGCGGTGACAGACCGTGCGGTGACCTCGAAATCCCCCAAGACCTCACCGCACGGTCCGTCCCCGCACGGGTCTTGGGACCCTCGAGACCCCTGTCGCCCGAGACCTCCTCGGAGAACGACCCGAGTCCCAAAACCGTGCGGCGACCCCGAATCCCCACCGACTCACCGCACGGTGTGGTCATCACCCCGTTTGGGGGCCCCCGATGGGATGGGGGGCCGCCACACGGCATCCACGCCCACAGGGCCGCCGGAGCCCTGCCCTCTGGACGCCTGCAGCACGGTGGGGCCAAGATTGCCTCCCGGCCCTCGGGGGCGGGCAGAGTCCACATCCACCACCAGAGGAAGAAGCAGCATCGTAAGCATGCACAGAACCATACACATAAACACAGAACACAACATACACATCAAGGCACACAGCTTCCACATGTCAACCTAGAATAACAACAACACCAACACCAACACCAACACCACCAACAACACCACCAACACCACCACCACCACCACCACCACCACCACCAACAGCAACAGCAACAGCAACAGCAACAGCAACAGCAACAGCAACAGCAACAGCAACAGCAACAGCAACAGCAACAGCAGTAACAACAACAACACCAACGGCATGAGCATCAACTTTTGGAGGTCCGCGAGGATTTATTGGATCTGGGCTAGAACCTCCTCCCTGGTGCACGGAGCGCGCCAGGGGCGGCGCCGGAGGCGCCGCCAGGGGACCCCAACGCGGATCCAAGAAATCCGCGCGGACCGTCGAACAATTTATACTTATGCCGAATGTTTTGTGCTTCGAGCCACTCCTCGAGAGCTCCATTGGACCCCTGGACACGACGACTCCAAGGCGGTTGAGATTGTCGTACAGTTGAGGCCGGCCCACAAGAAACCTTCCACAAGAAACCCAACCCTGAGACCCCAGGACGTCCATGGATTTTCGGTGTGGGAACGTCGTCGCTCCCCATCGCGAAACCACCGAAGCCTAAGAAACCAGGTGCACCCTGGAGGCAAGCGGGGTGCTTCTTGGCACTGGTAGGAAACGAAGAATGACACAAACAACAAACTCGGAGGCCCGCGCGGATTTCTCGGATCCGCGCTGGACCCTCCCTCACTGGCGCGCGGAGCGCGCCAGGGGCGGCGCCGGAAGCGC
>CAUYUJ010000419.1:62204-69704 GCA_963575745.1 Prorocentrum cordatum
GAGGAGGAGGAGGAGGAGGAGGAGGAGGAGGAGGAGGGGGGACGGGCAGGGGCGGAGGGACGCGTCGGGGAGGCGCGGGCCCGGTCCTGGAGCCCGCAGGCGCCCAGCGGCGTGCAGCCCTCGAGCGCCTGGCCGCCAAAGGTCAGCCGCTGCTCGGCCGCCGGCACCGCCAGCTCGGCGGCGAGCCGGTCCTCTGCAGGCTGCACATAAAGGGGCCCTGGGATACACAAATGGACACAAATAAGAGGGTTCCCCATTTTTCTCCAGCTTTTCTGGGCTTTTTGTCTTCCCCCAACTTCCCATGTTTTCCCAGATTTTCAGAGGAATCGACGATTAATTGTGTCTGTGTGTTTTTGTTCTCTCCTGAACATAGACAGAAGACAGGCCCGCACTGCAGCCCCGAAGGGCGGTCCTCGCAGAGGGCAGGCGCATGGGACACGCAGTCCCTCACACGGGAAAGACTGGCTGGCAATGCGCTGACATGAGGGGCAACGATAGGGGGGACTGGCAAAGGGGGGGATGCATCGATCTGGAATTGGCGATACATCGCCGATAGATCGGTGATAGGCTTCCGATAATGAATCCACACCTTCCTGGGCAGGCTGGGGCTATCGGGCCCCTATTGGCGATCTATGGGCGATTGGGGGTCGATGCATCCTCTCCTATGTCTATCCCCCCTTGTCGTTGCCCCTGATGACAGGTGTGGAAGAAGCGCTAACAACACATGCGTGTGCACTACGCGAGGCTCGAAATGGCCACTGTGTCACGATTCCTTCCTCTAAAGCGCTCCACATGTCATGTCATGCTGCATCGCACGGCGTTGCCACGAAATGCAGCTGGTCCTCCGCAGGTTACATCGACTAAAATAAGGGGAAACCAAACCTACCTCGCTTCTGACCACCCTCGCTTCCAAGAGATACCAAGCGATGCCAACCTACGGCCTGCACTGGACAGGTCGCTCGACGAGGAGGCGCGTGGTATGGCCTGGTTTTTCCTGGAAGCGAAAGCGGGGTAGGTAATTCACGCTCCGATGAAAAAAAACAAGATCGCCACAAACATTGAACCGTTTGCGCTCCGCGCGAAGTTCTTGGACCTGCGCTGGGCCCCCCTCCCTGGCTCGCGGAGCGCGCGGGGGGGCGGCGTCGGAGGTGCCGCCGGGGGGGGGGGGCCCAGCGCGGATCCGAGCAATTCGCGCGGAGCGCCAACAGCTTATGTTTGCGATGATCTTCTCTTCATCGATTACAGTCGAGGCGCTGACCTAAGGAACCCTAGATAAGGAACGAGGCCCCTGTTCTCCAGAAGTTGAACTTCGATTTCGTATCGAAAGCCTAAGGGGAATCCAAGGCAAACTGCGAAACAATGAAGGAACACGGAGCCCCTCCCCAACGAAAAGGGTTCCTTCTTCAGGGCCCCGACTGTACAGCTCGCCCGTCGTCTCCGACCGCTCTCTCGTCGGCCCCACGCTTCGTTGGTCGGCAAGACTGGGACCGGCCGCGCGCGCTTCGCGAGCGCAGCTTCGGGTACCCAGACAGCTTCAGAAACGATTATGCTCGAATATCTATGCACATGTATATAAATATATATATATATACACATAAATCTTATACTAGAACCATCGAGCGCGCTTCGCGCGCAGTCAAGCTCTAGCGCATGCTGGGGGGTGTTTCCACAAGCGGGTGCGGCCGCCGGAGCGAAAGGCAGAAGGAGTCATACTCATCATCACTGTCAAAATCATGATCGTCACCATCATCGTCACCGATGCCATTCAGCACATCTTGATCATCCTCATCACCATCATCCGCAGATTCAGCACAAACCTCGCAATAATCATCATCATCAGCAGCATGATCATCATCATCAACATCGTCATCATAATCACCACCACCATCACCGTCACCGTCACCATCATCACCATCATCCCCACCACCACCATCACCATCATCCCCACCACCACCATCACCATCACCACCACCATCACCACCACCACCACCATCACCATCACCATCACCATCATCACCATCATCATTATCACCACCGCCACCATCATCATCACAATCATCATCACGACCACCACCACCACCGTCATCATCATCGTCATCATCATCAACAACAACACCATCATCATCGCCATCGTCATCGTCATCACCATCGCCATCGCCATCGTCATCGTGACGATGACGACGTCATCGTCATCGTCATCGTCGTCATCGTCGTCATCGTCATCATCAACATCAGCAATAGCATCACCATAATCAACATTACCACCATCATCGTTGTCATCGTCTCCATCATCGTGGTGTCCTCAGGTCCTTTGCCTAACCCTTGGAGCCTCAGTCCTGTCCTGAGGAGTCCTGCCCTGAGGGGCCCTGACCCCACATTCCGAAATCTACTGGGGCTTACCGCGTGCCCCTGGTCCGGGAAGTGGCTCCGCATGCGACCTTTCAACAACATCTTGACGCACTTGCCTCGCAGTGCGGCCCCGCCAGAGGACACAAGACTCTTCCGAGGGCCACATTGCCATATGAACGTAGAAGCATGGGCCGCGAGGCACAGGACACAAGGGTACCCTTGATTTGGCAGGGTCGACGCACTAATCAACCTCGACTGTAGGCCATCGGGTTCACCGATCTCTTCTGGGGGCAACCCCTCCCCGGCACCTCCCCGACACCGCCGTAGGGGTTGTCGCCTCCGAAGAATAGTGATCCCGGCCCACCGGGCGACCTTGGCACCTGGGGTCGCCCCGAAGCCCTCCGAGCCGCGTCCAGCCCTGGCGACGAGGAGCGTCCCGAGAGCAACGAAGGCACATAGACTTGTCCGACGGTAATGCGAGCACTCTCCTGCCATCCTCCTCCTCCTCCGCCTCTTCCTCCTCCTCCTCCTGCTCCTCCTCCTCTCCCTCCTCCTCTCCCTCCTCCTCCTCCTCCTCCTCCTCCTCCTCCTCCTCTCCCTCCTCCTCCTCCTCCTCCTCTTCTTCTTACAGCCTCAGGCGAACGTGGCGGACGGACCTCCTCGCACGCGACATCCCTGTGCCCAGAGTTGCGGGATCGTCGCAACCGAAAGTGGCCGGATCGCCTCGTGCGCGGCATCGCATCGCTTGTGTGCGGCGTCTTCGAGCTCAGAGATGCGAGGATGTCTCGGGCGAAGTAATCGGAGGGCCTCAGGTCACGGCATCTCCGAGCCCAGAAATGCGAGGATGTTTCAGGAGAAATGGGCCAGAGCACCTCTGGCGCAACGTCCGGGAACCCAAAGACGCAAAGATGTCTCAAGCGAAACGGGTCGAACCATCTCAGATCAGGTCGGCTCGGAACACAATCTTGTGAGGATGTCTCAAGAGAAACGTGCCAAACCACCTTAGCATTTTGAGAACGTCTCTACGCGCGAGACCCTGGGGCCGAACACGTTCTTACCACAACAATGCCCCCGGGCACCGGCCGGGGAACCCGGGAACACTCCACAACAAAACCTGAATGACGGCAGCAATGACGGCAACAAACGAGAACCTCCCATATGAAACTAATTGAATGTTCGTTGGGATCTCGTGGGAGGCCTCTCAGGGGCCTCTTGGAAGCCTCTCAGGGACCGTTTGAGGGCCTCCTTTGGGCCTCTTAGGGGCCTCTTGGGGTTTCTCGGGGGCCTCTTGGGGCCTCTTGGGCGCCTCGTGGGGCGGAAGGCCCGAATTCTCGGTTCGTGGTTCCACTCTTGGGCCCCTTTGGGGGCCATTTTGGGGCCCTCTTGGGCCGTCTTGGGCGCCTCTTGGGCCGTCTTTTGGCGCTCTTAGGCCGTCTTGGGGCCCTCTTGGAAGCCTCTTCGGCCGTCTTGGGGTGGTCATGGCGGCCTCTTGGGCCGTCTTGGAGCGTTGGAAAACAAAAAAGACGAGAACGCCAACTTCCTTCAAAATACTTTTAGAAAGTCAATTATATTTGTCTCTTTTTGCACTCTTGGTAAGCTCGGACTTAGGAACGTGGGGTCTGGGCCCCGAAGAAACTCCTCAAGCATTCGGGGTCTGAGGCTCAGAGGATGAGGGAAAGGACCCGAGGACACGCCCACTCCGTGCCCAGAGGCACGGCGGCGGATAGGAGAGTAGATCTGGAAACAGACAAAGAGAGGCTCAAATGTGAGCGGTGAGATGGGTCCCGGGGTTTCGGGGAAATCTCTGGGAGGCTCTAGGGACGCCCAGGAGAGGCTCCAGGGGCACAACAGGGCCAGACAAGGAGGGACAGGAGCAGAAGGAGAAGTGGAAGACGAAGAGCAGGAGGAGAACAGAGAGGAGGGGCCACGGTTTCCCTCGTCCACGTGTGCACCTCCCAATTCATGGCATTCTGCCCATCCCGCCCCCGTGCCTGGGTTGTTGGTTTGAGACCTCTTGGACATCTTTCAGGGTCTCTGGGAAAGCTTCTGGGCAGCCGCTCGGAGGCAGTTTTAGAGCCTCCTGGGGTGCCTTTCGGGGCCTCTTTTGGACCTCCCGGGGAGTCCTTGGAAACCCTTGGCGGTCTTCGGGGTCCTCGTGGGGCGGAGGCCTCGAGGTGTGGCTTCGAACTCTCCCCCATATGGGGCCCTCTTAGGGCGCGTTGGGGTCCGTCTTGTCTTAGGGCGCTTTGGGGTCCGTCTTGGGTGGTTCGGGGTGCCTCTTGGGTCTTTCTCGTGGGACTATTGGGCAGTCTTGGGCGCTGAGAAAAGAACTAGGCAATTGTTATGGAACTGTGCGCTCTCTCACGAAACAGAAGGAATGTGGCACCTGTTCCTCTTCGTCGGCGGCGGGCACGCCCTCCCGCCGGCGAGGGGGGGTCCGAAGCTCCCGAGAGGGGCCAAGACTGTGGCGGCGAGCGAGGGGGGGAAACTGAGAAGGGGCGGGCCTTCTCAGATGGCTCGGAGGCCCCCCCCCAGCATTCTGAGAAATCGCTCTGGGCCTTCCCCGAAGACCCAGAACACTTCTCAGAAGGCGCGAGGGCTTCCGAGAAGTCCCGTCGCCGTCGGAGAGGATCTTCTCCTTCTCACTTCCCCCCCCCTCTCTCGCCGCCAGATCGCAGTGGCAGGCTTCAAGGCCTCGACCTCCTATGTGAACGGTTCATGATTCACGATGCAGGTTCAGGTCGTGCTTCGCGCCTTGGCCCACGAGAGCATCCATCGCAAAGAGATCGCACTTTAAATGACCAGGGATGT
The DNA here is from genome assembly GCA_963575745.1 of Prorocentrum cordatum. Taxonomy (NCBI): domain Eukaryota; class Dinophyceae; order Prorocentrales; family Prorocentraceae; genus Prorocentrum; species Prorocentrum cordatum. The sequence goes on from CAUYUJ010000419.1 coordinate 67,365, forward strand.
CCTGAATCTGAATACGACCGTCAGTTGAATAACTCGGATGGTGTATGCGACGCTAGTAGTAAACAAACTGGTATGTGTCCGTCCCGACTGAAGGCTTAGCAGGCCTGGACGGGACAGAACAACGCTCCAGCGGCAAACATCCATTCGGCGTAGGGCGAGCCCGCTGAGCAACACGACGCAGCTGACGAACAAGCCGAACTGAGGCAGACAATATTCGGTGGCACTGGCCTGGGTTGAATCAGATGAGAGTGTGTCACGCTTGGCAACATTGGGTTCAATGAAGGTCCCCTGGCCTACCCGTGCGACATGACCCCCAAAGACCACAAGCTCCTTCAAGCTGTCCACATTCGCCTCCGGGCTTGCCTCGGCGGCCCCGCGATTGCAGTCACTGCCAAGGCGGAGAGCCAGGCGCAGGGCAGCGTTGAGAGCAAGACCAGCGGACGAGGCCGAAATAGCGGCAAGAACAACTCACGCTGAGAATGACAGGCGGATGTGCGTGGCGGATGTGCGTGGTACACCGTTCTATTGACTTGGGCCGCCTTCGACCAACACTGAACACTTCTACATAATCTTTGGCCTCCGTCATTTCAGGGGATACGGGCATCATACTTTCGCCAGCCCTACGACATGCACGAGCTAGCGAAAGGTAGCCATACGGCGAGTGACCACGATGTCCAGGCAGCCAATGAAGCGAACCTACTTCACTTGCTATCGCACTGCGAGGGTGACAACTAAGTGTTCAACTATCTACGCAGTCTGCTTGCCACATCTATGAGCTGTGCAAGCTCTACCACTTGATCGCCAACCCGCCAACGAACGCATCAACGTGAAGCGGAACCCGCAATGGTGTCGAACCAGTGCGGTGGCTCTACGAACTGAACCCGCAGCTGCTCACATGAAATGTCATCGGTGTTTCAGAAGCATACATGATACGTACATAAACGTAATGGTGTGCCGCACGATGTGCTATGGATAACGCAACGAACCATATCAATGTGTAGCACACTCCCGTCTGGTACATCATGGCACGGCAGCGTTGTATAACATTAATGCACAGCACACCAACCAGGAACATGGCGCCCTTTGACAGAGTATCTCACAACGTTGTATATCACAAGTCCGGATGTACATGTACAATGTATGGTCGCACACTGTACGACAGCTTTGCATTGTATAGACCCGCATGGCATAGCGCCCAGCTGCACATCATCTAATGGCACTGCATACCAGCGTGACGCAATAAGCTCGCATAGTCCAGCTTAGCCTAGCACGTCTCACCATAGCATGGCACGCCAATAGCATGTTCTCATCACATTATCGTAGCACTATCAGACCAACGCCCATCAGGGCACAGCCCTTCATAGCCGACCATCGCACAGCACACCATGCCACTAGCGCAGCATGACACATTGATAGCACAGCACGCATACCATGGTATGATCTATTCTAGCTTAGCATTGAATATACGTGAGAAGGTGGCGCCCAAGTCGCGAGGAATCAAACCAGCCACAGTCGACAGGCAACACTTTTCTTCACAAGGCAATTTTTTCGAACATGCCAAATGGAAGAACTCGGTACGAGCCGACTCAGAAAAAACAAACACATCCGCCGAAATAGAGTCAGATGGCATGCGCACATGGATCATTACCGAGTGGGAAGAGCGTGGCGATTGCCAATTTCGTACAGCACAGGCTAATCACCTCCCCGTCGCTGGAATATGCAAGTGAAACAGTAATGGTTTCATGACGGATGAGGGCCCCTCAATGGAACTCCCGAGGCCCGAAATGGGCGTCTGATCGCATTCCCAACGTCGACCCGTTAGAAACAACGGAACACATTCGTCCTGGCGCGTGACTCAACGCGACCTGGCCATGCGTCACCCTCCTTCTCTCATTCCTTCTCCTCTCCCCTCCACCCCGTCTTCCTTTTGCCTCCTTCCCTGTAGGCCTCCTCTGCCTCCAGGAGTGGGTGTTCCAATGCTTTATCTTGTCTCCGCCCTTTCCACCTCCCCACCGTCCTTCCTGCTCCTGCTCATATCCAACAGTTCCAACATAGCCCAGGGGAACGAAAACTGACGTAAACATAACAACTCGGAGGTACGCGCGGATTTCTTGGATCCGCGCTGACCCCCCTCCCTGGCGCGCGGAGCGCGCCAGGGGCGGCGCCGCAGGCGCCGCCAGGGGGCCCCAGCGCCGATCCGAGAAATCCGCCCGGACCTCCGTTTTTCCCTACATCCTGAGTGGGGTTCTTGTTTTCCCAGAAGATCCTCTCCTTCTCCCTCCCGCCTCCCGCCTCCCATATCAATACCACGCCTACCATTCCAGCCTCCCATGTCATACC
>CAUYUJ010000419.1:74704-84704 GCA_963575745.1 Prorocentrum cordatum
GGCGATTTTTTTTTTTTTCCGACGGCGCGGGCGAGGTGTTGCTGGAGGCCGGAAATGGGCACCAACACCAACGCAGGGGGTTCACAGGGGGAAGAGGATCCTAAAGTTCGGTGCTGGTGGTAATATTTCAATCACCTTGGCAGCCAGAACATTACTACCATCACCGAGACCGGGATCCTCTTCCCACGGTGGAGGAACACCGCCGATATTGGTGTTGGTGTCAACCTCTAGGCCTGCGATGTTGGCCGATGCGGTCGAGACGCTGTCGCAAGGAGCCCGAAGCAGGCCCCCTTCGCCATGTCAAGCGTCGACCTCCCACAGACCACCCTGGGACAACCTGAGGGAACATGCAAACCGATCAAGGAGCACGGAGCCCCGCCTAGGGAACCGCGCTCTACACACCGACGTTTTGGTGCGGCCCTGCACGGACCTTTGAGCAAGAAAGCGGAGCCTGGTGTATACGGGACCCTGGTGTATACATTGTCCAATGCTTCCTGGGAAAATGGGGAAACAAGCACACACTACACCACCCCGACGTCGTCCCCGACCCTCAAAAAGTCCTGGGATTGGAGGACGGCCCGGCACTGGTAATGCACAGGCTCCAACTTCCGACCTCCCCAACGAGACAGGTTCCCCCCCTAGCGGCCCGACTGCAGTCCACCGGCAAGCCCCCTCCAGAAGACCAACAGCCGACGGGGCCCCGAGCGGTTCCCGCCCACCGAAGCACAAACGTCGGTGACGCACGTGATGGCTCTGGCGATGTTCTCCTGGGCGAGCGCGCCTGGCATGCACAAGCGGCCACGCTTGCTGCACTGGTCTCGCGGATCTCGATGTGGGCTGCCCGATAGCGGCACGGCTCGTGTGTTGGGCTCGTCGCGTGTGACTGCCTCCTTGGATGCAGCCGACCGGAAAAGAGGCACCGATGCTCCTTCCGTCGTGTCGAAGGTGCGCGGAACGTCCGATCGAAGTGAAGCCAGCCCAACTCAAGGTGGTTGGCGTGCGCAGCTGCAACCCCATCCCCGTGCCTCTCCTCCCAGAGGCTGAAGTCTAAGGCCACTGGAGGCCGCCACGTCAGTGTTCCACGCAGCATATGTACAGTGTGCAGCCAGGACGCCGTACTGTTAACAGCAGTCGAGAGCTAGGAAGGCGTGCCATGGCGAGGCAAGCATGGGCGGGACGTGGATTGCACGAGGAGGGTAGAGAGGAATGAGATGGCAGAGCACATCCCCACCCCTCCTGCTCCTCCGCCTCATCGTCTTTGGTCTCCCCCCTTTCCCATGCCGCCGCTCGGACGCCCATTTCCAGTGCATGCTTCGACTCCGTGCATTCACTTTTCGAAAATGATCTGAGATGCTCCTCTGTGGTCACCACTGCGGAAACATGCACCGTGAGAGCGATGCCAAGCCTCGCCCTGCTGCTCCCACGCCGCAGGCGCCGCCTTCCAGCTCCCCCGGGGCCGCGCAGCCTGCGCACGTGCGCGCGGGCGCCCACAGGAAGGCACGCTACTATACCCGGAGGGGGCCCCTTGGAACAGGCACGGCCCCGGCTTCGGCGCGGACGAAGCCAGGACGAGGACAAGATCGGGTGAGGATACAGTCGGGGCGTTGACCTAAGGAACCCTAAATAAGGAACGAGGCCCCTCTTTTCCATAAGTTAAACTTCGATTCCCTATCGAAAACATAAGGAAAACCTGAGGCAAGCTGTGAAACACTTAAGGAACGCGGAGCCCCTCCCCAACCAGAAGGGTTCCATCTTCAGGGCCCCGACTGTAAGCCGAGACTCTCGCTCTGGGAGCGCTCTGGAGCGCTCCGGGGCGGAGTTCTCTTCGTCCTGGCCCCGTCCGATCGGTAACTGCGCGCGCGCACCCGCTGCGGCTGCAGCTCACGAAAGAGCACGCACCGCGGGAGTGCGGGTCTCTGCGTGAGCTCGTCGCGGTGTCCTGCGGAGGCTCGCTGCATCGCGCGGGGCGCCGAGCCATCCGCGACGGTCTCGGCAAGCTCGTTCGCAGGAGCCGGAGCCAGAGACGCAGTAGGAGTCGACACGGGGCGACGGGTACACATGTGCGAGGAGGTGCCGAGCGGAAGAATGTGCCAAATCTCACCGGGCCTGTGGGCGAAGGAATTGCTCTGTTCCCTCTTCTAGCATGCCGACGTGCCTCAGAGAGGTCTCAGAGGGGGCCGCCAGACACCCCCGGAGCCCTCGGGGAACCTCCAAGAACCGAAAATCGCGCTCAAACCCGAGGGGGCAAGGAATGGTTTGTACCTTCTGCAGTGGAGGCCCGACCACAAGACCCTTCTGCAAGAAACCCAACCCTGGAACCCCAGGACGCCTCTTGATTTTTGGTACGGGCACGCCGCGTTTCCCATGGCAAAACCATCGAATCCCAAGAAACCCAGGGCAACCTGGAGGCAAGCAGGGTGTTTCTTGGCATGAAGCTCCACTGTAGCCTTTTCGCATGGCCCGAAAGGCCTCCAAGCCGGACACAAGAGGCCCCTATGACAGCCCCAAAAAAGGGCGCCCAAGAGCGTTCCAGAAGGGTCCCAAGAGGCTAGGTTTCAGCCTCTGGGGAGGAGACTCAAATTTACGGCCCCTCTTCCTTCTGAGCGTTGGGGCCAAAGATCGCCCCAAGACCCACCAACGAAGCCCAAAGGGGACCCCAAGACCCTTCCAAATATACCCCTTAGAGGTTCCCGAGACGGCATCAAGAGAACAAGAGGCTTCCCAAGATGGCTCCAAAAGACCTCCACGAGGCCCTCATACCAAAAGATCCGCGAACGCCTTCTCCTCCTCCTCTTCCTTATCCTCCATTCCTTCCTTCCTGCTTCCTCCTCAATTCATCGTTCGCCATTGTTGCCCCAATGTTGCGTTTCACTATTTGTGTATGCTTCTTTCTCCCGTCAATTATCATGGGCATCGATTCTGAACGGGTGGATGTGGCTACGCGACGCGTCGATCATTGTCATCGGTGCAATCCAAGCATGGCTCGCGAAAACCAACTCCCTGTCTTCGCTCAGACGTGTCCTGTCGGGATCCATGGCCAGCGCCGGCCACTCAAAGGTTACAATAGGGACTCGACCACAAGAAACCTTCCACGAGAAACCCAACCCTGAGACCCTAGGACGTCCATGGATTTTTGTGTGGGAACGTCACGCTTTCCACAACAAAACCATCGAAGCCCAAGAAACCCAGGGCATCATGGAGGCAAGCAGGGTGTTTGTCGGCATGGGCCTCCACTGTACGCACGCGACCGTCGATTCTCAGGACCTCCTGTTTCAAAGCCCGTGACAAGCAGAGCGCGGCCGTCGGCGTCCTAGGAACGAAGCGGCAGGCGAGACAGAGGGTGCTTCTCCGCGTACCTCTTGGCGGCGTGCCAATTCTTCCAATCCAGCCCGAGGGTCGCCTCGGGGCTATTCTCTCTTGGGGCCGGGTAACATACTCACAGACTCACGGACATCCAGCGTCATGGAATAGGTGTGCGCGGGGGTAGCTGTTACGATTCAGGTCTTTGGCGAAACTTTGCTTGTCCTGGGGGAGCGGCGAACCGACACGACGCAGGTATTGCCGCGCGCAGATGGGGTTGAGAGTTCCAAGCGTCCGGCGCCACGATTCCTGAAATGACGTCGGAAGATGCTTCCACACTAACCTCTTCATGACCTGGCGAACGTGGACGATAAATGGTCTCCCCACCCTCGACGCAATGGTGCGAATCTGTTATATTTATGGAGAACTAAGACAACACATGGTACAACAATAATATCAACAACAACAACAACAATCATATGAAGACTGCTTGCTCCTATCCGCTCGTCCTTGGTCATACCCCATGTGGGGTATATGTTCCTTACCTGCCACGTGCATTTAGCGCAGCCCCTACAACAGCAGAAGACAGGACGGATGGCAGGGGGAGGGAGAAGGATGGAGCGCGAGAGAAATTCGCAGGAGGGGGGCAAGGAGCAGAAAGCCCGTGGCAGAACCAGACGGGCAGATCGGGCGGGCAGACCCTAGCGGGCGTGTCGGGAAGGCGGGCCCAGGCGGCCAGGTCGAGCGGGCGGGATGCTCAAGCGTGAGTCCTGCATGAATCGCGAGGAAGTCTCAAGCGATAGCACGATTCCCAAGTCAATCGTGGGAAACGCCAAAGCGAGAGCGTGATACCTGAGTGTCGAGGGCGCGGCGTCTGAATACATTGTGAGGAAATCCAACGCGAGAGCGCAATTCCTGCATCAATTGTGAGGACCTCCCGCACGCAGCGGGATCCCGATTCCTATCTGTGATGGAGTCCTAAGCGTGAGCGCGACTCCTGGGAGCCTGGGTGTCGGGAGCGCGGCGCTTGAGTAAATTGCAAGAAATTCCAACGCAAGGGCGCTATTCTTCAGTAAATTGCAAGCAAATCTCCAGCGAAAGCGCGACTCCAGAGCGCCGGGAGAATACATTCCAAGGAAGTCCCAAGCGAAAGCGCGAATCCTGAATAAAACGCGAGAAGTCTCGGGCGGGAGCGGGGATCCTGGCTAAATTGTGAGGAAATCTCAAGCGGAGGCCGTTGTTGTTGTAAACCGGGGGCCAACGACACAGTTTGACCCTCAAGACTTTCCCTGATAAAAAACAGGGTGCGAGCCCCGGGAAGGGCACTTCAATCGAACATGATCGACCCACGAACCCGGAAAGGAATATAGAAATGTAAGGCATGGCAACGTTTCAAAGACACTTGATTGGGCGACGGGCAAGTGCAATGCTGAATGTACAGATCTTGATGTACCGTGCCGACGGCTGTGCTGTGCTGGCCGTGCTGAACTGCGATGTTCCATGCCGCGATTGTGCTCTATATATAGCGTTGTGGATCGAGTCCTCCCTGGCATCCGAGTCCTGACCGGACTGATCTGGATCTTAAGCTCGAGCTGCCTGAGCAGATGGTAGCTGTCCCAGAACTCATCGACAGAGGGGACATGCCAGGAGGACGCCCCGCTGAACGTCCCAAGGGACGCGCCAGGCGGCGTGCCAGGGGACGTGCCATGTGCACGCACCGCGGGACGTGCCAAGGGGACGCGCTACGGAACGTGCCAATGGACGTGCCGCGGGACGTGCCAGGGGACGCGCCGCGCGAAGTGCCAGGTGGACTCGCCAAGGAACGCGCCAAAGAACGTGCCAAGATGCAAAATTGAATGTATCGATCTTGATGTACCGTGCCGACGGCTGCGCTGTGCTGGCCGTGCTGAACTGCGATGTGACATGCCGCGAGTGTGCTCTATATAGCGTTGTGGATCGAGTCTTCTTTGCATCCGAGTCCTGACCGAACTGATCTGGATCTTAAGCTCGAGCTGCCTGAGCAGATGGTAGCTGTCCCAGAACTAATCGACAGAGGGGACATGCCAGGAGGACGCCCCGCTGAACGTCCCAAGGGACGCGCCAGGCGACGTGCCAGGAGACGTGACATGGGCACGCACCGCGGGACGTGCCAAGGGGACGCGCTACGGAACGTGTCAATGGACGTGCACCGCGCGACGTGCCAGGGGGACTCGCCACGGGACGCTCCGCGGAACGTGCCAGGCAACATGCCAAGCTGCAATGCTCAAGGTATCGGTATTGATGTACCGTGCCGAGGGCTGTGCTGTGCCTGGGCGACCTGGACACGTGAAAACACGCGTTTCGCTCAAGACGTTCTCAGCACATCCTCACGCTAGACATCCGCCTGGGCAACCTGGACACGTGCAAACAAGCGTCTCAATCGAGACTTCCTCGACACATCCTCATGCTAGACATCCGCCTGGGCGACCTGGACACGTGAAAACAAGCCTCTGGTTCGAGAAATCCTCAACAAATCCTCATGCTCAACATCTGTCTGGGCAACCTGGAGGCGTGAAACCAAGCGTCTCGCTCGAGACATCCTCAAGACCTGGGCACGTGAAAACAAGCATTTCACTTGAGAGATCCTCTGAATTCAGGTCCCCAGGAGAGGACACTCTTTAACATAAAACAATCGTTTCGCTAGAAACATCCTCAACAAATTCTGAAAAACAAGCGTTTCGCTAGGGACATCCTCAAATTTTAATTCGCCGGCCCTCTTCCCACTCGTTATTTATCGCAAAAGAAATCCGCCGGCCCTCTTCCCGTCAGATCCGGGGGTAAACCTCTAAAAGAGAACCCTGGGCCTACGCCCTTTCCGGGAAAAAAACAATGTGCACCGGACGGGGGGGATCAACAATAATTTTTCTTCAAAAATGAGAATTTAACAAGGTTAATTTTGAGACGATTCGCTCTTACTGCCACGCGTGCCTTGCATTCCGTATACCCCAACCCTCAATACCCGCCCACTTCGTCTTCGATTGCACCCTCTTTCGGGGAAGATCTCTTCCTTGTCGGCCACTCACTGAAGTGCGAAGCAGTCTCGAGCGAGAGCGCCGTTCCTGAGTTCGGGGGCCTCTCTGGCCAAGGGTTCTCGGAATACCTATGGAGAAATATCGAACGGGAACCCTTGTCGCCGTGTCGGGGCTTCCACCAACTTGCCTGAATTACAAGAAAGTCTCGAGCGAGAGCGCATTTTCTGAGTTCGGGGGCCTTCTTGGCCGGGGGCTCTCGGAGTAAATCGTGAGGGAGTAGCGAGCAGGAGCCCTTGTCGTCGTGGCTGGGCCTCCGCCAACTTAATTGAATTGCGAGAAGTCTCGAGCGAGAGCGCCGTTCCTGAGTTCGGGGGCCTCTCTGGCCAGGGTGTCTCGGTGTAAAGTTTGAAATGTCGAGCGGGCGCCGTTGTTGTCGTAGCTGGGCCTCCAAGGGCCCACATTTCGGGTCAAACCAACGCTCGAGCGGGAGCCTCGTTCTCTGCGAAAATGTAGCAGGCGTCGAGACGAGAGTGCGCGGAACCGTTTCCGGAGATCAGCCATAATTATTCTTTAGCAGTGAATATTGGAGGCCTGCACTGGGTACCCGTCCCACGGGAGCCCTCTTGGGGCGAAGGCCTACACTGGGTACCCGCGTACGCCCCCCGCCACCCACCACCCACACCTACACCCACACACACCCACGGACGCTGCAGGTTCCCTGGGGCACCAAAGGCGTGTGACAGGGATGGTCTAGGGAGTGTATAGGGGCTGCCTGGTACGACTCATAGCAGAAACCCCTATGGTCAGTCATCGCAGAACCCCCATACTATGAGCCAGAGTGAAGACCACCTACTATGAGTCATGATAGGAGATGCCTCGCACGACTCATAGTTTGCACTCCCTACGATTAGTCATAATAGAGATCACCAACAACGAATCATAATAGAGACCACCTACTATGAGTCATAATAGGAGCTCCCTCATATGAATCATTGCAGGAGCTCCCGAGTACGACTCACAATCGGGACTACCCACAATGTGACAAAGTAGAGACTCCCCACTGTGAGTCATAGTAGAGGCTCCCCACTATGAGCCATCGTAGAGGCTCCCTACGATGAGCCATGGTAGGAACTCCATACTACGACTCTTAGTATGGGGCTCCCTACTACGACTGGAAGTAGGGGCCCCTAGTACGATTCGCAATAGGGACTCCCTAGTACGGCTCATAGTAGGTACTCCCTGGTACGACTCATAGTGAGGACTCCCTTCGATTAGTCATAATGGAGACTCCCTACTGTGAGTCATGAGAAAGGCCCCCTACTATGAGTCAAAGTAGTGCCCACCGACCATGAGTCATAGTAGGAGCTCCCTACTACGACCTACTATGAGTCATAGTCGAGACCCCCTACTATGAATCAGGAGGCTCCCTACAATGAGTTAAACAGAGCCTCCCTAGTATGAGTCATAATACTGCCTACTCTTAGTCACAATCAAAACTCCCTACTACGACCCATAATACAAGCTCCGTACTATGAGTCATGCTACAGACTAAGAGCTCCCTGCCGTGAGTAATGATAGGGGATCCCTGCGATGACCCATGATAATCATTCCCTACTACGAACTACGACTCATAGTAGGGGCTCCCATCGTACGACTCATAGTAGAGACTCCCAACTACGACTCATATCAGGGAATCCCTACGATTAGTCACGTTGGGCCCCCCCTACGATGAGTCAGAATACAGACCCCCTACTATGAATCATAGCAGGGCCGACCGACAATTCGTCATAGTAGGAACTCCCTACTACGACCTACGAGTATGATTCATACCAGAGACTCCCTGAAATGAGTTATAACAGAGAAACCCTACTATGAGTCATACTAGAGACCCCCAACTATGAGTTAAACAGAGATTCCCTACTATGAGTCATAATACTGCCTACTCCTAGTCATGGTAACGACTCCCTAGTACGACTCATAATACAAGTTCCCTGCTATGAGTCAGACTAGAGACTACAAGCTCCCTCCTTAGGGAGTCCCTACTATGCGTCATAATAATGACTCCCTACCACGATTCATTGTAGCCCTAATGGGTCATAGTAGAGACCCCCTTCTATGAGTCATACTATGAGTCATGATAGGGGTGCGCCGAAGTTCGGCCTGGGGACGCATGCGGGCTCTGCCACTGGGACCTTCGGAAAAGCTCCGTATGGGGTCAAGGCAACGATCCTCGCGTGGAGTGTGCCGAAATGGGCCTTCCGTGGACCTGGGGACACATGCGGGCCCTGCCACTGAACCTTCGGAAGAGCTCCGCATAGGGCCAGGGCTACGATCCTCGTGAAGTGTGCGTCGAAATTGGCCATCCTTTGGGCTGGGGGGCGCACGCGGGCCCTGTCATTGGGACCTTCGGAAAAGCTCCGCATGAGGCCAGTGCCACGATCCTCTTGAGAGGTGCGCCGAAATGAAGCTTCGATGGGCCCTCGGTGGAGCTCCCTACGGGGCCAGGGCAACGATCCTCGTGAGGGGTGTGCCAGAATCGGGCACGAGGACGCATGCGGGCCCTGCCACTGGGACCTTCGGAAGAGCTCCGCGGGCCAGGGCCACGATCCTCATGAGGGGTGTGCAGAAATTGGGCGTCGGTGGGCCCTCGCTGGTGTGGGAGTAGGTGTGGGTGTGGGCGTGGGCGTGGGTGTGTGGGTGTGGGTGTGGGGTGGTGGGGGTGGTGCGCGGGCACCCAGTGTAGGCTTAACAATCAGTTTAAGGCTGTTCGCTCTGATCTGCTCGAGTGTCATCCAACGTGTATTTCCCTATGCCTCGATACCCGCCCTCTTCGTCTTCGATCGTACAGGGTATAATGTTCTTCCCTGCAGGCCGGGCCCCGGCAACCGGCGGGGCGGCCGCGGACCGTCGGCCTGGCCAACGGCAGCGCTGACCGGCGGCAGCCCGACCCCAAGAGGGACGGACATGGGACCGACCACGACGACGACGACGACGACGACGACGACGACGGCGGCGGCGTCGACGATGACGAGCGAAAGCGAGAGCGAGAGCGAGAGCGGGGTCACGAAGGAAGGGGGCCACGAATGGCGGCAGCGGGGTCACGAACGGCATGCGGGGGCCACGAAGGGCAGATACTGCGGCGCCACAAAGGCAACGACGGGGCCACTGAGGGTAGCAACGGGGCCACGTAGGACAGCGAGGGGCTCACAAAGGGCTGCAACGGGGCCACGAAGGGCATGCATATGGGGCCACGACGGGCGCGAACGAGCGGGGGCCACGATGGGCATACGTAGATTCGGCCGCAGAGGGCAAGGACGGGGCCACTGAAGGCAGCAACGGGGCGTCGAAGGCCAGCGAAGGGGCCACGAAGGGCAACGAGGGGGCCCCGAAGGGCTGCAACGTGGCCACGGAGGGCAGCGAGGGGGCCACGAAGGGCTGCAACGGGGCCACGGAGGGCAGCGATGGGGGCCACGAAGGGATGCAACGGGGCCACGAAGGGCAGCGAGGGGGCCACGAAGGGCTGCAACGGGGCCACGAAGGGCAGCGGGGGGGCCACGAAGGGCTGCAACGGGCCACGAATGGCACCGAGATCCAGATTCCTAAGTAAGCTGTGAGGGAGTCATAAGCGTGAGCGCCACTCCTAGGTGCCTAAGTGTCGGGAGCGCGGCGCTGGAGCAAATTGCGGGAAA
>CAUYUJ010000419.1:87204-113994 GCA_963575745.1 Prorocentrum cordatum
TGTAAGATGCTGTAGCGTGTCGGGGCCGTGTAGTTTCATAGATGTCGCGTGGCGTGTTGGAAATCTCCGCTCGACGCCTCTTGAAGGCTTGGAGGCCATCTCAAGCCTCTTGGATGTATGTCGGGGCTCTCTTGGTAGAGGCCTCCTAGATGGGGACTGGGCAGATGGGGTCGGAGGATCTCGCCGCATCGCCGATACATCGGCGATGAATCGCCGATGCGTCGGCGATGCGCTGGCGACGTCGGCGATGCATCGGAAATGTCCGCGTGGAGAAAATTGGGCCCCACATCGAGCCGCATTGGCGATGCATCGCCGATGCGGCACGATCCTCCGACCCCATGTACTCCGACCCCATCCAGGAAGACCAGACTTGGGGGACTCCTGAGTTCTTTTGGGGCTCGGGCGGCTGTCTGAACCTCGTCTTGGGGCATCGATCGTTGAAGACAGATGTCTACCCTTCGCGCACCGTTTCCAAACAAAAAGCCGTGGTGGTGCGCTGACTGTGAATGCACATCAGAGAAGCATGCGGACTCACGCATACTATAGTGCATAGAGAAAGAGAGAAAAGGAAAAGAGAGAGAGGGAGAGCGGAAAGAGAAAACGAGAGCGAGACGTACTACTTAGCACGTGCTTGGCCACGAGGGAGGAGGAAGAGAGAAAGGGCGAGAGAGAGAGGGAGACAGAGAGGACGAGAGAGAGAGAGAGAGAGCGAGAGACTTCAAGAACCCGAAAGGACACGGGATCACCTCATCAGTAGGCTCCTCCAACTGGTAATGCTGGATGCGCCCTCTGGCGAGCAACGGTCTCAACTCCTGGTATGGTCGCACATGATCTTCAAATCTGTCTGTCTTCCTCCGCCTCTTGCTGCGCCTTCAACTCCTCATCAGTCAGGGCCCATTCCCTCCAACTTCGTTTCTTATTCCTTATGGTGTTCCTCCCATTTCCTTCCTCCTACCCGAGTCCTGATCCTCATCCCCTCCTCGTCATCGTCCCTACGAATTGCCCCTCTTCATCCCTCCTCACCGCTTCCACCCCCTTCTCGTCCTGCTCATGCTAAATGTTGCGAGAAAGAATCCCTGCCCTGGCTGCTCGACAACTCACACGAGAGAGGACACATGACACCAACAACGAATGGCCAGCCCAACTGGCCGTTAGAATGCTTGACCCTCTGGGCTTAGCACCCCTATGCCTAAACTTCTGGTGGGTCATTATGTGATTGTCGAATGAACGAACTGCCATACGCCGGAGCGCGTAGGCAAACGACAATGCCAGCCTGAACTCGCCGCTTTGCGGGAGCGACTGCACGTCGGCTGTCTCATAATGCACAGCGTGCGCGATTGGAGGAGGAGGAGCAGCAGCAGCAGCAGCAGCAGCAGCAGGAGGGGTTAGGTTAGGTTAGGACAGCCCCGAGGGGAAGAGTCTCGCAAGACTAAAACAAACAATGGGGGGAAGTGGCACCCTTCGGAGAGGGATTTGTTACCCTGGAGGACAGGGTAACACCACACTCTGACCAGGGCCCGCGACGGGGTGCCACGACCCGAAACTACTCCTCAGCCTGGAGGGCCTCCTTGGCTCGCACTCGCTCAGCAAGGGCGGCCATCCGTCTCTCGTACTCAGGGACGGTGGGGGCACTCGAATGGGCCGAGGGAACAGACGTACAGGCAAGAGTCTTAGACCGCGGCTTAGGAACCACAGACATTGCCGTGACCGCAGCAGCTCTGTCAATGAATTAATTGACGGACACGACTACTGGGGCCCAGGCCTCGCGAGTACTTACTTAGTACCTCGCGTCCCTTCCTAGAGGGTCGTTGGCACTCCTTGTCAAGATTACGGGAGCACCTTTGGGCCCAGCAGCCGCAACGAACACGCAACAACTGGAGCCTGCTCAACTTGGTTTGCGATGGCTCTGGGGCTCTGGGGTGGATCTCATGAGAGGCCACGCCAACAAGCAGGTGCCCCAGGGGACGGCGGACGACCTGACGAACGAAATCGGGGGGCCCAGAGCATCCCAGAGCCTCTTGGGGGTTACCCTCATGGGCGACCACCAGACAATGCTTGCACTGCGTGCCAAGCAATCCACTCCCCCACTCGTGCCACCCAGGAACCGACTTAACTGAACGGTGACGGGCGAAGGGCCTGACGCGCTTCGCTCGGGACTGGAAGGCTGGTAGCACACTAGCAACAAGTCTGACAAAATGCCTGGCGGTCTCTACTTCGGACTCTAGGCGATTGGCTGCCTCGGGTCCGATGGGAGCGTGCATCTTAAGAGCCCCCTTGGCGTGGAGGTCAGCAGCACGGTTACCTTTCGCGGGCGCCCGCTGCACAAGCGGCAAATTATCTATCGCGCCCTCGCTTCGATGAGCTTTGACATGCTGGATGGACCTGATGTGGCCGTGTCCACTGAGAGCACGGGCGAAGGCCGACACGCCAGCAAACACCTTGCTCGCACGAGGCTGTTCGTGCTCAGGGAGGAGGGCCTGACTTATTGCTGCTTTACAATCGGCATGCATGTAGGCAGTGCGATCCGCGATCTGGCAGGCGACAGCGATCGAGAAATCTTCGGCCATCGCGGGGGACTGCGGAAAACCTCCAGGCACAGTGCCACGCACTACCGAAAGGGTGGCCTCGGCCTGGGGGTCAAACAATACCACCGCATACGCAGCACGCTGAAAACAATACAAAATCGGCATGGTGCTGCTTCCGTCCACCGCGATATGCAGATTATCGCTATGACCGACAAATTGCACAGACTTCTCGGGCTCCAGGTCAGGAAAAGCCTCCCCAAGACCGTCCAGGACAATGGCCTCGGGGGCCCCTTTGACAAGAGGGATGTCCCCTGGGAGCACCGAAACAACACCTTTCAAATGGAGAAGGCTTCCAGGGTCCTCCCGAGCTTCGCCCAGGAAAGCCAAAGGCACTTCCGCCTCCACGCGGGCCTGGGCAACTGCTGGGAGCTGGCAACAAGAAAGCCGATGATGGGTGGTGTCAGGCTCACCGCATTCACATCGGCCAGCACGAAGAGTGACATCACCATTGTCATGTGCAAGCTGTTCTGTCCACAGACAGTCGCAGACAGCAGCTTGAACTAAATCTTTCTGGTACTTGGTATACTTGGTCTTGGACCTGAGGCAAGACCTGACCACGTCCAGGTTGGCCCGAACTCCTTCAGCAAACCCCCACTTCTCCCCAAGCGACTTCCCATGGGCAGCCTGGAACGCGGTGCTGAACATTTTACCTAGCATCGCAGGGGAGCATTGCGTGAGCTGGATGGTGATGCCATCATGGTCGATCCACTCAGCGGCTGACACAGGCTTCCACCTTACGCGAGCGAGGCAAAGCGGGATCCTGGAAATCGGTCCGCGAGTTTGGGCCCAGGACACGTCCGACTGAGCCTGGGAAAAAACGCGGTCCCACATACGTTCTAATTCAGTAAGGCCTACGAGTGCATCATACGGGAAAGCCACAGCATGCCATATCATCTTAGACCACTGGAGCGCGGGCGCCATGGCCTCACGCGCCGCGGGCTCACCGTGCAAGGCCAGCTTGGCGCGCAAGCTCGCACCCCTCGTCGCGGGCGCCAGGTAGGACATGGCCTGGCGGCGGATGGCGAGCAGCTCCTGGTCGTCGACGCCGTTAACCTCGACCCCGTAGTGAGCTGCCATCTTGATGCCAGTGGTGTAGACTCTTCCGAGCCTCTCGTCGGACTTCCTCATGGACTTGAACTTGGCCGCCTTGGCCAGGCGCTGGGAGGTCTTCCTCAACCGCATCTTCCTCTTGCCAGCGGTGAGAGCTTGCGCCCGTCGCCGTCCGCAGGCGAAGTCCGTGCCGAGGTAGGCGACCGCTGGCTTGGACTTAGCTTTGGCAAGGCCGAGCTTCGTGGTCACCTCCAAACCCAGGGCATTGTCGCTGGCCACGGCGGCAACCTTATCGTTGAGAGTGGCCTGAAGACGTCTCGAAACTGTTTGGAACTGCATACCTGCTTGGATCGCGACGCCTGCAACGATGTCTCGGTCATGGCCGCTCACGTGGACCCCAGTGTCGTCAATGTAGCTCATGCAATCAATCGACGGGTCACGTCGCACAAACTGGTCGTACTCAGTAATCGTGAAAGCTCGGACCGCAAAATCAGCAAATGCACGGCCTGCTGGTAGCCCGAAAGTGGCGAACAAGACAGTGCAACTGTGGTGCAATCCCAGGCGAATGATACGCGGTGACTGCCACGTATTGAAAATTAACTTGAGGATCGGCATGGACATGCCGCGAGCAAGGAGGCGCCCACGTAATACCTCCAGCGGAATGCCCTCGTAGAACTTGCTGTAGTCCATCAGAATCAAAAGGCTATAATTGTTCTGGCTGGCCTCAGCCTCACTGCGCGCAGCCTGCAGCCAAGACAGATCGAGTGCACTACGGCCTGCCAGGGCGCCCCAGTACGGGCGGCGCAGCTGCTGGTGAAGGTCGCCGAGGCCGCGGCGACGTAGCCTCTGCCAGACACGGTACATGCCCGAGTACAATATTATCAGACGGTGGCCCTGGTCAGGCTTCGCAAGCATGTGCATGACAATGGAACATAACTGTCGAGGCAATAGACCAATCCGTTCGCACGCCCCGAACAACGCTGCCATGGCGTCGAGCGCAGCACGAGGAAGTAGCCCGAAGTGACGGGGATGCACTCGATCAAGACTGGCCGTTGTGGTGCGCGGGAAGCCGTTGGCCACGTCACGGATCATGTCCGCGCTGGCCCCGTCCATTGACGACCTGTCAGGTGCCCAGGCTTGGCTCGGAACATGGCTAGCATGCCAGAGCTTCTCATACTTGCGAACCTCGGCCTCGACGATGTCATGAGGATGGGCCGTAAGCCCTCCAGCAGTACGAACTACCGTGGGGCGAGGTGCACTGGGAACTCGGGTAGTGCGGCGAAGTCCTCGTGCACCATTGGACGATGCCGCGTCGCACCAGTCCTGCCACCGTTGGCGATCACCATTTACATCATCCAGCTCGGCCTTCCGTGCATCAGCTGCGATGTCTCGGCGGTACTGCTCAAGAACTTCAGCAGCTCGGTGGCTGTCGCGGTGGGTCCGAGGGGCGACGCAGGTCTCGAAATCACCGTCCTGGGTCACTGTTCCAGTCTGGTCCCCGATCTGCGCACTGATGCCAAAGAAATCGTCCTGGTCGATGTCAGGCTCGTCAAACTGATCAGAGGGCAGGCCATCAGCTTGCAAACCTTCCTGGCCTGAGGGACCAATCACGGTAGCGTCCGCAGGGGCCACTTGTGAGCGTAGATGTGCCGTGGACGGTGCTGGCGGCGGGCCTTGGGCTCCAGCTGCACGAAGTAAGGCATTACCCGCAGCGACTCGCGCCTCAAGAACACTGGCATCCAGACGTGCGCATAGACCCTGCCCGAAATACTCAGCGGTCGAAAGTGCATCCACCTCGGCTTCCAGACAGGGCACCGTAGTGTGCTTGAGCCTCATGAGCTTGCACAAATTGTCCAGGGACTGCGTTAGCCATGTCCAGCCACGAGAAACCGCCTTGGCTTCTGCAACTGTCTCAGGGCGGTGATTGTAGTCAACCCATCTAGCTTTGGGCGGCGCTCCCCACGAGGCGCTGCTGGACGTACACTGGCCAGTGACTGCACTGACCTCCTTCTCGGCGACATGGGCGAACGTGGCCCACGCCCGCGACAAAATACACCATGCATCACGAACTGGCTTCTGGCGACTCGCATCGACAGCCGCCTCAGCCATCGCTGCGGGGTACTGCCAGTCAGAGCCTTCTCGTGCAGGACCAATGAAACGTTCGGTCCCGTACTTCTTTGCCACCGTGTATACCATGCACTGCTGCCGTAGGCCTTCCGTAGAGAGGCCCAGTGAAATAGGACGATGAGGCCGCTTCGGCCATGAGGTGTCCACATGGACGGACTCGAGCAACCTCTTGGCAACAGTGTTGACCGCAAAGAAATCAATCGCGCGGCTAGACTCGGGTGTAATGCATGTGGGCAGGGACGGGGCCACAAGTACCATGTTGGCTACTCTCGGGAAACCTCACTCCTCGATGTCCCTCGGCGTAGCATTCCAGTCTCCAGCCAGGACGACGGGGTCGGCAATCTCGGAGACCCTCGTGCCGATCTGGGCCAGGATACGCGCGTTCCTGCCCTCGATGCCCTGGTTGACCACCAGGTAGAAACAGACGACGTGCAACGATGGCCATCCAGGAAGGTGCACGACAGCGCGCAGTGCGCGGCGATGGTGAAGGACAGCGCGTGCGCAATCTGGTCCCCGAAGACAAACGTGATCCCTAGCAAGTACAGCAACGCCCTGCGCGGTCGCTGTTCCCTTGGACTTGGCGCCAGGGCTGGTCATGCACTTCCACCCACGACGACCTGCCCAGGCAACAAAATCATCATTATCATAATCATGGAAACCAACTTCCTGCGCAACGAAGAGTGTCGCTGACGAAGCCTGTATCTTTTCCTTCAGCGTACGGATGCCACGGTTGGCGTTGAAGGACTCCACGAAGAACTGGCTTCTAGGGTCAGCATTCGGTGGTGACCGAACTTGGCCGTGATGAACAGGCAAGCTGCTGACTAATACAGGCATATCAAAGACGCTGCCGTTTGTCACGGTGCATGGCCAGCAGCTTGTCATGGAACTTCTGAATGAGGTCTTCGTTGCTGTCAGCAGAGTTGCCCCCTTTGACGAGCTCGAACAGTTCCCTTGACTCCTCAATGGTGGGGTCGAGGTCACGCTTGACGCCACCACCAGGGGAGTCATCGTCACCAGGAGTAGGAGTCTCATCAGGGCTCTCAGCGGGCTGCTGTGGCATGGGGGCGTCCGCTGGCTCGGGCGCGGTTGCCTTCCGCACCTGGCCCTCGAGGTCCGCGAACAACTTGGCGGTGGCCTCAGCTCCGATGGACTCGAGGGCGGTGCGGATGTCCTCGGGGAGCCCATCCTTGTCGAACTTGAACTCAGGGAAGAGGGGCCGCTCTGGGGCGCCGGCCTTGGCGGTCTCAGCGAACGACTTCTTGTAGCCGTCGATCTCCGCCTCCTTGGAAGTAATTGCGGCCCTCTTATTCTCCAGTGCAGCCTGGAGATCATGAGCTTGCTTGGACATCTTCTCAGCCTCGCGCTGGAGCTTGACCAGCTGCGACTGCGCATTCTTGAGCTTGTCCTGGGCCCTGCGGTGGGCAGCCTCGGGGGACTGGACACTCTCGAGCTGCACGCGGAGGGTCTCAATCTCAAGCTGGTGCGCCTGCTTGACACTGGGCGGCAGCGACGGCTCATTGAGGTACTTTTCATAGAGAGAGATCGACGAGAGGATCTCTGCACGGGTAGCTCCAGCATCCTTCGGCCTCTCAGCACCTGCACCCAGGTCGGGCGTCGGGTCCTTGAGGCTGGCGTTGGCCAACTTGCGCTCGAGCGCGGCCACCTGCTTGCGGAGCTCCTCGTTCTGGTCCCGTGCCCATGGCGCTGGAGTGGCTCGACGGCCTCCAAGCACAGGTTTCCTCCCTTGCACTTCCTTCTCAGCTCTCTCAGCTCTGGCGTGAGCGGTCTTGGCTGCGGCGACAATGCGGGCTGGGGCGGCGGTGCCACAGCGGCAGCGGGCCCGGCTCGCCCAGTTCTTGTCTGCGCCACAACTGCATCCCCAGAACGGTGTCCTGGGCCCGCGCAGCACATCGGAGACGGGAGGCGGTGGGACCATGGGGCTCGCGAGCCCTCCCGCAGGAGGACCCCTGAAAAATCGGATTGTCTGGCTCGGGAAACAGAGCTATCCCACTTTGGCACGAGGGCGCGGAAGCCCCCAAGTGCAAGCATCTTGAGCCAAAATGGCTACGGACAGCAGCAGGAGGGGAGGGAGGAGGAGCGAGAAAGGAGGGACGGCATATGTGATTGTCGGCCTTCCACAAATACTTCACATGCTCTCTGGCCCTCCTGCCTCCAGGGGCCCTGGGACAAATACGCGCACGGTGGGCCCGCGCTCCCAGGGCCACACGCCCTTCGTGCAGCGCGCATGCTGCTTGGCGCGACTCCACGACGTCCTCAAGACGCGCAGCAAGGCACCCAAGGCGCCCCTAAGAGCGTTCCCAAACGTCCCCAGGACTGCCCGAAACAAGTCGCCAAGGCGGCCCAAACAATCCTCAAACGGCCCCACGACCCCCTGGAGGCCACCAGTGGTCAAATGCAGTCCAACACAACATGCCCCGGAACGATTTCTGGAAGCTCCTGAAAAGCCCGTGAAAGCACCCAGACGCCCCACGAGTCCCCTAACATGTTCAAACAATGCGCGAGGAGATTAAACACGACACCCACGTCTGGATATACACAACCAGATCCATCGCGTGCGCTTCGCGCAATGAAGGAAGGAGACAAGGTACACACGAGCACAGCATGTGGAACAGGGTTACATGAAGAAAAAGGCGAAGGCAAACTGGGCATTGAGTTGGAGGAGGGCGCATGCAAGAGAGAAATTCGAAGTGAGAGAGAGAGGGAGAGAGAGAGAGATGGAATGGTGTTGAAGGGTGGGAGGCGCTAGGTTGTAAGAAGATGGGGAAGGGAGGAGGGGAAAGAGGATGAAGAGAATTGCGGGGGAGGTGTTTTCGATTGAAGGCAGACAAGAAATCTTGTAGTCTCTACGGGGGCCGCTCGGAGGACTCGTGGAAACCACTTGGGCGTCCATGTGGGGCCTCTTCGGGGTTTCTTGGAGGCTTCTTGGGGGGCTCTGGGGTGTTCGTGGCGATCGCGGGGATGCTCCTCTACCCTCAGGAAGGGGATGATGAGGATGATGTGTGGGAGGAGGAGAAGGATAAGCTATATAATACGAGTGGGGAGGAAGAGCTAGACACGAGTGCGGCCCCGACGTTGATGACGATGATGGTTGCAAAAGTGATGTTGACGGTGACGATGACGACGACGATGGTGATGGTGATCATCAGAGCTCGTTTTTGCCAGAAGTCAGGTGTGAGGGCGAGCTGCGTGGGGTGGCGCGAGACGCCACGGCGAGGTCGACAGAGCACACGCTTTACATGCCAAGGAGCAAGGTTAAAAGAAGAAGGAGGAGGTGGGGATGGCTGGATGGTGCGCCTTGAGCCCCCGAATGGCGGCAGATTGCGCAGATGAAAACCGCGCAAGCACAAATATCATCAGAGCTCGTTTTTGCCAGAAGTCAGGTGTGAGGGCGAGCTGCGTGGGGTGGCGCGAGACGCCACGGCGAGGTCGACAGAGCACACACTTTACATGCCAAATCTGCAGGCATGCTTGCAAGCTGGTAACGCCGAATTCTCACAGATGCCTCTGGAAAGAGGCAGCAATCTTTGCAACGTGAGCATTATAAAATGACCTGGCCAGAGCTTTACAGAAGCGCACTGGGTAGATGGCTGCAGCGCTGGTGGCAAAAGTCCCGTCGGGTCTCTTGCCACTGAGGATCTCATGACGTTGGCCGGTGCGAGCACATACTCCACGCTTCGAGCCCTGGCATCTGGTGTCACGCCACGGCGTGGGATCCAGCAAACCTAGGAGGAGCCCTGTGTCTTTCCGCCACCGGGTACCCCACATGCACATAGGAGTAACAACATGCTCAACACCACGTCGGCGGTGGAGGCGCTTGTAGTCCGGCAAGAGCCAGAGCCGAGAAGTCTTGGGATTCTCGACGGACCACGGCACACCGAGGGCCAGAGAGGCCCGGGCAAGCGAGGCGACGAATTTGTTCAGACAATTGGAGGCATCAACCTGAGCTTGCAACTTAAACGACAGATCGGGAAGTCCGAAAAGGTACTCGTCAGATCTGACAGCTGGTGGACCGATACCGTATCCTCTGGCACGTGTGAGTGTATTACAGGGAACGCCCGCGTGCCAGCCAAGCAGCAAACCTGCTCGGAGCCACGCGTTGATCTTGGCACGATTCTCTGAGCGCGTCAAGTCGTATTGTTCCCCAAGAGATAGGTCCCACACGAGAACCCAGAAGCCCATGGCTCCTGCGGCGCGGGCGAAGCCGCCATGCCCAGAAAACAGCTCAAGTATGACGGGCGCGCTCAGACGGGCTGCGGCAAAGGTGAGGGCACCTCGAACACGGCTCGGCTCAGGTGTTCGACGCAGGCTCCCCCGCGTCGCTGCAGCCAGAGAGGTAGACGACGCAGCACTTCTGTCAGGCGGCTGCCCTTCTCGTAGCGGCGCGCGCTGCTCCAGGTGCGCCACCGGCCACGGCGGCGTATCTCTTCCAGCGTTCGGCAGGAGGCCGCGGAGTCGTGAGACGGCCCGGCGTGCCGTAGCAGGTACAGGTGCAAGGCGCCAAGGCGGCGGAGGCCGAGGGCGGTCACCGCCCGCCTGAACTCCTGGGACACGTCCGCGGGCGAGATGAGGAAGAGCGAGCCGGGCAAGCCTGCGGCCCCGCCCTCTCGGGCCAGGGCGCTCGCCCTCCAGCCCGCGCCCCACCTGCGCGCCAGCATCCAGTCCAGGCTTGCGGCCAACCGCTGATGACGAGGCTGTCGAGCCGCACGGAGTTGTCGAACTCGTTCGTCTTGGACACGTCGCCCACCTCGGCTGCGTGGAGCGTCAGGCTCCAGAAGCGGTGGGCCGCGCCCCGCGACATCAGCGGCCGCGCGAGGTCCACGGATCGCAGCTTGTGAATCTCTCCCGGCCGACCGTAGATCTCGAACAGCAGCCACACCGCCAGCGCAGCCTCGTAGGACCGCTGGAGGAGAAGCCAGTTGATGATCAGGAAGACCACCTCGATTGGCAGCGCCTGACGGCTCTTCGGCGGCGCCAGGTTCTTCCAGCCCACAGCAGCCTGCTTCGCCCGCGGGAGGCGGAGCTGGCCGTGCCGACTGAACTCGGGTCGCATCCAAGCGATGGCCGCGATGAGGCGGTTGGCGTAGGTCAGGTGCTTCCCCTCGTTGAACATCACGTGCAGGTAGCCCACCGCTGCCTTGTCGACGTCCGCGGCCGAGGACAGCGCCATCTGCTGGCTCCTGGCCCAAGTCACGAACGCGGTGTACAGCACCTGGTAGGCCTCCCTGCCCCTCGCCGTGCGCACCGCGGCGGCGTTGAGCATCTGCACGCCCGGCGGCGGCCGCACCTCGGCCGCCCGCTCCCGAGGGGTCTGGGGGCGCGGCGTCGCCGCCGCCGGCCTGCGCCTCACGCCCTGCAGAAGGCCCGGCGCGGTCCGCGCGGCAGGCGCGGCCTGGCGAGCAGCGCGGCGGCCCGGCCAGACCGGGGGGCCCGGTCGCGAGGCTGCCGAGATCGACGAAGGCTGGCTCCGCGGCGACCGACTCCGGCGGCGAGCCCGCCCCAGCATGCCAGTCGCACTTCCTCTGCACAGGCGGTGGGGGCGCACCCTCGCCAGGCGAAGGCCTCGAAGCTGGACAGCATGAACCAAAACGGCGATGCGAAGGAAGGAACGTGCTGATGTCGGTGTCATGCGTGCTGCTGCCGTGCTGGCCTATCTTGCTGATGTCGTGCTTGTCGGTGAAGCTATGCCTGTTGATGTCGTGCTTGATGATCTCGTGCTTGCTGATGTCGTGCTTGTCGTGCTTGCTGATGTCGTGCTTGGCATGTCGGTAATATCGTGCTTGACTGTGCTGATGATGTTGTACTCGCGCTTGCTTTTGATGTCGTGCTTAGCGGGGTCGTGCTTGTCAAGAATGATGTCTGTAGGCTTTGTTGGAGATCCCCTGCCCCTCGAGGGCCCGTCGGCCACATTGAACTCTGTGGGCGCCCACCTCACGCACAGATACGACCCAGAAGCCAAGGACAGGGCAGAGATGCGCTGCATGACCCGGAGCATTGCGCGTGAGTGAGCTCGCATGCGGGACGAGGCGGCGACAGCCGTCAGAGAGTCTCCTAGCACCAAGATCTTCTTACCATGATTGTTTGCATTCCGAAGGGCGTGACGAAGGTGATAATGAACCGCTCTGGCTTCAAGAATGGGCATCGGTTCTGAACGGTCCCACTTCCTCCTCCCTGTGACAGTCCAGGCCGAGCGCTCGAGGGGACGTTTTGGAACCTCGGGGAACTCGGCCAGGTCGCGCTCCAAAGGCGGGCCGACGGGCTCGGCTGGCAGGGCGTCGGCCGCCGACGCGAAGGCAACGAGCCCAGGGCCGCCGGAGGCGGGGTCACCCACCTCGGCAGCTATGGCCTGGCCCAGCGCCCGCTGGCTGGCGGCCAGGGCGCGGCGCCGGGGCGGGAGCCTCTCCGCCCGCCCGAAGCGCCACCGCTCGCAGTACCGCCCGACGGACTTGACTGCCGCTGGAGCCCAGGTGGACTGACAGGCGCCCAGGCCCCACGGCGACGCGTCGACCGCGCCCACGTCCATCGACCAGCCCGCCTTCAGATCCCGCCAGAGGAGGGGCGCCAGCCCATCCCACACCGCGAGCTCGGTGCGGACGCCGCCCGGGAGCGGGGCCTCCACGTGGTACGAGGTCTGCGCGAACCTGAAGCAGGCCTCGAAGAGCGCGAGGCCCTCGCGCCGCACGAGCGTGATGAAGATGAGATGGCCGAGGATGCGCTCGATGTCCGCCCCGCAGCAGCGGCCTCGCCTGAGAAGGCACCTGACAGCGAGCCGCGCGCGCCGCAGGCGTCTCCCCGAGGCGGACAGCCTCCCCGAGGCGGCGATGTCCCAGCCCAGGACGTTGAAGGTGCCCTCGTCCTCCCCAGCGCGATCCTCGAGCGTGACCACCAAGCCGCGACGCTCCAGCTCGGCCGCCACCCGCGCCACCGCAGCGCGGACGGCGACACGATCGTAGCCGAAGCTGACGAAGTTGTCCACGTACTGGAGGTGCCCGAACTCGCTGAGGCCAGGCGCAGGGCGACCGTCGTGCAGCCGCTGCGACTCAGGGCAGCCCGACTGCTCCGCGATGCGCTCCATGATGGACTGGCACCACCACAGCGCCCACGACCAGCCCATCGGCACCACCTTCAGCCTAGGGAAGAGCTTGGCCGCGGGCGCGACCTGGCTTCCCCCGAGGCTGGAGACACCGACGGAGCCCGCCAGGACGGGCCGCATCACGAAGTACCTCCTGAGCTCGATGGGCAGCTCGAGGTGGTAGAACGCGTCCTTCAGGTCAACGCCCTCCACGTCCAGGATGCCCTCGGGGTCGTCCAGCTCGAGTGCGGCAAACGAGTCCCCCGTGGGCAGGACGACAGGCGCGGGGTCGGCGAACACGACGTTGCTGCGCCTGCAGTCGATCACCATCCTGAGGCGGCCCCCCTTCTTCTTGACAAAAAACGCGTCGACCCTCACGCCGTCGCCCAGCGAGAAGTCGATCAAATTACGAGCATGCAGATCACGAACGAAACCTTCCCAGTCTCGTGCGCACCTCAGCCGAGGGTCAGAGTAGGGCGTCTTGACAGAGCATGCGTCCAGTCGAGCGGCCGCCACGTCAGCCGGCAGCAGGCTCTGCTGAACAAAAAAGCTCGACCTTGGATATCCCGCCATCGCCCCACACGTCCGAGAGCGGTACTGGAGGCACCTTCCCGTCCGGCAAGGAGACGAGCGCGGGGTCATAGCTTCCGAGGGGCGACTCCTCGACGCAGTAGCCGCCCCCGGCCACGCGAAGCTGCCGTGGCGCTTCTGCGGGAGACAGATCTCGCGGAGGAGCACCAAGTTTCTCCACAGAGCTGCTGATGTGCGCCAGGCACTGGCGCTGGGCCAGCGACAGGGCGCCTGCTGTAAAACTGCGGTCCCGCCCGACATGAGTAGACGAGTCGTTCAACCAATTCAATGCATCCACCGCCCGGGTCACGTCCCTCTCAAAACTGCTCCGCCGAAGGTGTCGTTGCTGAACGACGCGGCTGAGCCCTCGAAAAGCCTCACCCCGCTGACGTTGAAGGTCATAAGGATAAGGTAAAGGGAACACATCACGAGGCACGCGACGACCCGGGGTGGCGGCGCTCGGGCCCGACGAGTGACTCGGACCTCTGCAGGAAGTAGTTCGGCCAACTGGGTCCCTGCCGCCCCCAGTGGCCGTGCCTTGCTTACCCATGTTTGCGCCTGGACTCGCGCTCCTCGCGTGCCAGGCGCAGGTTCTCGTTGAGCTTCCCCTCCCGCTCGAGCTCCGCCCGCACATGCTCGATGAGGTCCGGGCAGATCATGATGGCCGTGTGGGCGCGAGTCACGCCCGAGAACGCGGCCTGCTCCTCCAACGAGAGCTTGCCGCCGATCCCCTTGCTCTCCTGATCCTTCGCTTTGTCCCAGTGGGCGAACTCGATCGTCTGCATCCTCCTGAACTTTGTCTCCACCGACACCAGATTCGAGCCGTCCAGCATGTCGATGCAGAGGGCCTGCTTGAGCTGCAGGCTGAGCTGGTAGTGCTCCTGCACGCCCCAGTCCGAGGCCGCAAGCTTGCAGATCGACCTGAAGTGCTCGTGGTGGCCCTCGATCCCGAGGCCTTCGTTCAGGATGTAGTCCATGCACCAGTCGGCAGTGCGGGGGCCAGGGAGCCCCCAGTCGGAGGCGTCGAACTCCTCACGATTGGTGAGCTCGACCATCGCCGACCAGGTGAGCTCCCTCTTCCCCCGCTTGTTGCGAGTCACCGGCAGGATCCTCGCGTCGGCCCCCACGGCGCGCTGCAAGAACCCCGGCAGGGCCGCCGAGGTGACGAACTCCACGAAGAGGGCCTCGCCTGACGGGAGCAGGTGCAGGTCCCGATCCCCGACGCGGGAGGGCGACGGCACGTGCTCCACGATCTCGTCGCCCACCCTGAAGTCGCCCACGCACGCAGCCACGCGCCACACGCCGTCGTTCACGTCGGCCACCCCACCCGCGCGAGGCGTAGCCCCAGGGGCAGCAGCGCGGCCACGCAGCAGCCCGACGGCGGGACCAGGCGGCGGCGCTGCCGGGCCCGCGGCAGCGGCCCCCCCAGGGGGGACGAGCACCTTCAGCCCGCGCAGCACCTGCAAGTCCCCGATGAGCTCGGCCCGGCGCCTGCACTCCTGGCCCGCCACCTCCTCGGCCTCGACCACGAGCTGGCGGACCTCGGCCTGGGTGGGCTCCTGCCTGAAACCGTAGACGTCGGCCCGCCGCAGGCCGACGGGGGGCGTGGCGTACGTGCTGAACCTCGTCGCCTGGATGTCTGGATTGTCCTGGATCTGGATGATGTACATGTCGCCATCCGCAGTGTAGATGACGTGATCACTCCGACTGAGAGCGATCCTGCCTAAGTTAAGGTGCTGGTGCCACTTGTTCTCGCCGGCGTACCAGACGTATACCCACTGAGTGGTCGCCATCCTGGCCACCTCCCGCCGTCAAGGCACGGACAGGCGCAGCACGTGAACTCGTCGGCGTCAGTCGTCGGCAGCTCCCCAGCCCGCTCGTGATGAGCGCCCCCACGAGCACCCCCACGAGGAACAGAGAGAAGCTGAGCGTCCAGCAGCGGCACACCTGCTCCCCTGGGCAGGTCGGCGGTGCGGGGCAAGGCCCGCACGACGGCCCCGGCTGCGGCGCCTGGGCCCACTGCGGCCCGCCCAGCACGCTGGGCAGGGCCGGGCACGGCGGGATGCTCGGGCACACGAGGCTCACGTTGCAGCCCGCCGGGGCAGGGAGCGACGGGCAGGGCGGGCAGCGCGACAGGTAGCTCACCAACCCAGCGCCGGCCACATCCGCGACGCGCCCCAGCCACGGCGGAAACATCCGGCCACTCGGCCGGCCCTTGCGCCTTGAGCCCCCGAATGGCGGCGGATTGCGCAGATGAAAACCGTGCAAGCACAAATATGATGATGATGCTGATGAGGAGGAGGAAGAATCCTGACATAAGGAGTCCTTACTAAAAAATCCTTAGCGAAGAATCCTGACCACCGAATCCTTAATGCGGAATCCTACATGAGGAATGGTTACGAAGGAATCCTTCATGTGGAATCTTCATTGAGGAAGCCTTATTCACGGATGTAGGTACCAAGGAATCCTTCCTTACCAAAGGATCTCTACCCAAGAATCCTTCTAAGGGACCTGGACCGATAATTCGTTAATAAGGACCCTTTTATCTGGAAACTCAGCAACCAAGAATCTTACTTAAGGAACCGTTGCAACAAAACTCGACTTAAGAATAATGTTGAAAATGTCTTAACTAACGAGTCCTTAATAAGGAGTCCTACGTACGGAATGTGTCAAAATGGAGTCGTTGACATATCCTTCATGAGGAATCCGAATGATGGAGTCCCTACCCAAGAATATGTATTAAGGACTCCGTATGAAAGAATCTGTACTACGGCACCCGAACCAAATAATCCTGAAGAAAGACTCCTTCGTGAAAGATATGTCAACCGAAAACCAAACTCAAGAATCTGAGCTAAGGAAGCCTTAGTACGGAATCTTTCTTGGAGAACTCTTCATAAGGAACCCAGAAGAAGGAACCTGACTAAGGATTTTTATCAGGGGTATGTACCAAGGAATTCGTACTAAGGAATGGTTAGCGAGAAATCCTTGTTTATGACGAATTTGACAAGAGGCCCCAAGAGGCTCCCCCGAGGCACCCAAGACGCTCCTGGAAGCCCCTGGGGCCG
The DNA here is from genome assembly GCA_963575745.1 of Prorocentrum cordatum. Lineage (NCBI taxonomy): Eukaryota > Dinophyceae > Prorocentrales > Prorocentraceae > Prorocentrum > Prorocentrum cordatum. The sequence goes on from CAUYUJ010000419.1 coordinate 103,692, forward strand.
CGAAGAAGCCCCCAAGACGCCCCAAACGGCCTCCAAGAGGCTCCCAAGAGGCCCGAAGAGGCTCCCCCAAGGCACCCAAGACGCTCCTAGAAGACCCTGAGGTCACCAAGAGGCCCCCACGACGCCCCAAAAGATGACGAGGTGCCCGAACGCCTCACGCCACGAGGAGCCCGAACGACTCACACCAGGACGAGGGGCCCGAACGACTCACACCACGAAGAGCCCGAACGACTCACACCAGAAGGAGGGGCCCGAACGACTCACACCAGGACGAGGCGCCCGAACGACACACACCACGAGGAGCCCGAACGACTCACACCACGACGAGGGCCCCGAACGACTCACACCACGAGGAGCCCGAACGAGTCACACCAGGAGGAGGGGCCCGAACGACTCACACCAGGACGAGGGGCCCGAACAACTCACACCACGAGAAGCCCGAACGACTCACACCAGGACGAAGAGCCCGAACGACTCACACCACGAAGAGCCCGAACGACTCACACCAGGAAGAAGGGCCCGAACGACTCACACCAGGACGAGAAACCCCAAACGACTCAAACCACGAGGAGCGCTTTCTCTCCCTCCTCCTCCGCCTCGTCCTTCTCCCGCTCCCCCCACAAGGAGGATGTACAAGGAGGCGGGAGGAAGGAGGAACAGGGGAGATATGCGGGGCCAAGCGGACACACGCCTGAAAAACACGACTGTCGGCATGCTTCGCAAGAGTTGCTGTTGTGAGATGGGCTGGTGGGGATACGCGGAGCGTAAAGAATTTGAAATAACAAATCCCTATCGAATAACCTTTTTACTACGGACTCCTGCAGAAGGTATCAGAACAAGGACTCCTGAATACGGATTGCTTGATAATATATATATATATATATATTGATTAAGGCATCAATAATCAGAACTCGTTCCCTCCGGGATTCTTCATAAGGAATCCATGTAAAAGAATATTCGGTATTAGGAATATTGACTACGGACTCCTTAGCAAGGAATCTCTACTTAAAGAATATTGATAAGGAGTCCTATGTCAGGAATCTGTATTACTAAGGAATCCTTACTGAGGGGTCTTCCCTAATGAATCCTGACTAAGGAATCTTGGCGAAGGAGCCCTTCATGGCCAGGCGTCCACACCTTCAGTTCAAGGAAACGCTGTGTACTTGTGTTGTTTTGACTTCTTCTAATCTGAGACGCAAGGGATGTTTTATAAAGAAAGATTCTGCAGGCTCAGATAGAAGTGCTGCGAGGGAGGCCGCGGCGAGCACTGGGGCCGGCAAAGCCCCCCACACAAACAAATAAACAAACAAACAAACAACACAGTGTTTCGTGGCTTCACCCACCCCCCCAACAAAAACAAACCAAACAAACATACACAGTGTTTCCTCGCACCATGGGCGCCAACTGCTGCGCATTTTTTTGTGGGCTCTGCAGGCGCAGAGAAAAGTGCTGCGAGGGAGGCCGCGGCGAGTACTGGGGCTTGCAAAACAAAAAACAAAAAACTCAAGCAACAACATACAGTGTTCCGTGGCTTCACAAACCCAAACAACAACAAACAAACAACTAACATACACAGTGCTTACTTGCACCAGAGGCGCCAACTACTGCGTTTTTGTTTGGTGTGTTTTCTTGTTCTGCAGGCTCAGAAAGAAAGTGCTGCGATGGAGGCCGCGGCGAACATTGGGGCTTGCACCCCCAAAAAAAAAACAAAACACTGTTTCCCTGCATCCCGGGCCCCAAAAAAACAAAAAACACAATCATACACCATATTTCCTTGCACTGAGGGCGGCCCCCGAGAGGGCTCCAAGACGACCCAAGAGGGCCCCAATACTGCCCAAGAAGCCCCCAAGACTGCCCAGGAGGGCCCCAAGACAGCCCCAAGAGAGGGCCCAGAAGGGGAACCCGAACAGACATGTCGAGTCTTTCACCCCGAAACGCCTCCGGGTTGCTCCAAGAAGCTCCCAACAGGCCCCCAGGGAGCCCCAAGATGGCCGCAGATAGCTCCGAAGAGGCCCCCAGGAGGCCCCCAAGAGGTTCAGAAACTGCTTCCAAGACGCTCCCGAGAAGCCTCCCGCGAGACCCCGTCAGTCATCCGAGTGGCCTCAGACCCGCAACCCAGGCATGGTGGCGGGATGTGCCGAAGGCCATTCGACAATGATTCTTCGGGTGTTTTGACAGATGCCCGCCGTCTGTAACGTGGTCTCTCGCCCGTTTCCCCATGCGTGCACGGCGGATACTGGAATGTCAGCCCAAGAGGCATCGAAAAAACACCCAATAGGCTCCCACGAGGCTCCAAACAAGCTCCAAGAACCCCCCAAAAGGCACACAAAAGGCCCTCGGGAGCAACACGCAAAGACCGCCAGTTCCCGAATCTGATCGATACAACATTCTCACCAGCTTTTCACTGCCAGCAGGAGCCCACTGAGTGTAAGGGGCACCAGGATAGTTCTGGGAAGCATTGCAACAAAATGGTGCAGTCGGGCCGCTGAAAGAAGGAACGCTAAATAAGGAACGAAGCCCCTTCTTGGCCCTGTAAGAGCCTCCGTGTCCCAGGAGGGCAAGAGGAACAGCACTGGAGGAACCTAAGGAACATCGAGCCCCTTCCGAACCCAAACTGTTCCTTATTTCAGCGTCTTGACTGTACCGACCCTCGTCGAAGTCGTACTCCGAACACCCACCGATTGCAAAATATGCGTGCCAATTTTCCCTGGGGGCCCGCCGTGGCTTCCTCTCTGCGAGCGCAACTCTGTGGGACCTCTGCGGGGGCGGAGGGCGACGGCCAGCCCTTCTCTCCCTCCACTGCTACGCTCTCCCTCCTACCATGCCGTATTCTCTGGTTTTCACGGCCTCCCTCTCTCTCTCTCTCTCTATCCCTCTCCCATCTCTTCCTCCTCCCTCCAACGCCTCATGCTCCTCCTCTTCCTCGGGGCTCCGATATCTGGTCGAACTGTCTCGGCAACTCGATGCAGGTCAACACCTCGGCAAAGCAGTTCCGACCAAGGGAACTCTTGGGGAGGCAAGCGGCTCACGCGTGGTTTCCCAGGCGAACGCGCCAATTTTGGGTTCGGCGCCAGACTCCCCCTAATCGCTTGGACGTACGTGGACACGACGCCACCGAACACGAATGCGGGTCTCATATTTCCGCGCGCCGGGGGTAATGATTACGTTAACTCGCAAATGCGACCTTCGTCACGTTTCCTTATTCCCCATATCCTAAGGATTGGGGTTCTTGTTATTACTCTGACGCCTCCCACTCCTCCTCCTTCCTCCCGCCTCCCGCCTCCCTCCTCCCAGTGATAATCACCAGATAAGACAAGACAAGATAATCTACTACAAGATAAGATAAGATAGCACAAGATATGATAAGGTAATATAAGATATATGACAAGGTAGGATAATAGATAAGATAGCCTATGGAGTAATAAGATAAGACAAGATATGATGCGATAAGATGAGTTGATATAAGATAAGCTAAGACAAGATAAGAGATTTCAAGATCAGATAAGATAGAGGGTAATAAAGGTATGATAAGATAGGACTCGATAAGATAAGATGAGACTCACTCTCACTCAGACTCACTCACAGTCACATTCACTCACACTCACTCTTCATGATCACAAAACGCTGCCAGGGGCATCATTTGGGAGCCCCAAGGGGGAGCCACCCTGGCTGATCTCACGAGCCCGTTCGCGCCGATTTTGGTGGGACGCCTCAGCTAGAATTGCCGTTTGGCGTCCCCAACATGTATCTCTTGAGAGCCTCATGGTCGCAAAACGCTGCCAGGGGCATCATTTGGGAGCCCCAAGGGGGAGCCACCCTGGCTGATCTCACGAGCCCGTTCGCGCCGATTTTGGTGGGACGTCTCAGCTAGAATTGCCGTTTGGCCTCCCCAACATGTATCTCTTGAGAGCCTCATGGTCACAAAACGCTGCCAGGGGCATCATTTGGGAGCCCCAAGGGGGAGCCACCCTGGCTGATCTCACGAGCCCGTTCGCGCCGATTTTGGTGGGACGTCTCAGCTAGAATTGCCGTTTGGCGCCCCCAACATGTATCTCTTGAGAGCCTCATGGTCACAAAACGCTGCCAGGGGCATCATTTGGGAGCCCCAAGGGGGAGCCACCCTGGCTGATCTCACGAGCCCGTTCGCGCCGATTTTGGTGGGACGCCTCAGCTAGAATTGCCGTTTGGCCTCCCCAACATGTATCTCTTGAGAGCCTCATGGTCACAAAACGCTGCCAGGGGCATCATTTGGGAGCCCCAAGGGGGAGCCACCCTGGCTGATCTCACGAGCCCGTTCGCGCCGATTTTGGTGGGACGCCTCAGCTAGAATTGCCGTTTGGCGTCCCCAACATGTATCTCTTGAGAGCCTCATGGTCACAAAACGCTGCCAGGGGCATCATTTGGGAGCCCCAGGGGGGGTCCACCAGGGGCTTCATAGTCACCAAACGCTGCCAGGGGCAGCATTTTGGCTTCCCAAAGAGGAGTCGACCCGGGCCTCCTAGTCGCCAGACACTGCCAGGGGCACCATTGGGATTCAGACTCGCACCCAGACTCACTCATACACAAGCTCACTCACACTCAGATTCATTTCTTCAGAGTCAGGCACACACAGACGTACCCATACTCAGACTCACCCACACTCAGGCTCACCTAACCCAGACTCCGTCAGAAGCCAGTAGCGAAGAGAGCAGAGAGGAGAGAGAGAGAGAGAGAGAGAGAAACAAAGAAAGAGAGAGAGAGAGAGAGAGAGCGGGAGAGAGCGAGAGAGAGAGAGAGAGCGCGCGAGCGCGAGCGCGAGCGCGAGCGCGAGCGAGAGAGAGAGAGAGAGAGAGCGAGCGAGCGAGCGAGCGAGAGAGAGAGAGAGCGAGAGGCAGGGAAACAGAGGCAGAGACAGAGAGAGGGCAGAGAGAGAGAGAGAGACAGAGAGAGCAGAGAGAGAGAGAGAGAGGCAGCTCAGTCACACTTAAATCCAGATTCGTCCTCACCGAGTCCCACCACCAAGGGAGCGCCAGCAAGGAGATGCACATATGGGGATCCCCACGCAGTGAATAATTTTATTGCAGTTCCGTCTGGTCCCAAGAGATGGGTGAACAGATGCTGGACCAAACCCCGCGGAACGCCTGGAAAGGCTAGCCTTCACGTGCACCCTGGGGTCTGTCCGATACGTGCCTGGCCCCTGCCGATGTGCTGCCAATGCCCGACCAAGCGCTACCGACCCCTGAAAAAACCGCTGCGGAATGCACGGTGAGAGTGCCATCTATGTTCGCAAACGCGTCTTACTAGTCCGCCACCGTGACATCTGACACGTTGAGGCGTAGTAGAATGCCAAGTGCGGTCTGATAGGGGTCCGGCACGCAGAGAAGGGACCCTCCTCCTTTTGGCAGCGGACAAGCGCGAGCACCCCCACTTCTCCCGAGGCCACGATCCACAGCACGCAACGGAGACAACCAACATGGCTCGAAGACGTCCAAAGATGGACTAAGGGCGCCGAAAGGGCCTCAAGACGGCCCAGGATGCCTCCAAGAGAACACACAATGACTACTGAGGACATCCCACAAGGTCCGAGGAAGCTAAACAATCGATTTCCCACACAATTGTTGAAGGATTTCCGAGCTCTCACCTTTTCGGGTTCCGTCAGCTCAGGACGGCCCAAAAAGGTTTCAAGATGGCCCCACGACGGCTCAAGATGCCCTCAACGGGGCCCCAAGATGGCCAAAGAGGACCCCCCCGATGGCCCAAGATGCATCCAAGACGGCCTTGGAAGGCCCTTCGACGGCTCACGACAACCCCCAAACAACCCTCATACCGTTGGGGCGTTGACTTAAGGAACCCTAAATAAGGAACGAGGCCCCTTTTGTCCAGAAGTTCAACTTCGACTTCCCATCGAAAATCCAAGGATGACCTGGGGCAAAATGTGAAACAATGAAGGAACACGGAGCCCCTCCCCAACGAAAAGGGTTCCTTATTCAGAGCCCCGACTGTACGGCCAAGATGGCCTCACGACGGCCCAAGACAGTCCCAAGACGACCGTAGATGGCCCCAAGGCGGCTCGAGCGGGGCCCAAAGGGACCCCCAAGACTGCTCCGCAGGTGGCCGAGGCAGCCCCAGGACGGCCGAATGGGTTCCATGAGAGCCTCAAACATGACAGCGAAAAGTGTCACACGTGACGGGCTCCCTCTTCCTCTCCTCCTCCTCTCCTCCTCCTCCTCCTCCTCCTCCTCCTCCTCCTCCTCCTCCTCATAATCAGCATCCTTCTCCGCGCCGTCCATATTAGCTTCATCATCCTCATCACAGCTCTCCCAAGCTCTGGGGACACGAGGTGCAACAAGTAACGGCATCCCATGCCCCCTCGAATAGTCTCCACCCAGAATGCTCGGCTGGTACGGCGGCGGGACTTGCCGCAGGCAGCTGAATAATACGTTCCGGGTCCTCCCAAAGGCACCCGCTGTTGCCATCATGCCTCCGCCGTTCAAACGCTCTCGTCCAGCACTGGCCGCGGAGGATGCTCTCTTCCCCCTCATCGTCGTTCTCCTCCCCCATTCCTACTCCCCCACTGGACACCTGTCGAACCATCCCCAAACCCATGGGGTCACCCGACAACCCCCCGAAAACATCCGCGTGCGTCAAATGTCGCCGAGCCCCAACTCCTCCTCTCGACGCGTTTTGACTCCGGGTAAATCGTCCCTTCCATTTAGGTCATCTAAGGCGACGAAACGACAAAACATCCTCCAGCTTGCGGGGCGTGGGCGAGGAGAGAGTGGGTCCAGCACGGAGAGCGGCCTCTGTATCCTCCTCCACGTCCTTGCACTCCTCCATTGCCGTGGGGAGCAACACCCGCTCATGCCTCGAGACAGTTGAGTACCCCCATCGCGTGGCACCGTTGGAGGCCAAGCAATCAGGCTCGCAAGTCTCAACGGCGGGAGGAGTTCGTCGATGCCCACAGCGTCCTGATCCTCATCAGAGTGCAGACATGTCTTTCAGACGGCGAAGGTTACCAGGACAACCTGGGAGGGCCTCAACGAATGCCCAACTGGGTTGCTTGCGCACAACTGCAATCACAACGTGCAAGACATGGGCTGACACCCGTGCGACTTGCTTGTTCCACGGCAGCAGCGCCAGCGCAACAACACAGGGCAACCAACACAGGGCCACATAGACGCGATCTGGGGGGCGCGCCGTCTCCGAACGCTCGGCGACGGCCGATCGTCTAGTGTACACTACGGTGTCCGTCCTCGGAACAAAACTTCGGAAGAAGTGTGCTGCCTGCAACAACTGTCACGGTGTGGTGGCGCGGCGGGAAGAGGAGGGAGCGCGGGAAGCTGAGGGAGAGGCAGGCGAAGGAGAACAACGGATAGCGCCTGCCATGCAACCGCCGTCGACGGCATCGAAGGGACATGTGAACCATGCGCTCGCATATTTCCTGCGTGTCTCACGCAAAGCTGGCGTGACGTCGCTCGCGCTGCGGATACAGCAAGCGCGCTAAGGGGGGAGCATGTGCGTACATAGGTCTGCTGTTGTGTTGTGCGCGTGTGCACCCGACAGGCGCGAAGGCCGGCGGTTCCTCACACAGCTGACGAGCATCACAAGTGGGGAGAAGCGGAAGGGAGGGTGGCGGGAGGGAGGGGCGAGGAACAGGGGGGGGAGAAAGGTAGGTGACTCCGTCTAGCCGAGCGGCGTGGCTCGACCACGGGCCGTCCTGCTGGCTAGCTCGACAATCGGGGATCCGCACAAGAGGAGGGGGTGAGGGGAAGGAAGAGGACTGTAGAGCCGCGCCGCCCGGCTGGACGGAGTCACCTACCCTTCTTTCCCTCCCTGTTCCTCCCCTCCCTCCCTCCCTCCCGCGGGCCGTCCTGCTGGCCTGGACGACAACAGGGGGTCCGCACAAGAAGAGGGGGGAGGGCAAGGACGTGGGATGGCAGGGGAAGAGGGGGCAAATGGCTCCGTCTATAAAAACATATTATCCCGGCGAAGCAACCTAACCGCGATGTGTAGGAGCATATCTGGAAGCATTCCCCTTAAGATTCAGATGAGAATCCTGTTGTAGAATTCTGCTGTTCTCGCAGTCGTAGTCGCATTCGCGATGGCAGTCGCAGTGGCAACGGCAGTCGCAGTCACAGCCTCAGCCTCAGCCTGCCTCAGCCTCAGCCTCAGCCTGCCTCATCCTCAGCCTGCCTAGCCTCAGCCTCAGCCTGCCTCAGCCTCAACCTCAGCCTGCCTTCAGCCTCGGCCTCAGCCTCAGCCTCAGCCTGCCTGAGCCTCACCCTGCATCAGCCTCAGCCTCAGCCTGCCTCAGCATCAGCCTGCCTCAGCCTCAGCCTCAGCCTGCATCAGCCTCAGCCTCAGCCTGCTTCAGCCTCAGCCTCAGTCTGCCGTCGGCCTTGGCCTCAGCCTCCGCCTGCCTCAGCCTCAGCCTGCATGAGCCTCAGCCTCAGCCTCAGCCTGCCTCAGCCTCAGCCTGCCTCAGCCTCAGCCTCAGCCTTAGCCTGCCTCAGCCTCAGCCTCAGCCTGCTTCAGCCTCAGCCTGTCTGCCTGCAGCCTCGGCCTCAGCCTCAGCCTGCCTCAGCCTGAGCCTGCATGAGCCTCAGCCTCAGCCTCAGCCTTCCTCAGCCTCAGCCTGCCTCAGCCTCAGCCTCAGCCTGCCTCAACCTCAGCCTCAGCCTGCTTCAGCCTCAGCCTGTCTGCCTTCAGCCTCGGCCTCAGCCTCAGCCTGCCGCAGCCTCCGCCTGCCTCAGCCTCAGCCTCAGCCTGCCTCAGCCTGAGCCTGCCTCAGCCTCAGCCTCAGCCTGCCTCAGCCTCAGCCTCACCCTGCATCAGCCTCAGCATTAATCTGCCTTCAGCCTCGGCCTCAGACTCCGCCTGCCTCAGCCTCAGCCTGCATGAGCCTTAGCCTCAGCCTCAGCCTGCCTCAGCATCAGCCTGCCTCAGCCTCAGCCTCAGCCTGCCTCAGCCTCAGCCTCAGTCTGCCTTCAACCTCGGCCTCAGCCTCAGGCTGCCTCAGCCTCAGCCTGCATCAGCCTCAGCCTCAGCCTCAGCCTGCCTCAGCAGCATCTCACTCATCCGCCTCAGCCTGCTCTGCCTCAGCCTCAGCCTGCCTCAGCCAAGCCTCACCTGCCTCACTCGGCCTCAGCTGCCTCAGCCTCAGCCTGTCTCAGCCTCAGCCCAGCCTCCTGCCTCAGCCATCAGCCTGCCTCAGCCGCAGCCTCAGCAAGCCTCAGCCTCATCCTCAGCCTGCCTCAGCCTCAGCCTCAGTCTGCCTTCAGCCTCGGCCTCATCCTCAGCGTGCCTCAGCCTCAGCCTGCATCAGCCTCAGCCTCAGCCTCAGCCTGCTTCAGCCTCAGCCTCAGTCTGCCTTCAGTCTCGGCCTCGTCCTCAGCGTGCCTCAGCCTCAGCCTGCATCAGCCTCAGCATCAGCCTGTCTCAGCATTCAAAATGTGGCCCAGGAATGGAGTTCTGGGAACTCGAAGAACACGAAGTGGCCTACAGTTGGCTCCGGGCATTCAAAATTACGCCCAGGAATAGAGTTCTGGGAACTCGAAGACCACGAACTGGCCTACAGTTGGCTCCGGGCATTCAAAATGTTGCCCGGGAATGGAGATCTGGGAACTCGAAGAGCACGAAGTGGCCTGCAGTTGGCTCCGGGCATTCAAAATGTGGCCCAGGAATGGAGTTCTGGGACCTCGAAGACCACGAAGTGTGTAACTGTTGGCTGAAAAAAGTCTCCGGCACGCCCCCGGATCGCGCCCAGACCCCCCTGGGGCGTCATGATGCTCTCTTTTAACCCTACTAGAAACCTATCAGTCTTCGCTGTTAGGTAAAATAACGCCATCAGCAAAAACTTTCGGGACTCCGCGCGGATTTCTTGGATCTGCGTCGGACCCCTCCCTGGGCCGCGGAGCGCGCCAGGGGCGGCGCCGGAGGCGCCGCCGGAGGGGCCCAGCGCGGATCCAGAAATCCGCGCGAAGCGCCAAGAGTGTATCTTTTTGGTCAGGTCGGGCATGCCCCCCTACAGGCGGATTTTGAACGAAGCATAAAAAAAAACCCAAGCAGATCAAACATATACTGAAAACAATCGGAAAACTGTCCGTCAAACAGGTTGACGATGTATGAATATTCATCCTGTAAAGGGGCACGCCCGACTTAAGTTTATGGCGCTTTTCTTCTTCGAGGAGGGGAAGGAAGAGGGATGGGAGGGGAAGTGCCTCTTAGATGGGGTCCGAGTAGATGGGGTCGAAGGATCGCGCCGCATCGCCAATGTATCGCCGCTCCATCGGAGACGTCGGCGGTTCATCGGCGACGTCGGCGT
>CAUYUJ010000420.1:0-27500 GCA_963575745.1 Prorocentrum cordatum
CGCAGGCTGCACGCGCCCTCCGGAGCCACAGCGCCGCGGGCGTCGCCTGGCCCGCGCCCGAGGTCTTGAGAGCACCTCGGGGGCCGAGCGGTTGGCCTGGCCTCCCGCCCAGCCTGGCCCCCTGCTCGCTCTCCTGCCCCCACCTCCCAGGCCCGCCTCCAGGCCGCGCCGTGCCACCCCCCGCGAGGCAGAGGAGGGAGAGGCGAGGGGGAGGGGGAGGGAGAGGGGGAGGGTGAGGGGAAGGAGCTGGCTGACTTTTCCTTGATGCATCTCTGGCTCCAGACGCTCCCCTGAAGCAATGTCAACAAAACGAAACGAAACGAAACGAAACGAGGAGGAGGAGGAGGAGGAGGAGGAGCGGAGAGAGACGGGGGCGGCAGAAGGAGGAGGAGGAGGAGGAGGAGGAGGAGGAGGAGGAGGGGGAGGAGGGGGAGGAAGAGGAGAAGAAGCTTGACGAGGAAGAGGATGAGGAGGAGGAGGAGGAGAAGAAGGACGAAAGGGAGAAGGAGGATGAGGAGCAGGATGACGAAAAGGAGAATGAGGAGGAGGAGGAGGAGGAGGAGGAGGAAGAGGACCCGCAAGAGCCCCCACCTCTTCGCCACCCGCCTCTGTGCCCACATGCTACAGCCCTCGCCGCTCCGCTCCGCCTCCTCCCCGGACGCCCGACGTCGTGAGCTCTGTTCTCAAAGCATCGAACCTCGATCCGCAGAGGCCTGAGGAAAGACGCCGATTGCTTCGTCATGTGAAAAAATCGGCACGTGCGTGGACGAAGAGGGGTGGGCATGGGCGTCGTTGCCCCGGGGCCGGCTGTTCGTCCTGCGTACGTTCTCTGACGGTCCGGGGGCTGGCGAGGGCGCCCAGAGACTGGAAACGGCGAGAAACCTCCCGTCGGGACTGTTCCGCAGCGCGAGGGGGCCGAACCAGAACAGTACAAGAAGAACGCGAACATACTGGACGATGAATGAAGACGACTGGCACGAGTGCGAAGAAACACACTGATACTACTGCTCAGAGGTGGAATCGCAATGTTTACAGACAGTAAAAAAGGACTCGGGGTACCAGACATACAATACCATCAGGAGTGCCCCCCCCTGGGGACCAGCGGGCGCCCGCCGCCTGGCGCCGATGGTGCGCGGGGGGCGGGTGCGACGCGCGGGTGCACGCCCGCAGGGGGCCTTGGACGGCGGGCGGCGCAGCTGCCGATGCAGCACAGTCAAAAATACGGTTAAGGGCATTGAATTCAGGGGGCCACGTGCGAGCCCTGCCCCCTACCCCCCACGATGTCTGAGGGGGAGGGTAGGGGTTCACTTCGCTCGGGAGCTCCCGAACGAAGTGAACCCCACCCTCCCCCTCAGAAATCGTGGGGGGTATAGGGGGCAGGGTTCGCATGTGGCCCCCTAAAATTATCAATCAAGAAAGCTGGGCCAGCTTCCCAGAAGTGTGCTAAGGGAACGTAGGGCCAGCTTCGGGAGCCGGGAGCGTACGTTATTCATCTCAATAGGATCCAAGGCTACCAATCCCCTTAAGAAACTGAGCCAGCGTTCCGGCAGGTTGGTCAAGAAGCGCTGGGCCAGCTTTTCGAGGGGAGGTTGCGTAGTCATAAGCGGGACCGTAGCCCTGGTGGGGGATATGGCGTTGGGGCGGTAGTTTCATAAGGAGCCGAACTCTATACACCGACGCTTCTTCCGGCCCCGCCCTGGAACTCGCACCAGGAAGCGGATCCTGGTGTATGCGGGATCCTGGTGTACACATGTTTTCGCTGCTTCCCCAAGGAAACGGGGCAACAGATGTACACCACATCACCTCGGCGTCGTCCCCGACCCTCCAAAATTCCTGAGATAGAAAGACCGCCAGCCACTGGTATACAGTGCGGGCGCGGCCGCAAGAAACCCTTGCAAGAAATCCAACCCTGAGAACCCGCGCGCGAGGTGCACCGGAGGGGAAACCCGGAGCACCCTGAACGCAGCAGCCCCTTCCACGGCCGCGGGAAGTTGCCGCGCAGCGCGAGGAGCAAAGAAACCGAGGATACCCTGGCGAAAAGCATATGGTTTCTTGATGCGCGCTCCCACTGTCGGCCGGCACGCCGCGGCCTGGGCGCGGCCTCTACTCGGCGACTCCAAAGGGTGTGGTTTGCAGAGGGTGTGGTTCGCAGCCGGCACCCCGGGGACCAGTCTATGGGGGGCTCCTCCTCCTAGGTACGCAGAGGCACGTGCGCTCCGAGGCTGAGTCAACGTATAGAGTGCACGAACGATTTCCACTGGGGTCCCCAATTCTATCAGCTTGGAAATACGCCGGCGAGGCGGCGTACAGCGTGCACACGTTTAAATGATTTTTTCTCCCTCGAGGGGGGCCGTGCACGCTATATGTGGCAACTTGACCGTATGGGGTGCGCGGCGACCTCGATAGAGTTCTCCCGCGCCCCGAGAAGGCCCGACGAGGACAGCGCCGTGCCCCCCAGGCACCAGCGGAGCCGATCGCAAACCACACCCCGGCGTAACCATACCCTTTGTAGTCGCCGATCTACGCGCCGCACGCCCTGCTCTTGCTTTGCTGGCCCCAGGATGCCCTGTGCCAAGGTTCGGTGGCAACTCATGGGAGCCTCCCATACCATCTTGTCGGCTCTTGCGAATCGGCGCCAGTCGACGTTAGTCGACGCTAATCGACGCCCAAACGACGCTCGACGCTAACCTTCGCTAAATCGGCGCTATCCCATCGACTCCCAGTCGCTAATCGACGCTAGTCGATGGAATTAAGAAGGCATACCAGGATCCCGGGATTTACTACCGAACTAACTAAGGGGGGTCGTGGATCGGGGATCTTCTGACCCGGGTCAATCCAGACCCGGGTCAGTCAGGCCTTGCAGAATCCTGCAAGATCCTGCCAAATCCTGCACCCAAGCCCGGGTCTGTGCGAAGCATCCTGCAAGATCCTGCAGGAACCTGCACCCAGACCCGGGCCAGTGCGACCCTGGCCCTGCAGGGTCCTGCAAGATCCGGCGCTCTGGCTGACCCCCGCTTGCAGTGACCCCCCAGCTCTTGAGCCGAGGGGGGGAGGAGCGAGATGGAGGAGGAGGAGGAGGAGGAGGAGGAGGAGGAGGAGGAGTAGAAGGAGAGGAGGAGGGGAGGGGAGGAGGGGGGGAGCTATAGGAGGAGGAGGAGGAAGGGGGGAGAGGGGAGGAGTAGGATGAGGAGGAGGAGTAAGGAGGAGGGGGAGGAGCGAGGAGTAGGAGGAGGAGGAGGGAGAGGGAGGAGGAGGAGGAGGAGAGGTGAGGAGGGAGGAAGCGGAGGGGGAGAGCTGAGGAGGAGGGAGGAGGTGAGAAAGGAGGAGGAGGAGGAGAGGAGGAGAGGAGAAGGAGGAGGGGGAGGAGGAGGAGGAGGAGGAGGAGGAGGAGGAGGAGGAGGAGGAGGAGGAGGAGGAGGAGGAGGAGGAGGAGGAGGAGGGGCTACTGGGGCCCGCCGGGTGCGCTCATGAGGGTCGGGGCGGATCTCCGGCGGCCTCTGCCTCGACTAGACGTAAGAGTGACCTTTCCCAGGAGTGACCCTTGGTGCGGGCACAGATGGGTCCCCAGATGGCTGAAAACGCAGCAGTAGCAGCTGCTTGCGCGCCCAGATGTGGTCCCCCCGCGGCCCCCCCAAAGCCGCGCACCAAAGGTCACTCTTACCCAGGATCACTCTTGCGTATAGCCGATCTGCCGCTGTGCGCGGGAGGGGCGGCCCCGGCTCACGCCGCGGGCCGCTCGGAGAGCGGGCCCCGCCGTGCCCGACGGAGCTCCTCCAGCACAGAGCCCGTCTGCCACGAGCAAGGTCGGCGGCGAGCGAGGGGGGAGGTGAGGAGAAGAAGGCCTCCTCCGAGCCCAGAGATCCAACGTCTTGAAAGAATCAGGATGGATTTTAGTTCGCCGTGTTCGGCCTCTTATAGGGGCCCTCACCGGGCTCCGGGGCCGTTAAAGAAGGACTCGGGATGCAAAAAAAACTGTCCTGGGGAATGGGGCGAGCCGTCTGGGGAGCCCGCATCGAAACAAACAACAAAAAAACACGACGTCGGATCTCTGGGAGAGCCGCGGGGCTTCTCAGAAGGCGTCGCGCCTTCTCCGAAAAAAACTGCTGCTCCTCCAGGGGGGGGGGACCCAGACAGGATCGCGTCGTAGAACACAGTCGGGACGGGAGGCGCTTCGCGATCTGTGGCCACGCGGGGGCCTCGCCGGGCCTCGGCGACCGTCAAAGAACGACTCAGGACGAGAAGCCCGTGCCCGGGGAGAGGGTCGGGACTTCCAGGGGCGCCGCCCCGAAGCACATCTGGGAAGCGAACGGGAAACTGCTCAGCAGGCCGGCGGGGGCGTCCGAGCCCTGCGAGAAGGCCCGCCCCTCCCTGCGAGCATCGTCTCACCGATCCCCAGCCCCCGCGGCGTGGCCCGGGCCCCACGGGCCGAGCTATACCCCCCTTGGATGGGGATAGAGGCCGTTGCCTTCGAGTTTCGAGGGGTGCATCCCCAACTGGGGTGGTACGTTGGTGGGGGTCTCGAGGGGGATGGGGATCGGGATGGGGATCGCTTGGTATTCACTTCCCCCCGAGAGAGCGCGGCAGGAGGAGCAACGTCCATGCAGGCCCGCCCGCGGGGGACGCTGGAGGAGCAGCCCTTGGCCGGAAGCTGGGCGAGGGCCGGCAAATCCATGGCTGCGAAATAGAGGTAAACAAATCCACCCCCATCATAACCACCCCGACACGCGAAGTCGTTTAGAAGACGCGCCCAAAGAAGGAATCAGACAGGGCAGGTTTGACTAGTAAACGCCCAGGAAGGACGCTTGGTAAACGCCCATTGTCGGGTCCGGGCGGTTCTTCCTCCCTTGACTAACACGGTCTTCCCGGAAGAGAAGTACAACTTCCCGGAGTAACGCTCGGCGCGCAAAGTAGGAAATGGGCTGCTTCCCGGAAGAGAACAACAATTCCCCGGAGCTCCGTTGTGGCAGCCACGGGTCTGCCAGCCTCCGCCTGGCTTCTGAATTGGGAGCCCGAGAGCGAGCCCCTGCCGAACCCGAGCCGTGCCTTGCTTCGGCGTCCTGACTGCAGTCGATCGGCCACGCGCAGAGGGGGGCAGGGGGGGAGGCTTCTCAGAAGCACCCCTGCTTCTCAGAAGGCGCGGGCCCTGTCTGTAGATGTGGGGCTGGCGCCTTCCAAGAAGCAGCCTCCTGAGAAGCCTTCCCCCCTCCCCATACCCCCCTCTGCGCGTGGCCAAGCTCAGCACAGGCGTCCAATTTCTCCTCTGACGTTGCACAGGCTCTAGCACAGCAAAGGGCGGCCATGTGAAAAAAACGGCTTCGACATCAGCGGCAACAACAACAACGATCATTTTAAGACTGTCAAACAAGCTGCGCACAGCAAACCGAAAGGCGAGGCGAGGAGAACGCGCAAGTGCGAGACCATCAGCTCGCGAGGGCATAGAGCAGCCCGAGCGTGCTGTGCCCCAGGCGGCCAGAGCACTACATGTGCCGCACCGGTCAGGCGGGAGGCACGTAACACCTCGTCCTCCTCCTCCTCCTGGTCCTCCTCCTCCTCCTCCTCCTCCTCCTCCTCTTCTTCTTCTTCTTCTGCTTATTCTTCTTCTTCTTCTTATTCTTCTTCTTCTTCTTATTCTTCTTCTTATTATTATTCTTCCTCTTCTTCTTCTTCTTCTTCCTCCTCCTCCTCCTCCTCCTCCTCCTCCTCCGCCTCCTCCTCCCCTCCTCCCTCCCTCCTCCTCCTCCTCCTCCTCCTCCTCTCCTCCTCCTCCTCCTCCTCCTCCTCCTCCTCCTCCTCCTCCTCCTCCTTCGGCTACGCGCAAGAGTGGCCCTGGGCGAGAGTGACCTTGGCTGCGCGGCCGTCGGTGGGAGCGCGGGGCGGCGGGGCCCACACCCTGGCGCGCAGGCAGCGCAACGCGCTCGGCGATCGGGGGGCCCCGTGCAGCGGACCTGCACCAGTGGGGAAGCCAAAAGGTACCGATGCAGCCACTCCCCTGGACCTCTCCCAAGGGGGTGCTCTGCCGAGCGAGAAGCTCCGCAGAGAGGACCCAGTCGTGGCGACGAGGACTCTGCGGGACGGGCAGCGGCACCGGGACGCCTCCGAGCCCGAGGCCGCTGCCCCCCGAGATCCCACGCTGCGGAGAAAAAATGCCACATCGCGAGAAATCACGGCTGGAGCCCTATCGGGGGCGGCCAAGAGGGGGGGTGCAAATCATGGCTGGCGGCATGTGCGCGGCCCAGCGGGGGAGCCAGGGACGTAATGAAATAAGAAGAGGCGCCATGAAATCTGGGGAAAAATTATGGCCCCCGCCATGATATCCCCCCCCCTTGTCATCAGCCCCGCTCTTTGCCGCCCCCGATCTCTAGAACCCCCCTCTTCTGCGGCATGTTGCGGGCCAGATCGATCTGTGACAGGCCCAGGGCCCGATATCCGGGCGAATGCACCCGGTGTGGAACAGTGGTAGCGTTAGGTCGGGCATGTCCCCCTACAGGCGGATTCTGAACGAGAAATAAGAAAGAATCAAAGCATACCCCCAACTTATCAGAAACAGTAGGAAAATCGTCCCCAGACTATGTGTTGACTATTTCTGAATCTTCCTCCTGTGGAGGGACATGCCCGACTCCATGGCAGCCGGCGCCCAGAACTCAGGGCCCGGCGAAAGGCCTCCCTGGCGCAGGCAGGTCCTCGCCCTCCTCCGGCGCAGCCGGCGCGCACCGTGCGGCACGGTGACCACGGCCACGACGCGGTGGTCCTTGCCGAGGTCAGGCACCAGGTCGCTGGTGCGGCAGCCGAAGGCGTTCTGCGGCGGGGGGGCGGGCGCCGCGCGCAGTGCGGGGCGTCTGGCCGGGGCCTCGTCTGCCCCTTCGCGCCCGCACCCGCGTGGAAGGCGCGTCAAACATCCGCGTCGGACTCGTCGAAGCCGCGTCCGATCCACGCCGGATCCGCGCCGAGCCCACGCCAGATCCGCGTCGAGTCCGCATCGAGACCCCGCGTCGGGCCACAGAACAGACGCGCATCTGGGGGGCAAACGAGGTGCCCCGAAGATGCACCGTGACCTGCTGTGTCCTCCCCGCTCCTCCTCGCCCCCAGGTCTCGGACGTGCTCGCGTCGTTCAAAACAGACGGCGGCAAGTCTCAGTTCGCTGTCAGCCCAGGGGGTCCCTCGCTGGGCCGCAAGACAATCAAGACACGCTTCAGGATGAACAGCCGGCCCTGGGGGAAGGGCCGGGATTCCGTCTAGAAGAAAACTCAAAGCATCGGATGTCTCGATTGTCCTCCTCCTCCTCCTTCTCCTCCTCTCCTCCTTGCCTTTTGCTGCTCTCCTCCTCCTCCTCCTTACGCTCGCCGTTGTCGTTCTCCGCTGCCAGTGCCGTGCATCATTTCCCTTCCTCCTGTCCTCCCGGCCGTCCGCACACTCCTCTCCACGTGCGACGCCCATTCCTCCTCCTACGCCTCCTCCTCCTCCTAGTCCTCCTCTTCCTCCTCCTCCTCCTCCTCCTCCTCCTCCTCCTCCTCCTCCTCCCCCTCCTCGTCGTGCTTGACCTCCTCGTCCTCCTCGTCCAGCAGCACGCCCTCATCCTACTGATGCGGCTGTTGTTGTTCCTCCCACCTCCTGCTGCCGCTCCTCCCACTCCTGATCCTGCCTCGCCAAGCCACCACCCCGAGTCCTCTTCCGTCTTCGCATCGACATCTGATGGCCCAATCCATTACACTGCGCCTGGGTAAACGGCTAAGCGGCTCTTTCCCAGATTGCCCCAACTTTCGTCACTTGGGCGACGCTCAAGAATGGGTCTTACGCGAGACGGCATAGCGACAAGAAGCGGTGACTTACGCTGGCCGCGGCATGGCACGTTTGAAGCGAGGGCGCTTAATGACGCGCGACCTCACGCGGGGAACCTACGCGCCACTGTCGGCACAATGAGACCCGTTTTTTCGTCGCTCACTTGCCGACCACACCTGCAAAGGTGGGCGGGGGATCAACGTTGCTGCAGGGTATTCGAAGCTGGTGGGGCAGGCCCATTCCTCTTCTCGTCCTCTTCTCGCTCATTCTCCTTCTCCCCGATCCTCCTCCTGCAGCTCCACTCCGTCCCCCTCGCCGTCGCCCTCATCCACCTCCTCATCTTACCCTCCCCTCCTCCTCATGATTTTCCTTGCCCTTCTCGACTTCCTGCTCTAACCCCCCAACAGAGCCCAAGAGCGGCCCAAGAGGGTTCCGAGACTGCCCTAAGATCCACCCTGCCCCAAATTAACAATTTCAACAGGGCCTATTTGGGAGAGCTGGGTAGAACCATCGCCTCCTAAACGGCCCAACGACACCCAACCGTCTCCAAGCAAGTCCCCAATAAACCAATAAACACACAATCCGCGAGCCCTTGGGCGTCTGGAAGGCGCTGTTGTCGTCGTCGTCGTCGTCCTCCTCCTCCTCCTCCTCCTCCTCCTCCTCGTCGTGAGTCCATAGGGAATTGAGGAACGAGGAAAAGTAACGTCGTAGATGATGGTCGAATGAAACCCCTTCCCTTTAACCTCTCCATGCCGGGGAGGGGGGGGGAAGGTGCGGAGGGGGGGGGGGGAGGAGGAGGAGGAGGAACAGGAGGAGGAGGAGGAGGAGAAGGAGGAGGAGGAGGAGCAGGAGGAGTTCGAGGAAGTACGTATCGAGGAGGGGCCGAGTATTGAGGGCGAGGAGGAGGAGGAGGACGAGGAGGAGGACCGAGGGTCCCCGGGGTGGGGGTCGGCAGCGGGTATCCCGCGGGAGGTCCCGGCCGAAGGGTTGGCGGCGTCGTCCGCGTAAGGCCTTCACAGCAAAACCTTCGAGAGGCCCCCACAGACACCAGCAAGAGGCTTGCAGTGAGCCCGCAGGCCGCAGCATCAACAACAACAACAGCAGCAACAACAACAACAATAATAATAATTTCAAGACTGTTCGCCAATATATGCTCGAGTGTCCAATAACGCGTATTTCCCAAACCCTCGATACCCACCCTCTTCGTCTTCGATCGAACCCCTTTTGGGGGGTATGCATTTCTTCTCTGCAGGCAGGGCCCCGGCAAGCGGCGGGGCGGCCGCGGACCGTCGGCATGGCCAGTGGCAGCGCTGATCGGCGGGGCGGCCGCGGACCGTCGACCCGACCCCAAGAGGGACGGACAGGGGACCGACCACGACGACGACGACGACGGCGACGACGAGCGAAAGCGAGAGCGAGAGAGAACAACAGCAGGGCCACGAAGGGCACGAAGTAGGCCACGAAGGGCGACAGCGGGGACACGAAGGGAATGCGTATGGGGCCACGAAGAGCGCGAACGAGCGGGGGCCACGAAGTTCAGATAATGCGGGGCCACAGAAGGCAACTATGGGGCCACTGAGGGTAGCAACTGGGCCACGTAGGACAGTGAGGGGGACACATATGGCGACAGCGGGGCCACGAAGGGCATGCACATGGGGCCACAACGGGCGCGACTCCTGGGTGCCTGGGTGTCGGGAGCGCGGCGCTTGGGCAAATTGCCGGAAATTCCAACGCAAGGCCATTCTTCAGTAAGTTGCAAGCAAGTCTCCAGCGAGAGCGCGACTCCAGAGCGCCGGGAGAGCGATTCCTGAATAAATTGTAAGGAAGTCCCAAGCGAGAGCGCGATTCCTTAATACAATTCGAGGAAGTCTCGGGCGGGAGCGGGGGTCCTGACTAAATTGTGAGGAGGTCTCAGGCGGGAGCCGTTGTTGTTGTAACCCGGGGGCCAGGGGGTTAGTTTGAGCAGGAAGACTTCCCCTGTCAAAAAACAGGGTACGAGCGTCGAGGGGCACACTTTGATTAAGAAAAACAGTATGCACCGGTGGGTGGGGATCAACAATAATTAGTCTTCAGACATGAGAAGTCAACAAACACCAACAGCAACAACAACAACAACAACAACAACAACAACAACAACAGCTACGGCAACAACAACAGCAACAACAACAATAGCAACACTAACAACCAACAACCATAACGACGACAACAACAATAATTTTAAGACTGTTCGCTCTTACTGGCACGCGTGTCTTGCATTCTGTATACCCCAACCCTCGATACCCGCCCCCCTCGTCTTCGATTGCACCCCCTTTCGGGGGGAACCTCTTCCTTGTCGGCCGCTGACTGAAGTGCGAAGAAGTCTCGAGCGAGAGCGCCGTCCCTGAGTTCGGGGGCCTCTCTGGCATGGGCTGGTTTCGCCGGCGCTGGTTTTTCCCCGCTGGTTTCGCCGGCAGCTGGTTTCGCCGGCGCTGGTTTCGCTGGCTCTGGTTTCGCCGGCGCTGGTTTCGCCCTACTGGTTTTGCCGGCGGCTGGTTTCGCCGGCGGCTGGTTGGTTTCGCCGGCCCTGGTTTCGCCGACGCTCGACCGAGCACGCGCGAGCCCTAACGGGAGGGTCGGGTCGGGCGGGCGGACCCTAGCGGGCGGGTCGGGTCGGGTCGGGCGGACGGACCCTGACGGGTGGGTCGTGTCGGGCGGCGGGACATCTAGTGTGGGGCACGCTCGACTGAGCATGCGCGAACCCTAACGGGCGGGTCGCGTCGGGCAGGCGGACCCTAGCGGACGGGTCGGGCCAGGTCGGGCGGGCGGACCCTGACGGGTGGGTCGTGTCGGGCGGGCGGGCGGGACATTAAAGTGTGGGGCACGTTGGACCGAGCACGCGCGAGCCCTAACGACCGGGTCGGTCGGCCGGGCGGAGCCTAGCGGGCGGGCCGGGTCGGGTCGGGCGGGCGGACACTAACAGGCGGGTCGGGTCGGGCTGCGGGACATTAAAGTGTGGGGCACGCTGGACCGAGCACGCGCGAACCCTAACGGGCGGGTCGGGTCGGGCGGGGTGGACCCTAGCCGGTGGGTCGGGTCGGGCAGTTTCGCCGACGGCAGCTAGTTTCGCCGACGGCAGCTGGTTTCCCCGACGGACCTGGTTTCGCCGACGGAGCTGGTTTCGCCGGGCGGCGAGAACAATCGGGCGAAACCAGTCGGGCGAAACCACCCGGGCGAAACCAGCGGGCGAAACCAGCCATCGGCGAAACCAGCGGTCGCCCTCTGGCCAGGGGCTCTCGGAATACCGATGGAGAAATATCGAACGGGAGCCCTTGTCGCCGTGTCTGGGCCTCCACCAACTCGCCAGAACTACAGGAAAGTCTTGAGAGAGAAAACGCCGTTCCTGACTTCGGGAGCCTTCTTGGCAAGGGGCTTTCGGAGTAATTCGTGAGGAAGTATTAAGCAGGAGCCCTTGTCGTCGTGGCTGGGCCTCCGCCAACTTAATTGAATTGCGAAGAAGTCTCGAGCGTTCGTTCCCGAGTTCGGGGGCCTCTCTGGCCAGGGTGTTTCGGGGTAAATTGTGAGGAAGTATCGAGCGAGAGCCGTTGTTGTCGCAACTGGGCCTCCAAGGGCCCACACTTAGGCTCAAGCCAACGCTTGAGCGAGAGCCTCGTTTTCGAAGAACATGTAGCCGGCGTCGAGGCGAGAGCGCGCGGAACCGTTTCTGGAGATCAACGATAAGTATTCTTTGGAAATGAACATTCAGCAACAACTACCAATTTAAGACTGTTCGCTCTTATCTGTTCGCCGGCCAGCCAACATGTATATCTTAAACCCCAGATGCCCGCCCCCTTCGTCTTCGACCGTGCGCCTTTGGGGGTCTACCTCTCTTCCCTGCAACGTGTATTTCGTGTTCCCCTGAAGCACGGGAAAGAGAGGACATATGGAAGGAACGGATACGGGGGAAGGAGGAGGATGGAACACGGCAGGGAGTAGCAGGAGGGGGGCTAGGAACAGAAAGCACGTGGCAGAACCAGACGGGCAGATCGGGCGGGTAGACCCTAATTACGAAGCGGGTCGGGAAGAAAGGCCCAGGCGGCCAAGTCAGGCAGCCGGGTTGCTGAAGCGTGCGTCCTGCATGAATCGCGAGGAAGTCTCGAGCGACAGCTCGATTCCCAAATCAATCGTGAGGAAGTCCACAGCGAGAGCGTGAGTCCTGAATGTCGGGGGCGCGGCGTCTGAATCGGAAGTTGGGGGGCGGGAAATCGAATTCGGTTTCGTGTTCGTGCGTGCCGTGCGTGCCGGCGAGGCGAAGCTGCGTGGGCGGACGAGAGAAAGTCTCCTGTGGCTGAGGAGCGGCCGGACCACATGATTGCCGTCCGGGCGTCTGGGGGCCCGCGGTGCCCCGCCCGGTGTCCCGCTGGGGTCCCGTGTGGCTGAGGCGCGGCCGGACCAAATCATTGCCGTCAGGGCGTCTGGGGGCCCCCGCAGGTGTCCCGCCCGTGTCCCGTCGGTGTCCCGTCGGTGTCCCAATGATGATGATGATGATGATGATGATGATGATGATGATGATGCTGGTGACGATGTTGTTGATGATGATGATGACGTTGATGATGATGATGATGGTGATGATGACGATGATGGTGATGAGGATGGTTGTGAATATGATGATGGTGGCGATGATGATGGTAATGGTGATGATGATGATGATGTTGATGAAGCTGTTGGTGTTGTGTTTGGTGAGGATGATGATGACGACCAGTGTTGTTGTTGTTGATTATGATGATGATGATGATGATGATGATGGTGATCGATCGGGAGAGATCGATTGTGATATCGATGGTGGGGTCCAATGTGAGATCGATTGAGTGAGACGTTGGGTCCGCCCCGCGTCAACTTTCTTACCATTCAGGGATTTCGGCTCAAGGCTTCTGTTGCGCTCGGCACGCGGGGGGGCCGGAAACGCGCCCACTTCGGTCACGCACTCCCTCCGGCTCCGCTACGAGGGGCAAGGCTTTGCCAGCCGAAATGCTCGACATTAATGTGGGGGCAATGAAGAACATGAACGCCCGGACGGCCAAGTACGCCAAGTGGTACGTGAGGGTCCTGGACCCGGAGGTCATTGATTTTACGTTCACTGCGAGGAGCGAAAAAGTGCAGGCGCAGAAGTTCAGTTGCGTTTTGGTGTCCAACGCGCCCGCGCAGTACATGCTCGGCACGGTGCCATTCAGTTTCGAGAATCGGAACGCGGCAGTCGAAACGTTCGGGAAATTCACGGTGGACTCCGCGCGGGAGCTCCGGACCCCGAGCTTCGACGCCAGAGCCAAGTCGGACTTCATCGGCGGCCCGCTGAAGTCGGCGGTCTTGCTTCGCCGCCCGTCGACGCTGACCCGAGTCCCTCCCGCCAGCACGGAAGCGTTGGCGCATCCCGCTAAGGGGCTGCAGATCGCATTGGACATCAAGGGCATCGTGGACCTTCTCAAAGAGAACGCTACTGGTGCAAACCAAAAGGCGGCTTTCGACTGCTGCGGCGAGTTCCTCGGCGTCGGCACTTCCAGGCAAGTCTCTAAGAACGGCAACCTCGGGTCCGCAGGCAAGTCCTTCGGCAGGCTCGCGGTTTGCAGGCGCCCCAGGGGCGCCTCCAGACCGCGAGACGGCACGGGCAGATCGGCGGAACTCTCAGGGCGACAACCCCCAGCCAGTGGATGAGATCTCCTGGCACCCGCAGTACTTGGTCTGGGGGCTCCAGTGGTTGCTCGACCACGTGGCGGAGGGCGGCCCCGCGTCGGAGCTAAACAGGTGCTGCGTGGAGCTAGACGACATCCTCAGCGGCGGCGGGCGGCGGTGCAAGCGACTCGGCCGCTACGCGTTGCCGCCGCCAGCGCCGAGGCCAGCTCCGGTTCCTACACCAGCACCTGCGCCCGCACTGCCGGCGCCTACACCAGCAGTTGGACCGGTCTCCAGAGCGCCAGGCTTTGCCAGCGCCCGCCGAGCCACGACCACCACAAGCACTACCGCATGAAGATCCCCTGGTCGTCGTTATCAGTGGCCGGGCCGGCCGGGCTGCGGAATCCTCTCCATCAGTTCTTGAGTTCAGCTCGCCGTTGACAGTGAGCGGGCCGGCCGTGCTCCCGATTTTGCGCAAGGGGTCTTCGTGTCGACCGGCACGGTCGGAAAGAAGGAGAAAGGGAGAGAGCGGCGTGCGTGTCGAGCGGCATGTGTGTCGAGCGGCATGGTGGGATCGTGTGTGAGATCGACAGTGATATCGACAGTGAGATCGATCGAGTGAGATCGAAAGGGGGATCGGCAAGGAAACCGAAAGTGTTATCGATAGTGAGATCGATTGTGAAATCGATGGTGAGATCGACAGTGGGACCGGCCGAGTGACATCGATGATGAGATCGATTTTGAAATCGATAATGAGATTGATCGAGTGAGATCGATTGAGTGAGACCGATAGTGCAAGAGGGGGCACGGGCTGCGCCAGCCTTTGCCAGCGCTCCAGTATGACGTGACCACATGCCGCCGTTGGCTGCCGTTGGGCAGGTTGCAGGGGGAGGGACGAATGCTACCAAGGCGCCCAATAACGAAGGGTGATGTAAACAACTCGACACCGACGCTCCCAAGAGCGAGCGGCAACGCAACACTCTCCATTGGCATCGTCACAACAACAATCACCACTGTTGACCATTGCTGGAACCCTCCCCCCCAAACCTCCTTATCACCCGCAGGGTGGTCGTATAGGTGTATTGCGAGGAAGACCCACGCGAGACCGCGATTGCTGCATACATTGAAAAGAAGTTCCGCGTGAGAGCACGATTTGAAAGTAAACTTGTGAGGGAATATCGGGGGGGAGCCGTTGCTGTTGTACTCATTGGGTCAGGGGCGCAGATTGAGGAGGAAGATTTCCAAGAGAGGCACTTCAAATGAAACAAACATAGATGTTACCGGAGGTGTGATCAAAAATAGATGTCATTTCGAAGTGAAGGTTCCCAAACAACAGCAAGTCAACAGCATCAACACAATCAACAACAACCACAACAACCACAACAACACAAACAACACCACCACCACCACCAACAACAAAAGTTTAAAAAATGAAAACACTACTGACAAAAACAGCAACATCAACAACAACCACAACAACAGCGGCAAAAACAACCACACCAACACCAACACCAACACCACGAACTATAACAACAAGCATGCAACGCTACGGCTGCGCCCGCCACAGCATTATACAGCCACTTCCTGGACGGTCCCGATATGGCTCTTCCGAGTCCGTTCGAGGACGGCGGTGCAAACACCATGCACGAATTCGAGGCTGCGCAGGCATGGTGGCGGGGTCTGCCGCAGGGACGCTGGATAATTCAGCGAAATGCAACTCCAAAGAACGAATCGAGACCAAGCGGAAGGCAATGAAGATGATCAGGACCGGTGTCAACCAGGACGGGGGCGAGATGATAGTGCTGGCTTGAAAAAGAGACGTGTTTCAAAGGCCTTCTGCTTGACCAGCGGCACATCCATGGCGAGCACTTTGTGGACCTGAGCGGGGGATGGAAATGGCGACAAAAACCAGGAGCGTTGTAGGTATTCGTTGTCTCCCGTCTCCTCACATTGCCTCTGTGCAGAGCCTAACTGTCTGAACGACTGTATTGTTGTTGCACGGACTGTCGCGCGTGGTCCGAGACCAGCCAGTGTGCAAGGTGAACTCGGCACCTGTGGCCACGATGAGTGGGTCTGTCTTGCGGCCCCAAACTCGAGCTCAAGCGCCAGCCTTCAGGCCTCCCCGCCTCAACCCCAAGCAAGAGGGCCCTCAGTTGTAGGGATGAGTGGGATGAGCCCACGGGCCACGATGCCATACGAATGGCAAGCACCGCGCTAGTGGTGGCGAAGGTGTATGCCCTATGGAGAACTCGGTGCGGGATACGGCGTCTCGTGCCACAGCCCGGGTCGGGCATGTCGGGCATGTCTTCCTACGGGCAGACTGTGGAAGAAAAATCAAAAATAGACAACACATGCAAGAACAGATGCACGAGTAGTCGAAAAATCGTCCGACTATTTGCTCTACCATTCTGAAACATTCCTTCTGCAGAGGGACGCGCACGATTTCACGTTGCCTGGATCTCCCCGCGCGGCACTCGCTCAGATCTGCGCGGGACTCTCCCGCCCGGCCCAGCGCCCACTCTCAGCCAGGGGGACCTGCCGATGCCACCCCGCCGCGACGACACCAAGATGGCCGCCGGATCCCCCCCCCGTGCCCGCATCCCTCGCCCTCTGCGTACCACTCCTCCTCCACATCTCCCCTCTCCCCAGCGATCCAGCGTATTGAACAAATGAAGACGGAGTTTTTACTTAACAGCGAAGACTGATAGGTGTCTAGTAGGGTCAAAAGAAAGAAGAGCATCATGACGCCCCAAGGGGGTCTGGGCGCGATCCGGGGGAGGGTGCCGGGGATATTCTTTTAGCCAACAGTTACACACTTCGTGGTCTTCGAGGTCCCAGAACTCCATTCCCGGGCCACATTCTGAATGCCCGGAGCCAACTGTAGGCCAATTCGTGCTCTTCGAGTTCCCAGAACTCCATTCCCGGGCCACATTTTGAATGCCCGGAGCCAACTGTAGGCCACTTCGTGCTCTTCGAGTTCCCAGAACTCCATTCCCGGGCCACATTTTGAATGCCCGGAGCCAACTGTAGGCCACTTCGTGCTCTTCGAGTTCCCAGAACTGCATTCCCGGGCCGCATTTTCAATGCCCGGAGCCAACTGTAGGAGGAGCAGGGGCAAGAGCACGAGGAGGACGAGCAAGACGAGGAGGACGAGGACGAGCACGAGGAGGAGGAGGAGGAGCAGGAGAAGGAGGACGAGCAGGAGGAGGAGGAGGAGGACGAGGACTCCTACATGCGAGGACGAGCAGGAGGACGAGCGACTGCGAGGACACCAGAATTCTACACCAGGACTCCTACATGAATCTCAAGGGCAATGCTTCCAGATATGCTTCTACACATCGCTGTTAGGTTGTTTTGCCGGGATCTTTTTTTGCCGTTTTCGGCCTCTAGAGGCCCTCGCCAGGCCTCGGGACCGTCAAACAACGACTCAGGACGAAGAGCCGGTCCTGGGGAATGGGTCGAGACTTCCGGGGAACCCGTATTGAAAACATCACGACATTGGATCTCTGGGTCCCTGCTACCCTCCTCTTCCCTCCCCCCCACCCTCCTGCCGGCCTCCCCCCTCTGCCGCTCTTCTCGTTGCCTTCTCCCTCCTGGCCTTGCCCCGCCCCTCCCACATCCCCATCCACTCCCCTCCATGCTTTCGGTGACGCTCGCATGACGGAAAAGGCCGTATCGGGTTATGGCTACGGCGCGTTGCAGACGCGTCTGTCCGAAGTGCCAAGGGGCACCGAACTAGGGAAACCAACAGGTACCGATACCGATTCTCCCTGGACCTCTCCCGGGGTGCGTTCTGACCAAGATCTCGAGGCGAATCCAGCGGTGGTGACGAAGGCCTCCCAGGAGGCTCCAAGAAGGGGAAAACCAGGGAAGGGTAGCGGTATGAGTACAGCAGGTTCGTGTCGTGTCGACCCCAGCGGTTGTTCCTGACACCGCGGGGGTCGCCGCTGGTCAGCACGACGCGAACCTACCGTACAGTCAACCCGTATGATAAGGACCCACGGTAAGGAGGCAAGGGCCTTGGAGGGCCGTGTTACTTGGCGTTTCCCGAACAAAGTTGGCCCGCGCAAGACGCCAAGGATGGGCCGACGGGGAAGGATGCAAGGGTAACCTTGGAATGCTGCCCGTCCTTCGTGGGCTTGTTTCCCACCGCCGCCACCATAAGCAGGAGGGGGAGGGTGTCCTCCTCCTCCGCCTCCTCCTCCTCCTGCACCCCCTCCCCCCCCTCCAGCTTATGATTCCGATGATGGCGGTGGAAGCCCAACCCATCAATCCTTGTCTGCGGGCTGCCTGTACATGTGTCCTCCTCTGGCAGGCGGCCCGCGAGCCTGGCCGTGCTCGGTGACGGCGAACAGGGCGTCGAACTCGTGGCAGGCGAAGGCGCCACCTCGCCAGCGGGCGCAGCGCGGGGCGAGCCGGGCGGGGGAGAGGAGGAGGAGGAGGAGGAGGGAGGAGGAGGAGGAGGAGGAGGAGGAGGAGGAGGAGGAGGAGGAGGAGGAGGAGGAGGAGGAGGGGAGGAGGAGGAGGGGGAGGAGGAGGAAGGGGGAGGAGGAGGAGGAGCAGGAGGAAGAGGAGGAGGAGGGGGAGGGGGCGGGCGGGCGCCGCGGAGCTCGCCATCGCTCGGACGTCCATGCCCCGTGCGTGCTTCGACGTCGTGCGTTCTCGGCGGCAACTCATGCGAGCCTCCCACACCGTCTGGTCGTCTCTTGCAAATCGACGCCGTGGACGCTGGTCGACGCTCATCGACACCAGATCGACGCCGATCGACGGCAATTGATGCTAAATCGGCGCTATCACATCGACTCCCGGACGCTTATCGACGGTAAATACAACACTGAGAGAGTACATCAGGCTCCCACGATTTGCTACCAGTGCGTTTATTATGTTCCGTGGGGTGCCCAGCCGAGAGGGCCCTCGCCGAGAGGGCAGGAGGAGCCCAGCTGTCGGGGAGGAGGGTATCTGTCGGGGGGGGCGACAGCCGGTGTGTCAACATACTTACCGATGTTTGAATCACGAGGAGGAGGAGGAGGAGGAGGAGGAGGAGGAGAAGGAGGGGGAGGAGGGAGGGCAGGAAGGCCGGGGCAGAGAGTCGACACACGTGGCCGGCTTTTCTGGCTCCTCTTGGCCCCGGGAGGCGCCCACGATGCATCGAGGAATGGGCCCGGCGGCGGGGCCGAAGCCAGCAACGTGCAGCAGATTTCGTACCCCCCCCTTCCCTACCCCCCCCTTCGTCAGAACCGAATCTTGGCCCGGTGGAGCAAGGCTGCTTCTCAGGGGGGTGGAGGAGGCGGGCAGGGAAGCGAGGAACTGATCTCAAACCGCGGGGGGGGCAGGGGAGGATGGGCTTGGCTGCGCAAGCGCTCCCTTTTGGGAAGGGGGGGCAGTTCCCCAGGAGGACGCAGGGAGGGCGAGGGGCCAAAGAGATCGTTTCCGACATGGGTTAATTCGGGTCAGAGCAGACACGGTGGAGGAAGTGGGGGAGGAGGGAGGGAGGGACGGAGGGAGGGAGGGGGGAGGGAAAGGAGGAGGAGGAGGAAGAGGAGGAATAATAATAATAAAAATAATCATAACAGTACTTACAATAAGAATACGAATGACGATACTACTACTACTACTACTACTACTACTACTACGACTACTACTACTACTACTACTACTACTACTACTACTACTACGACTACGACTACTACTACTACTACTACTACTACGACGACGACGACGACGACGACGACGACGACGACGACGACGACGACGACGACGACGACGACGACGACGACGACGACGACGACGACTACTACGACGACGACGACGACGACGACTACTACTACTACTACTACTACGACTAGTAATGCTAGGAAATAATAATATGAATAGGAATAATCATGGGAATCCCACTAATAAAACTAATAGTAACACTCGTAATACGAATAGCAATAATAATGATGATGCCAGCGCAACTAATGCTACTGATACTAATAATAATAATAACGCGGCATAGAGGCGCGCCGTGCCTCTCGCTTCCGGGCAGGCCTGCGCAGGCCCTCGACAAACTTTGAAACGTCCGCGCTCTCGAAGTGCGTACGGAACGGAGCAGCGGACAACCTCGGCGATTCTGCGCGGCTGCCAGTCGAAGCTGGGCTACACCAGGAGAACAAGCAAGAGGGCACAGACAGGCCCCAGCAGGCATATCGCAGGCCCTGGGGAACCATCGCACCGACAAGTCAGGGCACGGCGCACTACACGGAATATTACCAGGAGGAGGAGGAGGAGGAGGAGGAAGGGGAGGAGAGCGGCGGAGGGGCCAGAGAGGGGCGAGGAGGATTGCGCTGGGCGCAGGCACGGGCGCCACTGGCGCCGGCAGGGGCCGCAGGCTTCTCGCCAGGGGTGGTAGGGGGGCTGCCAGGAGGCAGTATCCACTCCGCCTGTTGCTGCTGCTGCTGCTGCTGCTGCTGCTGCTGCTGCTGCTGTGTTTGTTATCCTTTTGCTCCGCTTCCTCCTGCGGCGGCTATTCTTTGTCGTCCTTCCTGCTTCTCCTCGTCCTCGTCCTCCTCCTCCTCCTCCTCCTCCTCTTCTTCGTCGTCCTCCTCCTCCTCCTCCTCCTCCTCCCGTTTCTCTCCTCCCTGACACCCACGAGGGGGTGGGGGGGCTCCACACCAAGAAAGGAATGTCGAACCTCCAGGCGCCTGGCGGGAGGTATGCCTTGAGCCCAAAGCCTGGAAGCGGAGACCCACCCATCGTTTACGCATCTCCATGCAACCAATCCAATATTGGCTTCTACTGCCAGTGACCCCGACGTGCGGGCGAAATGCCAATGGAAGAATGCGAAACACGTCCAGCACCGTGCCGCCAGGAAGCTGGGGGAGGATGGAGGACGGCAGAGGAGGCAGAGAGTAGGGGGGGAGGCTAAGGAGGGAGGGGGGGCAGTGAGAGGAGCGGCATGTAAAATTAGCCAGGCGAAGAGCCAACCCATATGCAATTGTGAGTGCCGCGATTGCGAACATCGTTTTCGGTGGCGCTCCCCGTCCGCCAGAATGTGTGGCGGGGTACACAACACCGCCACTGAGGCCTTCGGTGGAACTCCCTGTCGAGGCACGAAGCGGTGTACTGGGCGGGGGAAACGCCTGCGAACACCGCCACAGGGTCCATCGGTGGAGCTCCCTATGGGCCCACGAAACGCTGTACGGGGCGGGGGGAACGCATGCGAACACCGCCACTGAGGCCTTCGGTGAAGTTCCCTATGGGGCTGCGAAAAGCTGTGCTGGGCGGGGGACACGCATGCGTACACCGCCACTCGGACCATCGGGGGGAGCTCCCTATGGGGCCACGAATCGCTGTACTGGGTGGGAGAAACGCATGCAAACACCGCCACTTAGGCCTTCCGTGGAGCACCCTATGGGGCCACGAAAAGCTGCACTGTGCGGGGGAAACGTAGGCAAACAGCGTCACTGAGGCCTTCGGTGGAGCTCCCCATGGGGCCACGAAGCGCTGTGCTAGGTATAGGAAGCGCATGCAAACAACGCCACTCGGATCATCGGTGGAGCTCCCCATGGGGCCACGGAACGAGCGAGGGCTGTGCCCCAATAGGGGGAGGGCGGCATGCGGACCATGCCACTGGAGCCGTCGGTGGAGCTCCCCGTGGGGCCACGAAACGTGTGAGGGGCGTGCCACAATTCGGGAGCGGCCAAGAGGGGGGGGGTGTCCAAGAGGGGGGGGTGCAAATCATGATCGGCGGCATGTGCGCGGCCCAGCGGGGGGGCCAGGGACCTAATGAAATAAGAATAGGCGCCATGAAATCTGGGGATATCATGGCCCACGCCATGATATCCCCCCCCAAGTCATCACCCCCCTCTTTTCCGCCCCCGAAAAATAAAAGCCGGGGAAGTCTGGGGAAGTCCTGGGGAAGTCCCGGGTCAGATGCGACTCCCCCCCGGGGGGGTTCGGGGGCCCAGAAAAGCCCCAAGACGCGGCAAAAGTGCCCCAAGATTCACGCCAAGACGGTCCTCCAGGGCCCCGAATCGCCGAAGTATCGGTCCAAGTCGCCAAAGTAGCCTCCAGACGGCTCAAAAGGTTTTCCAAAACGTTCAAAGAGGCCTCCCAGAGGACTTCAAAAAGGGCACCAAGGAACAAAAATCATCGATTTCCGTTAGCTTCTTGAAAGATTTCGGCGTTCTCGCCTTGTCAGCTTCCCGACGCTCCAAGACAGGCCAAGAGGCCCCCAAAAGACTGCCCCAAGATGGCCCAAGAGGGGTCCAAAAGAGCCCCAAAACGACCCAAGAGGGCCCCAAGACCGTCCAAGAGGCCTCCAAGACAATCGAAGAGGCTCCCAAGACGGTTGTAAGAGAGAGCCTAGACGGGGGACCCGAACGGACATTTCGAGCCCTCGGCTTGAGAAGCTCTCAGGAGACCCCCAGAGGCCTCTAAGAAGCCCCCCAAGAAGCCCCAAGAGGCCCCCAAGAGACCCCCAGGAAGCCCCAAGAGGCCCCCACGAGACTCCCAAGCGGCCCCCAAGAGCTTCCCAAGAGGCCCCCAGGAGGCCCTCGAGAGCTTCGTCGTTGCGGTCGTGATTGTCGCCGCCATGCAGGGTCGGCGGCACAGGCCGTAAGGCCTTCGCAATAGAAGAGGGGCGACATGCGAACCGTTCCACTGGGCCCTGCGGTGGAGCTCCCTGTGTGGCCACGAATCGTGTGAAGGGTATGCCAAAGTGGAGGGGCGGCGGCATGCGAACTATGCCACCCGAACCTTCGGTGGAGCTCCCTATGGGGCTACGCAACGTGCGAGGGGTGGACGGGGGGGCAGCATGCGAATCATGCCACGTGGGCTTCAGTGGAGCTCCCTGCGGGGTCGCGAAACGAGTGATGGGTGTGCTTGGACGGGGGGCGGCATGCGAACGAGCTCCCTATGGGGCCACGAAACGAGTGAGGGGTGTGTCACAATAGAGGGGGGGCGGCATGCGAACCATGCCACTGGGGCCTGCGGTGGAGCTCCGTGGGGCCACGAAACGTGTGAGGGGTGTGGCAACGTGGAGAGGGGGCGGCGTGCGAACCATGCCGCTAGGGCATCTGGTGGAGCTCCCTATGGGGCCACGAAGCGTTTGAGGGGTGTGCCACAATAGCGGGGAGGGGGCGGCATGCGAACCATGCCTCTGGGGCCTGCGGTGAAACTCCCCATGGGGCCACGAAGCGTGTGAGGGGTGTGCCAAAGCGAGGGGGGCGACGGGGGTGCCGCACTGGTTGACATGCGGAGGGCAGGCTTGCTGCGTCTAGCCGTGGCAACGAAGGGGCCGACTACCGTTGTCACAGCTCGCTCTCATCTGAGTTCCCCATGCCCCTCCCCCTGACCGACGCCCCCCTCATCCCCAGCGTGGCTTCCGGGTCATACCTCGGGTCTTTGGCGGCTGGTTGGGACGATCTGGGCACCCCCAGAACGCCCTCGGCGAGGCGCAACTGCTGGAAATAGCGCCACGAAGCTGAAAAGCTACCGCGAACCGACGAGAACGCCCGAAAACCTCGAACCTCGACAACTCGCTCCTCCTCTGGCAGATAGGAGTGAGCGGAGGAAACGGGAGGAGCAGGACCGGGGGCGTCCAAAAAGGGGGTTCGCACATCGTGGCCCGAGGTCTGTGCGCGGCCAAGGGGGGCCAATCGACGCATTGAGATAAGAGGAAAGGCGATGCCATCTGGGGAGACGTCATGGCCCCGGTCATGATACCGACCCCCCTAACCATGAACTCGCTCTGTCGAATGCGGAATCGACTCCAAAGTTGATGTGCCCCAAAGTCGAATGTACGAAACATGCGTAGAACGGTTGTCGAAGCTACAGAAATTGCACAAGTTGTTCCGCAGACTCGACGAACAAACAATCTCGGGGTACATCAATCCTGTAGTCGATCTCCTACTCGACTCGCGGCCGCCCCGGCGAGTGTCAAGCCCTGGGCGAGCGCTTGGGATGCCCGGTGCCACTGATGGCAGCCCCCTCGTCCTCGTCGGCGTCCTCGCCCTCGGCCTCCGCCGCCTCGCGGGCGCTGGCGAGGACCCCCCCGCGGGGGTGCTGCTGCTGCTCCTCTTCGCCCTCATCGTTCCCTTCCTATCCCTCATCTCTCCCCCTCCTCCCTCTTTCCTCCTCCTTCCTCCGTCGTCCCTCCCTCCTCACTCCTCCTCCGCCTTCTTCCTCTCGCCTCCGTCCTCTCTCCTCCCCTCTCCTCCCTCCTCACGCCAGCCCCCTCCCCCTCGCTCCTCCTCCCTCCTCCTGCTCTCCTCGGTCCACCCTCCCCCCTGCCCCGACGACGACGCCGGTGCCCCCGGGCGACTCGACGACGACGGTGCCGATGCCTCGACGACGCCGACGGCGCTGGCGTCTCGGACGGCGGCGGCGATGCCGACTGCGGCGGCGACGCCGGCGGCGGCGGCGGGCTCCACGAGGCGGGCGGCGGCCTCCTCGCCCTGCGGGGCCCCGCCGCCCTGCGCGTCCGCGGGGGCGTCGGCCTCTCCGCGGGGGGGGGCCCGGCGTCAGGGGGGGGGGACGGTGCTGCTGCTGCTGCTGTTGATGCTGGGGGTGAGGCTGGGGGTGAGGATGGCGCCGACGACGATGGTGACGGTGGTGGTGTGATATGATGGTGGTGATGATGCCGGCGGTGATGATGGTGGCCGTGAGGATGACGGGAGTCGTGACGATGGGGTTGATGATGGTGGTGGTAAAGAAGGCAAGAATGACGATGATGACGACGATGATGATTATGATGATGAGGCTGGTGATGAGGAGGAGGAGGCGGAGGAGGAGGGTGGCGATGATGATGATGGTGATGATGACGATGACGAGGAGGAGGAGGATGTCGTTGACGACGATGATGATCACGACGACGAGGATGATGATGCTGCTGATGATGACGACGACGCGAATGATGTTGACAACGACGACGACGAGAACGACGATGATGAGGATGATGATGATGACGATGATGATGCTGATGATGCTGCTGATGATGATGACCATGATGATGATGATGATGGTGGTGGTGATGGTGATGATGATGATGATGATGCTGATGATGATGATGATGACGATGGTGGTGATGCTGATGATTCTGATGATGATGATGACAATGATGATGCTGCTCTGATGATGATGATGTTGATGATGATGCTGCTGATGCTGATGATGATGACGATGCTGATGATGATGATGCTGAAGATGATGATGCTGCTGCTGACGACGACTTCGACGACGAGGATGATGCTGCTGCTGATGATGATGACCATGATGATGATGATGATGATGATGATGATGATGATGATGGTGGTGATGCTGATGATGCTGATGATGACAATGACAATGGTGATGCTGATGATGCTGGAGATGATGATGATGATGATGATGATGATGATGATGATGATGATGATGATGATGATGTTGATGGTGTTGATGCTGCGGATGCTGATGATGATGGTGATGCTGATGATGATGATGCTGATGATGATGCTGCTGACGAAGACTACGACGACGACGACGACGACGACGACGACGAGGAGGAGGAGGAGGAGGAGGAGGAGGAGGATGATGATGATGATGATGATGGTGATGATGATGATGGTGATGATGATGATGATGATGATGATGATGATGATGATGATGATGATGATGATGATGGTGATGGTCATCGTGGTGGTGATGGTGGTCGTGGCGGCTCGCCGCCATGCGCGCGTCCGCGGGGGGGTCTTCCTCTGCGGGGTCCCGGCCTTGGGGGGGAAGAGGCGGAGGAGGAGGAGGAGGAAGAGGAGCGAGAAGCGAGGAGGAGGAGGACGAAAAGGAGGAAGAGGAGGGAGGAGCGAGAACGAGGGGGCTGGAGGGAGGAGGAATGAGAGAGGAGAGAGGATGAAGGCGAGAGGAAGAAGACAGAGGAGGAGTGAGGATGAAGAAGACGGAGGAGGAGGAGGAGGAGGAGGAGGAGGAGGAGGACGTGGCCTGGCTTGTGTGCTCTCGCTATTGCTCGTACTTATGTGCAGTAGGACCCCCCTAACCCTTTGCTAGGGGATCGAAGTTAGGAGGGTCGAACACATCAAGGATAGGGGGTCTGCTCTGCAGATGAATCGCATCAAACCGCCCAGATGTATTATCATCCCTACCGCAAAGGCGGGGACCTCAGTGAGGCTACGTCTTGATCGTGCTATTCGGATTAGGGGTTCTTCTATCCTCGATGACGTAACGGTCCTTCCCGGGGGGTGGGAGTATGGCCCTGGGTAACGACAGCGCTTGGACGGGTGGGTCACGCTAGGGCGGGGGGTGCGCTGCGATCGCCGCAGTATGCGCGCGAGCACCAGCATAAGGAGCGCAAATCCAGCCCTCCCTCCCCCATCCGCCCCCCACCGCGTACCATCGTTACTGCTACCCTTTGCGGGGGGGGAGTGGTGTGCCCGCGAACCTGGCAGACTCTTTAGGAGAAGGAACTGCGTGAACATAAACTGTTGGCGCTCCGCGCGGATTTCTTGGATCTGCGCTGGACCCCCCTCCTTAGCGCGCGGAGCGCGCCAGGGGCGGCGCCGGAGGCGCCGCTGGGGGTGCCCGCCCCGCTCTGGACCAGCATCGAATCGCTCATCCAGATCGAATCGTAATCCAACCGTGGCGGGAAGCCTCTCGCTTCGAACCCGCAACACTAGCGATTCGACTCGCCAAAGCGGACCGAACCCGATCGAATCGCGCGCGGACCTGTCAGCGGGCTGGCGTCAGCAGAGGAAGCAACCGCTCTTGCCGCGAAAGAGGGGGAGATGGCAAGGGAGGGGACAGCGCCTGGCGCTCACCTGGAGGAATGCAGATCAGCATGGATGAAGGGGCCCAGGGACACACACACACACACAGATACACACAAATAATAGGATTCCCCCTATTTCCCCTGATCTTCTGGGCTTTTGTCGTCCCCCCTCCACTTCCCATAGTTTCCCATCTTTTCTGGGGAGTCGACGATGAACTGTGCCTGTGTGAATTGTCTGGGTTTTTGTCTCCCCCCCCATTCCCATAGTTTCCCATCTTTTCTGGGGAGTCGACGATGAATTGTGCCTGGGTGAATTGTCTGGGTTTTTGTCTCCCCCCCCCATTCCCATGGTTCCCATCTTTTCTGGGGAGTCGACGATGAATTGTGCCTGGGTGAATTGTCTGGGTTTTTGTCTCCCCCCCCCATTCCCATGGTTCCCATATTTTCTGGGGAGTCGACGATGAATTGTGCCTGTGTGAATTGTCTGGGTTTTTGTCTCCCCCCCCATTCCCATACTTCCCCGTATTTTCTGGGGAGTCGACGATGCATCGTGCCTGCGCTTGTTTCTGTCCCCTCCTGGCTGGATAGCCGCGCTTCCGCACTGTCCGCGGGAGGTGCCTTGCATGGGCGCCGGACCCTTCTCCCTGGGCGCGCCGCGGAGCGCGCCCCAGGGGTGCGGCCAGTCCATACGTAGGACTGGAGACGACATGCTCGCTTTCGGGGGGGAGCAAAAGCAGGAGCAAGCGGAAGCACTTCCCCCTCCTCCTCCTCCTCCTCCTCCTCCTCCTCCTCCTCCTCCTCCTCCTCCTCCTCCTCCTCCCCATAAGACTGGAGACGAACTTCTCGCATTGTGGGAGAAAAAGCAGTAGCAAGCGGAAGCTTGTGTTGCTCCCGTCGTACTTAAGGACCACATCCCAGAAATTCGCCGGCCCAACGGGCCAGGGCGTGCTAAGATCTCCGGTACCTGGTTAACAGTATTTCTAGTTCGCGCGCGCGGGGCGGCCCCTGGGGGTCCCCGGACGAAAAGTACCCCGGCAAGGTCCTGGCAAGGTCCCGGCAAGGTCGGGGCAGAGATGCCGGAGCCCTGTTACAGGGCCCCAGGACGGGCCAAGAGGTCCCCAAGAAGCCTCCAAGACGGTCCAAGAGGGCCCCGAGACGGCCAAAGATCGCCCGAAGACGCCCAACAGGGCCCCAAGACAGCCCAAGAGGCCTCCAAGACGCCCCAAGGGCCTTCCAAGAGGCCTCCGAAGAGGGCCCCAAGAGGCCAAAATCGTTGATTTTCATTGTTTTTTCTATGTTTTTTGCGTTCTGGCTTTTTCGGCTTCCGGACGCTCCAAGA
>CAUYUJ010000420.1:32500-42016 GCA_963575745.1 Prorocentrum cordatum
GTGGGAGGGCAGGAACGTCGCTTTTGTCGTCCGAAGCCGGTTGGCTCAGAGTGGCAGGCGTGAGGGAGCGCCATCGCCCGGAGCTCTTCCCAAGGGAGCGCCACGTACAGAACAAACTCGGTGCACATCGGCCTCATATTGTGTCGAGGCCGAGATCGAGGAAACACATCAGGATCGAAACGCACCTGGAAACAACATCCTTCGATGGAGGCCTCCTAGATGGGATGGGATCCGAGAAGATGGGGTCGAAGAATCGCGTCGCATCGCTGATGCATCGCGCACGTCGGCAATGCATCGAAGGCGTCGGCGTGGGGAAGCACAGGCTCCACATCGAGACGCAACGACGATGTATCGGCGATGCGGCGCGATCCTCCGACCCCATCTACTCGGACCCATCTAGGAGGCCTAGATTCGAGCAAGGGATCGACTACAGAGTTCATTCACCCCAGAATTGGTGTGTTCGTCGACTTTACAAGAACAAAGAAGAAGCACAAACACGTAGAATGTCCCGCTGGTCTGCGTACATTCGTCGCATGCTTCGTAAATTCAGCGAGGAGATCCATTTTTCCCGGAAAGGGCGTGGGCCCAGGGTTCTCTTTTGTTTGTCAACTGTCCCCCGTGCTATGACTGAGGTGGGCTGGCGGATTATTTTGTTTATAATTATCGAGGTCGAGCTGGGCCGGCGGATTAGAATTTGAGGATGTCTCGAGCGAAACGCTTGTTTTTCAGAATGTGTTGAGGATGTTTCGAGCGAAACGCTGGTGTTGCAGAGTTGGGGGGTGTCTCGAGCGAAACGCTTGTTTTTCAGAATGTGTTGAGGATGTCTCGAGCGAAACGCTGGGTTTGCAGAGTTGGGGTATCTAACATGGCGTCGGGCCCAACGCCGAATTGCGAGGAAACGCACGGGGGGCCAAAGAGCGCTACCCGAACACATGTCCCAAAACAGAAAAGTGATGGTTTCTTGCTCTGAACAGGGGATTGCGCTTTGGGGGCCTCTCCAGGGAAGACATTGCGAGGATGTCTCGAGCGGGAGCGCGAATTCAGCGTATCCAGGTCACGCAGGGGGGTATCTAACATGGCTGTCCCGAGCTGGAGCCACGTGATTTTTCATGCTCAGGCCACCCAAGGAGATCTCTAACATGATTGGCCCGAGCTGGAACCACGTGTTTTTTCGTGTCCAGGCCACCCAGGGGGTATCTAACATGGTTGTCCCGGCACCGTGTTTTTACGTGTCCAGACCACCAACACGACGCTTGTCCACAGCACGTTCTGTAGCGCGTCCCCTTGGCACGTCCCGCGGTGCGTCCCCGTGGCACGTCCCCTGGCACGTCGCCTGGCGCGTCCCTTGGAACGTTCCGCGGCGCGTCTTCCTGGCATGTTCCCTTGTCAATTAGCTATGGGGCAGCTACTAGGACTATGTGCTCAGGCAGCTCGATGTTTCGATCCAGATCAGTTCGGTCAGGACTCAGATGCAACGGAGGACTCGATCCACAACACTACAGAGCACAATCGCGGCATGGCACATCGCAAATCAGCACGGCGCAGCACAGCACAGCCCTCGGCACGCTACATCAAGATCGATACACTCACTCAACATTGCAACCTGGCACATTCCTTGGCACGTTCCGTGGCGCGTCCTGTGGCGAGTCCCCCTGGCACGTCGCGCGGCGCGTCCCCTGGCACGTCCCGTGGCACGTCCACTGGCACGTTCCGTAGCGCGCCCCCTTGGCACGTCCCGCGGTGCGTCCCCATGGCACGTCCCCTGGCACGTCGCCTGGCGCGTCCCTTAGGACGTTCCGCGGCGCCGTCCTCCTGGCATGTTCCCCTGTCAATCAGCTCTGGGGCAGCTACTAGTTATGTTCTCAGGCAGCTCGAGCTTAAGATCCAGATCAATTCGGTCAGGACTCGGATGCAAAGGAGAACTCGATCCACAACGCTGTATATCACAATCGTGGCATGGCACATCGCAATTCAGCACGGCGCTGCACAGCACAGCCCTCGGCACGGTACATCAAGATCGATACACTAAGCATTGCATTTGCCCGTCGCCCAATCAGGTGTCTTTGAAACGTTGCCATGTCCTGCATGTCTATATTCCCCTGCAGGTTAAACTTGAAAACTACTCAAAAAGCATGTGTTCAACAAAACTGCTCAAACATAGTAACAAACATCGTCCCCTGGCTATTTTTGTAGTACTTTTGGATATTCCTCCTGTAGAGGGACAGGCCCGACTTCAGTATACGGCCAGGTGCACCTGAGCGTAAGAACCGTAAGGCAACAGGACCAAAGGGATCTGGGAAACACCGAGGAAGGCTGCCCGGCGCAGGCCGAACAACCATCAACCCTTCAGAAAAAGCAGGAATCCGCCAGGCAACCCGAGAAGTGGGGAAAGAAAACAGCGTCAGGGAGGAGGGAGGGGGAAAGGGAGGAGGGGAGAATGCGCTGTAAGGGTACAAGGCCCGTCGGACCCCAAATGGAGGCCGAAGTTTGAAGCACCTGGCTCATGGCTGATTAAAGGCTTAGGTTGACGAATTTTAGGGTTTCATGGATGCAAGCGCACCCATGTAAACATCACTCATCCTGATGATTCTGTTCCGCTGCTTGAGAGAGGCCAAGCGAGCCGCGGAAAGCGCAGATGCAGCCCGATAGCGGAGATGATCTCGGCGTGCTTCCAGGACGGAGGCATTTTTACACTCGTGGTAGACTGCCAAGCAAACGCGAACACAACACGCAGGCTTACTCTGATCTGGATGCATCGCTGCGGCCCCTCCCGCGAGACCCCATGAGCTCCCCACTGCACGCAAAAACGCTGATGCACCGGAGGGTGGAGGCACAACCATGGAAGATGGGGGGCAAATCGATCACCGGCCACGGGTGGCACCATACATCATGCACGAGGTTACCCATCCACCCGTAAGTGCGGGGGGGCGGATGGGGAGGATGTAAGGGGGATGTGGACAAGAACGATGAGGGTGCGGCGAAGCTGGCGATGGGATGGCGAGGACGATTACCATGAGCACTTACTGTTGACGGTGGCGAGGAGCAGGCGGAGGATAATCATATGCAGATCTGCAGGTGGGGGCAGAGAAAGGGAGGATGTCAGGGGGGCGACGGGGGACGAGAGGCAACGACAGGGAGAGCGGCAACGACAGGGAGGGGGGAGAGCTGACGGGGGGGGGGAGTCAAGCATCCAAGCGCGAAGTGTGGCCGGCTCGACTCGACCTCTGCACCGACGGGTCGCTCCAGCGAGCCGCAGCTGCTGGGTAACGACTCGGAGCAAGTGGCACGGTGGTGCGGGGGCAAGGCCGAGAACTCGTCTGGGGGGGCGGGGGGGGCGAAGAGGAATCGGCGAGGGACGCGTGGCAATCCCCGCGCAATGCCCGTGCTCAGCGGAGATCCTTCTCGTCCTTCCTGTCCTCGGCATCCCTCGCGTCCATGGCCTCGGGAGCGGCGTGCCCCGGCGGGAAGGAAGGATGAGGAAGAGGGGCAGGGAGGCTGAAGGGGGGGAGGAGGAGTATTTTGGGCGGAGTGGGTGAAGGAGTGAGTGTTGGTGGGTGGGGAGGGAAAAAAGAGGCGGAGGAGGAGGGGAGGAGGAGGTGGAGGAGGTAATGGAGGACAGGAGGAGAGGAGGAGGAGGAGCGAAGGTGGAGGAGGGAGGGAGGTAGTGAAGGAGGAGGAGGAGGAGGAGGACGAGGACGAGGAGGAGGAGGAGGGGAGGAGGAGGAGGAGGAGGAGAGGGAATAGGAGGACGAAGAAAGGGAAGGGCCAGGAACAATATTAGGAAGAGGAAGAAGGAGGAAGGATGAGTAGCGGCTGGTGAGACAGGGACGAAGCTGCGAGGACGCAGAATCACGATAGGGAGTGGCAATCAGAAGGACGACGATAACAACGGTGGAAGGATGGATGCACGGGGCAGAGAAGAGATAGGAGGCAGAAGGGTGAGGGAGCAAACAAAAAGAAGACCAGAAGGGGGGGAGAAGGAGGAATGCACCGGGCCTGAAGCCCCACACGGGTGGCACTGGCGCGGCCGAAGCCTAAACCGCTGATGGGCCGCCAACCACCCCGACCCGGCGCGCCAAAAAGTCGTCGCCCACCAGCCAGCTGGTGAAGATTACCTATTCCTGTTTCTGGTTATATTTTTCCTCCCTGTGATGTTCCACATTTTTCGCTTTCACTATCTGTCTCTCTCTCTCTCTCTATCGCATTGTTTTTCTCTGTCTCTCTCTCTCTCTCTCTTTCTCTCTCTCTCTCTCTCTCTCTCAACCTCGTCTGCTCCGTTGATCTTGCTCGCTTCTCCTCCTCCTCGCCTTAATTATCGTGCTCCTTTTTCCTCCTCTGAAACTCAGCAGCCTCCTCTATCTCGCCTTTTCCATACGTGCGCAACGCCGCTGGGCATTCCCGACCCGCGCAACCGCACCGTCGCGCGCGCGCAAGCTGCGGGCGGAGGCACGGCCCCCCCCCCCGATCCACCAGGGGGCGCTCTTATCGAAAATGCGAAGGGGGGATCCCGTAGCGGTTGCGGATGACGTAGTACTCTGCCTGTAAGACGTAGGTGTACCTTTGTCGGTAGCGGAGTAGGCGAAGTAGCGTCGTAACCTCCAAACGAAAAGACCCAATTGTACCTGGAGGGGACAGTACTGTAGATCCCGGCCCGTGGTATGAGCAAACACCCTTCGTAGTCACGTGGGGGTCGTGAGGTAGTCGCTGTGCTGGTAGCCGTCGTGGTTCAGCCGGGTGCCTTCGTAGCTCAGCCAGTGTTCCACGGGGCTCAGCTGGTGGTCGTCCTAGCTGTGCTGGCGGCCGTCGTACCACATCTGGTGGCCCAGGTAGCACAGTTAGTGGCCCTCGTAGCCCTGCTCGTGGCCTTGGTAGCTCAGCTTGCATTCCTCTTAACTCGGCCGGTGGTTCTCGTAGCTGTGCCTGTAGACTTCGTATCTCAGCGTGTGCTCCTCGACGGTCCGTTGGTTACCCTGGTAGCTCTGCTGGTGGCTGGAATAGCTCTGCCAGTTGCCCTCGGAGCTGAGGTTGTGGCCATCGTAGCTTTTCAAGTAGACCTCGTGGCTCCGCCGATGGCTGTCGACGCTTTGTGCTCAGCTGGTGGCCGTCGTGGCTCAGCTGGTGGTCCTCGTAGCCCTGTAGCTTTTCAAGTAGACCTCGTGGCTCCGCCGATGGCTGTCGACGCTTTGTGCTCAGCTGGTGGCCGTCGTGGCTCAGCTGGTGGTCCTCGTAGCCCTGCCCGTGGTTCTGGTAGCACAACTCGCGGTCCTCGCAACGCTGCTCGTGGCTTTCGTCGATCTGCGGGTGGCTCTCGTAGCTCGGAAGGTGGGCCTTGAAGCCCTCCAGGAGTCCAGGGGGCTCTTGCAGCTGCGCCTGTGGTCCTCGTGGGTCCGAAAGCCCCTCGGCGGCCATGGTAGCTTTGCTGGTGGCTGCAACAGCTTCGGGGCGGGAAGGGCCGACCCCAACCGTGACGACGACGGCGAACCCAGCCACGGCGACGACGCCGAGGGGGACCATGGCGACACAGCCCGACGGGCTGGGTGCGGGTTGCCGCCGCGATGGGGGGGCCCCCACCTGACGTCTCTCGATTGGGCTCATGTCTGGGCCTGCCTTGGGTTGAAGCGCCCGCGGGGGGCAGAAGCCCCTCATCCACCTCGGTGGCATTGCCCCAACCTCTTCCGCGCTGGGCGCCCTGTCCACGTAGCCGCAGCTCTGCGGCCCTCTCTCCTGCGCTGCCTTTTTCCTCCTCCTCCGCGTCCGCCCCCCGCTTCGCCATGCACTTCGGCGTTCTCGTCCTCGTCCTCGGCTGCGTTCGCCTTCCCCCTCTTCCTTTGAGCCCGCAGGTCCAGGGCCACCACCGCGACGAGGCGCTTCTCCTGGGCGTGCGCAGCGTCCTCGCAGGCGCACTTGACGCTCCAGTCCCAGGAGCGTCCCGCGCAATCGCACGGGAGGCTCGAGATGTGGCCAGTAGGCCAGGGCATCGACGTCGTCGGTTGCGACCGCGTCCCGCACGAGGTCTAGGCAGCGGTGCTCTCCGACCTCCTGTGCTACCTTCGCATCCTCGTTCCCCTCCGCCTTCTCCGCCACCTCTTCCTCCTCCTCCTCATCCTTTTCCTCCTCTGCCTTCTCGCTAGCCTCCTGCGATGGCACCCTGCTGACGCGCGGGGTTCCGCGCCTCCCTCGGGGGGGGGGCCAGGTGCCGTGCCTGAGCAGGTGGAGAGCGATGTCGTCCTCCTCGTCGTACCCCACACGCCGATAGTAGACGCATTCCCAGCGCGCCCGCGCGTTCGTTTTGTGCTCCAACTGCCTGGTGATGTACTCCATATCCGCATCGATCTGCTTGAGGATGGGGACGTACGTGGCGTGGGTGTCTTGCTCGGTCCTTTGTGCCTCCCGTGCCTTCCTGGCCCCGTGTGCTTCCTTGGTCCGTGTTTGCCTTACCGGCCTCCCGTCCGCCTCCCTCGCATACTTCCTCGTGTCCTCAGCCTTCCAGGCCTCCTCAACCCTCTGGGCCACCCCAGGCCTCCAGGCCTCTTGTGCCGCTTCCAATTCTTCCTCCTCCTCCTCCTCGTCCTCAGCATCCGTCTCCTCCACCGCGACGGCTTGTCGTCCTCGCAGCTCGGCTGGTGGTTCTCGTAGCAACTCGCGTGGTCCTGGCTGCCCAGCGTGTGGTCACCGTAGCTCTGCGCGTGGCTCGCAGAGCTCAGCCAGTTCCCTTGAAAGCTGAGCCGGTAGCCCTCTCAGCTTCAAGTTCTTCCTCGTGCCGTCGTGGCTCTGCTGGTGGCTCTCGAAGAATCAGCTGCTGTCACTCGTAGTTCGGTCGAGTCCAGCCGTGGCGACGATGGGGGGGGTCCTTGGCGACGTAGCCCGTAGGGCCAACTGCGGGCTGCCGCCGCGGGGGGGGGGATACCCATCAGAATTCCCCAACTAGCCTCAGTTAGGCTTGCCAAAAGGG
Organism: Prorocentrum cordatum; assembly: GCA_963575745.1. NCBI lineage: Eukaryota > Dinophyceae > Prorocentrales > Prorocentraceae > Prorocentrum > Prorocentrum cordatum. The sequence continues at coordinate 39,453 of CAUYUJ010000420.1, forward strand.
TTCTTACTTGGTCAAAGATTGGTGTCTCCTATTACTACGTTGCCCGTTCCTCGGAGAATCCATGGGCCCCTCGGGTTCCCCGGGTTCCTTCGTTCCTCGCTCTCCTATTCTTAAGTTACCCGTTCCTCGGAGGTTCCCCAGATCCCTTGAGCTCCCGCGGTTTCTCGCCCCCGGCGCCTCCGATTATTCCATTGCCCGTTCCTCGGGGGATCCTCAGGTTCCCTGGGTTCCCTGGATTCCCCGGCTTCCTCGGGTTCACCGGCCGCCCCCCGTTGCCCCAAGCAGCAAGCAATGCCAAGCTATGTCAAGGAACGCCAAGCACCGTCAACCACTGCCAAGGAATGCCAACCCATGCCAAGCACTGCCAACAAATGCCAAGAATTACCCAGAAGCGCCAATCAATGTCAAGCAATGCCACATAATTCTACCCCATGCGAAGCAATGCCCCGACGATACGGCGACGCAACGGGCTTTCCCCCCCTACTTGGGGTCGCGCCGGGTTCGTCTGTGTGTTACGCTGATGCCCAGGTCTGCTTCTGGCTGAGGCGACCGTGGAGGCAAAGGTCCTCGTGCATCAAGACGTGGCCCTCGTAGATCTGCATGTAGCCCTCCTTGCTCAACTGGCGTCTGGTAGCTGTGCCGGTGGCCCTGCCAGCAGGCCCCCGAAGGTCTGCGCGTGGCCCTCGTAGCTCAGGCAGCGGCTCTGGCAGTCCAGCGGGTGGCACTCTTAGCTCAGCTGGTGGCCCTCGTTGCCCTGCTAGCACATGTGCCCATCGGTCGTCGACCACGTACTGGTGGTCGTACTGGTCGTACTGGCAGTGCTGGTGGTAATCGCCGACGCGTGCTTGTAGTCGCGCTCCGGGACCTCGACGACGATGTACTTGTACTCCGCATTGTCGTACTTCGTGTTGTATTTGCTGTATCTGGTGTTGTACTTGCTGTTGTCCTCGTCGTCGCACTTCTGAGGCGCGGCGGGAGTAACGTTTTTGATGGGTTTGGGATTTGGCTGACGTGCATGTCTGACGTGGTATCCCATACGCCTAAGAGCGGCTCCCCCTGTGATGTTCGGCGTTCTTCGGTAAGTTTCTCGAATGAGGATCTCCGTAAGGTAACTACGGATCCACACGTGGAACCTGATGCTCCACCCGTAGACCTCGATGGTCCGCAAGTGGGTCTTGATAATCAAGCCGAGGATTGTATGGCTACTGGCGCACCCCCAACCGCGGCGCCGCCAGCGGGCTGAGGCCGTCCCCCCCACCTGCACGCGGGGAATTCGAGTTTCCCGCAAACGGCCTTTAGTTTTCTTCTCCTCCTCCTCCTCCTCCTCCTCCTCCTCCTCCCTCCTCTCCTCTCTCCCATCCTCCTCCTCCTCCTCCTACCTCTCCTCCAACTCCTCCTCTCATCCTCCTCCTCTCATCCTCCTTCTTCCTCGTCATCCTCCTCCTCTCTCTCTGTTCCTCCTTCGCTCCTTCTCCTCCTGCTCTTCTCCTCCTCCTCCCTCCATCCTAGTGTCCTCCCTTCCTTTTCTGTCCTCCCTCCTCTGTTCCTCCCTCCTGGCCAATGAAGGTTTCTCCTCCGCCACCGCTCTCCTATCACCTCCCACTCATGCATCCCCCTATTCCCTCTCAGCATCCTCCCCATCCGCATATCACATCTACGCTATCAAAACAACATCACTCATCTTCAGACGCTATCATCATCATCATCATCATCATCATCATCATCATCATAATCTTCATCATCATCATCATCATCATCATCATCATCATCATCATCATCATCATCATCATCATCATCATCATCATCATCATCATCATCATATTCGTCATCAGCATCATCATCGCAATCAGCACCCGCATCATCGTAATGAGCACCATCACACCCATGACCACCATCAACATCAACGTCAGCATCATCAGCATCATCATCGTCAGCATCATCATCATCACCATCATCGTCATCATCATCATCATCATCATCATCATCATCATCATCGTCGTCATCATCGTCATTATCGTTACCAATCACCAATCACCAGCTCCTCCTCTCCGTCCTCCGATGATCCTCCTTGTCTTCCTCGTCCTGCAACCACCAGGCAGATCACATGGCGCGTGCACATAAGCACGCATACACGCACTTGTCGCAATTGGGTGCATCTGCGCGTTCCATTGGGCCTGTAGCGGCATCCTCCTCGTCCTCCTCTGCGGGAACCTCCCTTGCCCTCCCTTTCCTGCTGCGTATCTCCCTCCTCCCTCTTCTCCTCCTCCTCCTCCTGCTCCTCCTCCTCCTCCTCCTGCTACTCACCCTCCTCCTCGCCATCGTCCTCGCCAACATCGTTGTCCTCAATTTTCCATATCATTAACTCCTCCCTGTCGCACCCCGAGGCTGGTCGAAAGGGGGGGGGCGGGCGTTTCGCGTGAGACTTCTTCACCAATTACGACCCTGAATCTAGGACATTGGGAACATGTTCACGGATAGAGGGCGGGTGATTTTCAAAATGTGGCTCTCGCCTCAAATGCCGCGCGCGCTCGTCATACAAATTAGCCCAGGAGCTTCTCGGACTG
>CAUYUJ010000420.1:42116-82116 GCA_963575745.1 Prorocentrum cordatum
ACGGCGACGACGACGACGAGCGAAAACGAGAGCGAGAGAGATCGCCAGCAGGGCTACGAAGGACACGAAGTAGGCCACGAAGGGCGACGAAGGACACGAAGGACACGAAGAGAATACGTATGGGGCCACGAAGAGCGCGAACGAGCGGAGGCCACGAAAGGCAGATAATGCGGGGCCACAGAAGGCAACGATGGGGCCACTGAAGGTAGCAACTGGGCCACGTAGGATAGTGAGGGGGCCACACACGGCGGCAGCGTGGCCACGAAGGGCATGCACATGGGGCCAAAACCGGCGCGAACGAGCGGGGGCCACGAAGGGCATACGTATTTTGGGCCGCGGACGGCAAGAACGGGGCCACTGAGGGCAGCAACGGGGCCACGAAGGGCAGCGAGGGGGCCACGAAGGGCTGCGAGGGGGCCACGAAGGGAAGCGAGGGGGCCACGAAGGGCTGCAACGGGGCCACGAAAGGCCGCAACGGGGCCACGAAACAAAGCGAGGGGGCCACGAAGGGCCGCAACGGGGCCACGAAGGGCAGCGAGGAGGCCACGAGGCGCTGCAACGGGGCCACGAAACAAAGCGAGGGGGCCACGAAGGGCTGCAACGGGGCCACGAAACAATGCGAGGGGGCCACGAAGGGCTGCAACGGGGCCACGAAGGGCAGCGAGATCCCGATTCCTGGGTAATCTGTAAGGGAATGCTAAGCGTGAGCGCGACTCCTGGGTGCCTGGGTGTCGGGAGCGCGGCGCTTGAGTAAATTGCAAGAATGTCCAACGCAAAGGCGCTATTCTATAGCAAATTGCAAGCAAATCTCCAACGAGAGCGCGACTCCAGAGCGCCGGGAGAGCGAGTCCCAAATCAATTATAAGGAAGTCCCAAGCGATAGCGCGATTCCTGGATAAAATGCGAGTAAGTCTCGGGCGGGAGCGGGGGTCCTGGCTAAATTGTGAGGAAGTCTGAATTTAAGGACAATTTGACCCTCAAGACTTTCCCTGATAAGAAAACAAGGTGCGAGCCCCGGGAAGGGCACTTCAATCGAAAAATACAATGTGCACCAGACGGGGGGGATCAACAATAATTATTCTTCAGAAATGAAAGTTCAACACTAACACTAACACTAACACTAACACTAGCACGATCACTAATACTAACACTAACACTAACATTAACAACAACAATAACAACACCAACAACAACAACAACAACAACAACAACAACAACAACAACAACAACAACAGCAACAACAACAACAACAATCCGCACCGCGGAAGCCCACTTCAGCCACGCACCCAGGGACAATGAATGACTGTTCGGCCCCCTCACTCTGACTAAGATGTCGCGAGGGCTTCAGGGGCCGAATCCCACTAGCCCTCTAGGCGGAGGTGGTTTAGAGCGCTTCCTGATCAAACCCCTGGTTCCCCTTCGGGGAAGGGTTTACCCCGCCCCCGTACCCCACGCCGCAAGACTCCCCTTACCCCTAAACCGTAAACCATGACGTTCCAGAGATCCGGGCACAAGGCCGAGACGCAACGCGCACGAGATAAACGGCACGATAGACGGCGACAAACAAGACCAGCCCCGTAGCCCAAGCCAGCACGGCAGACCAGCAGCTAGTAGACAAGCACGGCAGACCAGCACGACAGAGCGGCACGGCAGACCAGACCAGCAAGGCAGACCAGCAGCTAGCAGACTAACAGCTAGCAGGCCAGCAGCTAGCAGACCAGCGCGGCAGACCAGCACGGCAGGCCAAGCCAGCACGGCAAGCCAAGCCGAACCAACACGGCGCAACTGGTCTGCCGTGCTGGTCGCACGCCGCACCTGGTCTGCCGTGCTGGTCTGCCGTGCTGGCCGTTGCCTCCTTTAGGGGGGGGCCTCTGGGGGCCTCTTAGAAGCTCGGTGGGGCCTGTTAGAACACTCTCGGAGGTATCTTGGGGCCATTCGGGGGGCCTCTTCGAGATCCCATGGCTTGGGCCCAAATCAGGGCCGTGGACGATGCCGATTGAATCTCCGATGTTGGATGTTGCGAAAGATGGGAGGGTATGGGGCCATTTTGTGGCCAGCTTGGACCCATCTTTCGGGGTCGCAGGACCCGTCTTGGGCTCCTCCAAGGACCCTCCAGGCGCTGCTGGTGGCAAAAAGGCGCATGCTAAAAACGCACGGTTTCCGAAGGGGATGGGGCGAATTTCGCCCCTCGGAGCTCTCTTGGAGGTCCTCTTGGGCCGTCTCTGCGGCCCCTCGGGCTGTGTTGAACCCACCTTGGGCGCCTTGGATCGGTCATGGAGGCCGCTTGTGGCTACCTACCAGACCACCCAAGCCCAACCCGAAGACCCGAATTTCGGGTTGGGGGGGTACGGGTTGCATACGTGTTTTTTCAATGTTCCCCGAGCGCCCACCCCACCGGAAATGGAGGGCAAATTGAGGCCTTCGGGTTGGGTTGGGGTGGTCTGGTCGGTGGTGATCTTGGCAACTCTTGGAGGCCTCTCGAGACAACATGGGAGCGCGGGCGTGCCACGGGGCAACCCCAGGCCCCGTGTCCGAACGCCTGCTAGCGGGGCTCGCCCGCAACATTAGGGGGGAGTCCGTCGCCCTGGGTCTGGGCGGGGAGGAGGAGGAGGAGGAGGAGGAGGAGGAGGAGGAGGAGGAGGAGGAGGACAAGGAGAAGGAGAAGGAGAGGGGTGGGTGGGGAGCGGTCAGAGCCTCCATCATGATCCAAGAAGGCTCCCAAATGGCTCAACAGAGCTCGCGATGACCTCCAAACCTGCATAGTAGGATCGAAGATGGTGCACGAGGACTTCCAACATGCTCTGGACAGGCAGACAGAGCCCGCGCGCAAGAGCCCACGCGAGGGGACTAGGCGCGGTCACGGGCTGGAGCACTCCAGAAAGCACTAGATACTCATTGCCGTGGAACACAGAACTCAATTTCTGGGGAAAGGAAGCCCACCTCGAGTCTCGCCCACTCAATAGACGAGACGATGTTATGCCAATCCAGATTGTTCGTGCACTTCACAAGATCGTCCGTCCATTGAGTCTTTGGTCGCATCTGTTAGCAAACCTTGAATTATCCACAGCAGAATGACGGATCCCAGGTAAACGCCGTGTAGCCCCATTTCCATCTTTCCCAAGCCACTTTGGCAGCATATCGCCACTGCGTTTGCCGTCGTATGGTTGCCCAACAGTGTATCCCCATCTGTTCGAAAACATGCTCGGCTTCGTGGGTGGTTCTCTTGTTCCAGCGAACCGGCGGCGTGTTGGGCGGATGGACATGCGCTCTTTTCGGTATTCGAACTCAGAAATGTAAACCGAATAATCACATCCGTAAGCCACGGATGCAGCAACTGTGCCATGGGAAAACCTGACCAGGCAACGAAGAAGCTACGATCCCACGGTAAACAAAAAAATCGTTCTCAACCGACCGGTGATGCGATTCTCGACTCCATTGCTGTGTGTGTTCAGTGACTCACCTCCCCGAGTACTTATGCGACGCCGCGTGCGTTCACATTTCCACTGGTTTTGCGGGACCCGGAATGTTGCCTGAGCGTGTCTGGCGGCGTTCGGCCTGACTGCGTATATATATATATATATATATATATATATATATACCCGCAACCGTTTTTTGTTCGGACGGGTTCCAACTGCCACCTCCCCCGTGGAGGGTGGGACGCTCAAGAAACGAGATTGTAGAATATTGTTATGTTATCCGAGTGTAGCTTTAAGTCGGGCATGTCCTCCTACAGGGGGACTTTGCACGAAAAATCAAACATATGTTTTAAAAAATGCCCAAGTGGCACAACAATTATTTAGAAAAAAACGTCCCCCGATTGTTTATTTATTTGGACTCGGCTTGACCGCAAAGGCCGCCTCCCCGCACATCTCTTCAGTCCCTGCCGATGGAGCCTCACTCAATGCAGATACCTGTAGCACACATTACGTCTGAAAATTGGGATTCCGAGCTGAGAGAGATCGCCTGTCCCCTGCAGAGCGGCGAACACAGCAAGTGCTAGCCGAAACCCCGACACTTCGGCGGAAAATGAATCTGTTGCCTGGGGTTCCCACGTCCCCCCGAAAGCCGCGACCTCCCAGTCGCCGCTCCCCTGGGAGACCCGGAGAGTGAAACCGCCCGCGCTCCGCCCGCACCCGCGCCACCCCCCGTCCGAGTGGGCCAAACAATTGTGAGGCGCAGCTAACAACTCATCAATGCGAGGGTGGAGGCATAAGAAACCTCGGCCTGCATCTAAAACTGCATTACACAAACGATCAGCCTCTTGATTCTGGTGGCGGGGCCGCCACAAAACGGGAGCTTCGATCGGATCCGGAGGTCTCCACCCATCGGTCACGCTCTGGAGCAAACAGTCAGCTAGAGGTGAAAGTTGTGAGAGCCGTTCCCATTGGACGAACGACGAGCCACTGAGGGCTTGCGCTAAAGCTTCGTTATCGACGACAAATCTGAAAAAATGAGTGGAGGAGGAAGGATCGGGCCAGGACGAATCGGAGGAAAGGAGGGGAGGAATGATATCAAAGAACAAGCGGCCCTCAGAAACGAAGAAAGTGTCATCCCCGAAGTCCCAGTCGCCGGTGCCCGCCCCTCCCGTCGTAACGCCTGCTCGCTGCTCCGTGTCGTCGCGAAGAAGCCGTCGTCGTTTGCAATGTCGCCCTGCCTCCACCTTCCCCTCCTCCGCCTCCCCCTCGTCCTCCGACTGCTTGCGTTTAGCGTGGGTCCCCCGTGGATCGCCCTGACGAGCCGCAGCAAGTTTACGAACCTGGTCACGATGGACGGACACATCTCTATTCCAACCAGGCAGGTGCCATTTGATGCAGATGCGATCGATGAAGGACCATTCCTGGTTCTTCCACTCCCCGGCGCCATTCATCACCTTGATTTCCCAATCAGGGACGGCTGCGTCCCAGAAGTCCTCCGGCTGCGGCGCAGGGGGGCCTGGCCGTCGATACCGCCACTCCCCTGCGTCATCGCGGCGCAGACTGGGGGTCCAGGAAGCGCACGCCTGTGCCGTAACCCTGTGGTCGCCTCTACGGTATAGAGACAACTGGCGAATGGGGAACTCTGGTGTGCCAGACTTGTCGGAACCCCAACTCCAATGCATGGACGCATACCTCCATCGATGAAGACGCTGGAGCCATTTATGGTGAACTTGAGGTATTGCCCAGAATGCAAAGCGGCCTTCGAGAAGACGCGCTGTGCGGTAGTTGTAGCCTTGCAGACCCTCCCCTGGCAGAAACTTCAATTTCAAAGCCCGTCGTAGATGGTTGTCTTCCCAGGCACGCGCCTTCTGCAGACGGTCTTGCGTGGGTACCCAAGACGCGCAATCGCAGAGCAATGAGGTGGTGGGCCCTCTCGAGAATGCCCGGACTTTCCCTTCCCAACTGGCGTTGGGATTATGAAGGCGTCGATGGATTTTTCCAACGTTCCCCTCCGCCTTCAGAAACCGATGATCCCAGGAAGCCACTGTATCCCCCGCCCTGTTCAGCATGGTGCCGAGTAGGACGGCTTCGTCCACAACTGGAAACTGAAGAACTCCCTGTCCGTGCGTCGGTACTTCCACGACGGGCGGCTGCTGATCGACTCCCATCCCGCAGAGCACTACACTTTCCTTCATCTTGATGCGGAAGCCGTTCCTGTGCAGAGCGCTGGCCGTGTCGGAAATCATCGTTTGGAGCTGCTCCGTGGTCCTTGCACACAGTATCGAATTGTCCGCCCATACTAGCAAATTCAAGCAGAGGTCGTCGATGGAAGCCCCCAGGCCGGTCGCTTCCCACTGCGTGACAACGGGGCCGAATATGTAAGTCAGAAGGCAATTGAAGAGCATGGGCGTCTCGACTCCCCCCTGTCGCCCGCCTTTGAGATAGGGGAACCTGCCACTAGCCCCGACTCCTGATATGTACATGTCACCCTCGAGACCTGATAGCTCCCTCAAGATCGCCACCACCAGGGACGCCGGAATGCTCATTGATAGCAATGCATCTGAGACCAACTGATGCAACATATTGTCGAACGCAAACTCAATGTCCAGGAACGCGAAAACATACGGGTGTTTCTTGAACTTGTTAGAGATGGCTAAAACCCTCCTGACGATGTCCACCAGGTGCAACGTGGAACCCCCTGGAGTAAAACCAAATATCCTGACTCTGGTTTGCTGCGTGAAACGTCGAATCGCGTACCCCACAGATTTTAAATACCATTTCTGCATATTCGGGGACTTGGCGACGTACCTCCAGTCGGAAAAAGCTTGGGGCCTAAGCTGCTTGGGCAAACCAGTGAGGTCTATGAGCTTCCAGAACTCCCCGTGGCCCTTCCCCGTGACGAAATAGCTGGTGAACTTAATGAAAAACTCAACGACGACAAGGAAAGGCAACATCTTAAGCATTTCGCCTACGACCCCGTCCCTGGCAGGCGCTGTGCCGGTGGACATGGCACCCCGGGCGGCGAGGAATTCCATGAAGGTGAAGCGAGTGGGCCCACAACGACGTCTGATGTGGTTATCCTGAGCTTCATTGATTGCAATCGCCTCTAAACGCATCGTTCGTAAATCCTGAGCTGCGTCGCTATTGCCAGCATCGCAATAGCGGTCAGCACCAAAATGACGTAGCAAATCTGGCCAACGGGAATGGTCTGCGCAGAAGTCTCCAAATGAGGGCTGGTGGGCAACAGGCACGGGAATCCGAGGAGGGAGCCGGGTGGACATCCCCCCCTGCCCTGAGTTCACGAGGGCGAGATCCTGGTCACCCCGTTGCCGTCTGCGTCTCTTGCTAATCTGATTGTACCTGCGCCGCATCGTTCGGTCGATAACCCCACGCATCGAGTCGGATCGGATGCGCAACAATAAAGCCTTCTCCTCGGCAGAACGTTGTCGGCCCAACCAGAGTCTGGTACTCGCATTCGTCGCGGAGATCGAACTCGCCGCATGGCCAATGTGATGTTCCCAATCCGTGATTTCCCCGCCTGGGAAAAAGGACCGAAAGCGTCGCAACGGCGGCGTCGGTGTCGACGCGGCGGCGGGTCGTCGTAACGGCAGCGGCGGCGTCGTAACGGCGGCGGCGTCGGTGTCGTAACGGCGGCGGCGGTGTCGTAACGGCGGCGTCGGCGTCGCAACGGCGGCGTCAGCGTCGGCGTCGACGTCGTGCAGATGACGAGGAGGGGGATGAAGAGGAAGAACAGGATGTGGAACAATAGTGATTTTCATGACGCACAATCTCTGAAAGAGCTTCGCATCCTCCTCAGTGTCAGGCTTCCAGCCCTTCTGCGTAAAAGGACGGGCGCGGTACCGCATCACGTTGTGCTCAAACCCGATGCCCCCCACCACCATAACATGATCGGATTTCAATGCCTGCGGGGTATTGGGAGAGACGTGCGTGTGATCCAGAACGTGCCAAGTAGCGTGCCCCCCATCGAGAGGAAGGCCCAGATAATCGATTTGAGATTCGTTTCCCCTTGTATTCCTCCATGTCACTGGGCTGCTTTGCAGGTTTCGATCACAGGCCTCAGCGAAAGTGTTTACGAGCACAGTGCGCCTGGCCAACAAGAAACGACATAGACGAGCGATCTTGGTCTTGGAGTGCCCTGCGTGTGCTTCAGAGACCCAGGACCCCGTCAGGTCAGGTATGTTTCCAGGTAGAGTCAAATTAGCGTCTAAACCAATAACCCATCGTTTGACTGGCGGGTTTGTGCGTTCCCATTTGGCACATTCCCCCTCCGCTCCCTCCAACGTGTCCTCCCAATAATCGTTCGCGCTGGGATTGTTCCCAGGAGCTAAATGCATACTAATGTATCCGCACTCACCACACTGCAACATGCATAAATACTTGTCGGAAAAGCGCCGATGTATCAGGTCTCGCCAGCTTCCCGGGACTGCGATGGCGCAGTCCTCCCCCTTCTGCGAGCGGAGCGCATAGCCGGAGAACTCCCCGTCCTCCCACTTCGGCACCTCTTGCAGCAGCATCACGACCTGTTTCCGCACGCTCTTCCGGACCTTCTTGAAGAAGGCCGCCCTAGTAGAAGCAGCTTTGCGCCTCAAATTCGCAGTCAGAGCCCACAATTCTGTGAGCTCTTGGAGTTTAGGCTCCACTCGGCACCCCTACTTCCTCATCAGCAAGACAAGGCGTTCCCTGCTCCACCCCAGGGTCTGTAGCACCTCCGTGTCCCAGACCACCGAGGCGTTCGCGTCCACTCCAGCGATCCTGTGAGAGGTCCCATCCAACTTGCCCACTTCGACAGACAGAGACTTCTGCCAATCTTCCTTGACCACGTAGCCGTCCATCTTCGCCTGCGCCTGGATCGCGTCCACCAGGGAGCCGTACGTGCGGTAGCGCATCATCCTGATAGGGTGCTGCTCGGCGTTGATCTTCGGCCACAGCTCCACCCCCGCAGTCGTGCGGATGGCCAGGTTCTGGCTGGTCATCGTCTCGCGCATGGCGTCTTTGATGCTCTCCACGTGGGCCGGGTTTACGGGGATCTCTACTTTGTAGATGTCCTCCGTGGTCCTCGCCTTGAGGCCACCGAGCTCTGAAGCTTGAGTCCCAAGGTGCGTCTTGATGGAGTTCACCCAGTTGCGGACAGCCGTGAAGTTGACCTTGTGGGTGTCCTTGTCTTTGAACTCACAAATCTTTATGACGATGTTCGAAGGCTTCCAGTCTCCAGTAGATGACCCACCACCGGCGCTCGAGGCAGAATCGGCGAACTGCTTCTCGAGCTTGGTCCCCCTGGACTCCAAGGCCTTCGCCGAATCTTCTATAGCCGTGAAGCGTGGTTCATTCTGCTGGGTCACCCGCTCCACGAGCGCGTCCATGGAGGCATGCACTCGGTTGGTGTAGAGATCGAGGATCGCCTTCGTCCCAGACGGCAGGGAAGCCAACGCTGCGGCCTCCTCTTCCTGTACCTTGCGCATGGCCTCGGTCATCGCCTTTTTGGCCTCTGGGCCCTGGGTCTCCGACATGAGTGCGACTGGAGCGGAAAGCGAGTAGGGAAGTCAAGTAAAAAAAAGTAAAAGTGGAAGGTTAACTAGAAAACTCAACAGCGCTGCCTGGCTCAGCACCCTTTCCTGGCCAAGCCTTGAGCCAAGATGCTCCTTGAGCCAAAATGGCTACGGAGAAAATCTTTGAAAATTCCTCCTGTAGAGGGACAAGCCCGATTCAAGTGTAGCTTCAATCCATCCTTGGCGGCTTCATTATTGGTAATCCGATAGCCCTTATAACGGCGACGAGGCGACGATCGAAAGCAGTGCCCCGGCACTGCTTTGAACGCGTTCAAAGCAGTGCCCCGGCACTGCTTTGAACGTATGATATGATGATCTGATGATGATTATGATTGATGATGATGATGATTTTTCCAGCGTACACTGTCCGCAACTGCGGCAATCAACATCATGCTCCACTTGCCCGCAACTGCGGCCATCACCACCGCTGCCCCTCGAAGCTCCGCGGAGGGCGCTCGGCAGGTCGCCCGCTCGAGCCCCACTCGACTTCACGCTGAGGAGGCGAGCCCTCAGGGGCATTGTCCGCAACTGCGGCATGATCAGAGTGCCACCACTGCGCGCCATCAGCGCCCCATTCGCTCGAGCTCCAGTCCCACCAGGACCAGCCCTGCCATCTCGTGGCGGGACTGCGCGCCTCCCCTGCGCCGCTGCCGCTGGCGTCCCAGGACCCAGCCGCCACTGCGGCACAAGAAGGGGTCGCATCGTCGCCGTTGGCAGCTTGCGGCGGTGGCGTGTTCCCAGCTCGCTCAGCCCCAGCTTCTCTCCCCGCAACTGCGGTTCCCATCTGGGGTCGGACGCCCTTCCCCGCAACTGCGGTGTCCGCGTAGCTGCCCTTCTTGCCGCCCTTCTTGCCGCCCTTCCTGCCGCCCTTCCTGCGTTCCAACCTCGCGGCGAGTCTTTCAGGTGACCTGCGGCACGTATTGTGCGCGAAAGCCACCAGAGGGAAGTGCGCTCCGTGCCTCGCCCTGCCGAAGGCGCCATGCCATATCTTGTCGTCGAGGTTGCCCTGCTTCACTCTGAAGGGATAGCGCACCCAATCGTCGCGTTCCCTGCGCGCCATCCTGTGCTCGAACTCCGCATCTGCGGTCAAGGATTCGCCAGATGGCGTCAGGAAGGCGCGCATCTTGTTTTCAACGGGCTCAGCCTTGGGCACGTAAGTCTTAAGCATCTTCCCAGGGCCATTCGTGTAGTCGAAGACAGGGAAAGACGGATCATGCTGGGTCGTCAAGAATCCGCCCTCACGGTCGTGCAGAACACTCAGGCCATGGTGAAGCTTGTACTGCCCAGGACAGCTTATGAACAAAATCGCCATGCTGTCTGCCCTGGGCTGGCCGCCTGCTGTCTTCCAGGGGTCCACGCGGCGACGTCCACAGTCAGGCCGCAATTGCGGCACCAGGACACAAGCTGGAACATGCACATGTTGAAGTCCCCCATGCAGACCTTCACGTCCCATTCCCTGACGTAGGCGACGAACCAGTTGTAGAACTCATGGAGCTTCGTGACGCCCCAGTCCTGGTTGGCCAAGCTGTGGTGGGCGTGCACCGCCATGACGTTGAAGGAGCCCCCCAAATGGGGCACGGCCTGGTCCAGGTGGACGCGCACCACCATCGCCCTGGAGTACTTGTTGTGCAGCTTTGGCGCAGGAGCCTCCGCAACTGCGGACTGTGTCTTCTTCTTCTTCGTTTTGGACTTCTCCTGCTTGTGGAAGAGTCTCGCAAAGTCTACGTGTTCAATGTGGCCGCCACTGCGGTCCCTCATGCCAACAAGGAGGGTCCCTGATGGCTCGCCGCCCTTAACGCACAAGTAGGTGTATTGAGTCCGACTCCGAAACCTATCGTCCGCAACTGCGGCTGCACTGTCCCTCGCGTCGTGCTCCCCACTGAGTACCGCGCAGGTCTCGTCGTCGCACTCGCATAGGGCGATGATCTGGGCAGGGTTCGCGCGGAGCTGCGCCCACTCGTCCGCGCGTTGCGTGGGTCTAGCTGCAGTCCCTCCGAAGTTGGCCACGTAGAAAAAAAAAAAAACAAAAAAGAAAAAAAAAAAAACAAAAAAAAAAAAAAAAAAAAAAAAAAGAAAAAAAAACAAAAAAAAAAAAAAAAAAAGAAAAAATAAAAAAAAAAAAAAAAAATAAAAAAAAATAAAAAAAAAAAAAAAATAAAATAAAAAAAAAAATAGTAAAAAAAAAAAAAAAAAAAAAAAAAAAAAAAAAAAAAAACAAAAAAAAAAAAAACAAAAAAAAAAAAAATAAAAAAAAACAAAAAAAAAAAAAAAAAAAATAAACAAAAAGCAAAAAAAAAAAGAAAAGAAAAAAAAAAAAAAAAAAAGGAAAAAAAAAAGAAAAAAAAAAAAAAAAAAAAAAAAAAAAAAAAAAAAAAAAAAAAAAACAAAAAAAAAAAAAAAAAAAAATAAAAAAAAAAAGAACAAAAGAAGCCGACCCTTCCCGCTTCGAACTCCGTTTTCTCCTCCCATGCGTCGACAAGAGCTCTTTGTTTTTCCGACAGATTGCTTGTCTCGATGATGGGCACCCGTTTCCAGGTTCTCCGCGACGACAACACTCTCGGCATGTAGGAGTCATGTGCTGCCGCAACTGCGGCTCCCGCACATCCCCGGGACTCAGCCTCGTCAGCGGAGGCAGCCGAGGACGCGACGGTGCTGTCGCCATCTTGCGTCCGCTGGTCGTCGTCATCATCCGCAACTGCGGCTTCCTCGTCTTTGCCTCCCTCCTCCTCCTCAGCGTTGTGGATGAACACCGTTCTGGCGAATCGAAGTCCACGGTCCATGCTCCCTGAGGATGCGCTCGGGCGCGCGGGCGGCCACATGCTTGCGTCTTCGCGTGCGCCACCTCGAGCCACGGTGGCTACGGAAATGGATCGCGAATGGGCATGGGGTCGGATGGAGGGAGGAGACAAAGTGGATTCGAGGAGTGGCAGAAGGAGGGCGAGGACTCAAAGGAACCGAAAGAACAACAAATGGACTGGCGGAGAAGCAGAAGGAGGGCGACGATTGCAAGGGACTGTGAAAGGATTATTTTCACAGCAGCAGGAAGACCGCAACTGCGGTTTTGCCTCATCTCCTGCCCGCGCGGGAGCCGCTTGGAAAAACAACTTCCCTCTTGACTTCCTGTGGGTCCGCAACTGCGGCCTGCATCACGCTAGGGCTGGGATTACCAGCGCCATTTGCCCTCCCAGGGTTCTCACTGTTTCCGAATGCACGATCTGCGACAGCGCCGAACGGTTCCCAGACGCCGCGTCGTTCGCGACTTTTTGCAGCCACCCAGCAAACGTGAGCGGCCATTGCTCCTTGTGCTGCTTGCACATCTCCTCGTCCCAATGCGTCTTGAACCATGCCCACTCCCCCCTCTGCTCGTCTGAGAGGACGCCTTTTTCCGCGAGCCAGGCGATCCAGAGCTGCCATCCTGTTTTTCTTGATCTTGAACTCCTCGGGATTCCACTGCGCTAGGGCGTGTTTGTTAGCCAAAGCCGTTTCCACCGCAACTGCGGCCTCCTTCTTTGCCCTCAAGGCGGCCTCGGCCTCTCGAATCTGCTTCTTGATATCGTGCAACGCCTTCGTCCTGTCGTTCGCTTCCAGAGCCAGGCGCCGCTTTTTCGCCACCACTGCGGCTTCGTGGTCTCGCTGGGCAGTCAACGCTCGTAGGACCTCGTTGTCCTCCCGCGCCAGCTCTCTCATCCGCTTCTTTTGTTTGTGTTGTTGCTGTCGGCAATCCTGCGCTAGTTTCTCCATGCCCACTTGGCGCAGCATATCTTCCGCCTCGCGGAGCGTTTCTGCCAAGGACGTCGCCACTGCCACCTGCCCGGCCGCCTCTGCGTCGACCGCGCAGCCCATGGATACCGAGGGTCCTTGAGGCCCAGGTGCCGCAACTGCGGCATCGCACTGTTCCGCTACAGCCTCGGCCCACGAGGCCCCCTCTTGCTCTTCGTCCTCCTCGTGCTCCTCGCGCGCCTCATCCCCCTCCTCCCCCCCGCCATCGTCATCGCCCTCCTCATCGCCGAGCCTACTCAACACGGAATATGTGGCGGCGTGTTTCTCGTATTCCTGTATGAGACGCAGCACGTCATTGTAGGGCCATTTCAAACGTTTCTGCCCGCATTCCTCCCTCACCTCCGCGACTGCGGCATCCACTTTTGCTCGCAGCCCCCCTGCTTCCCAGAGTTCCGCCGCCTCTCGGCAAACCTCGAGATCTCCTGACTTGTCGAAGGGCGCTCGGATTCCCACTTTCAGGAAACCTTTCGCGGCGCCCATGTGCAACTGCACATTGCCCAACACTGACACCATCAAGTCGGCGCAATCGGAACGCCGCAACTGCGGCACGTGCTTCCCCAACGCCATTTGCTGCACCAGCGCTTTGGTCTCGAGGGCAATGTACCGCCGCTTCGCGCGCTGGTTCAAGTCCGTGCCCACGGGCTGCGCAACTGCGGTCGCCCCCCCGCCGTGAATGATCAGCACGTAGCCGCGCTGCCAGGCGAAACTCCGCACAGCGTCTGCTTTGCGCGGGCTATGGTCGTCGGCCATGAGGATGCGCCACTTTCCCCGCAACTGCGGGTCGGCGGGCCAGGCCCGCAAGTGCCGCTGCAAAAATGATACAACGCCGTCTGCGCGGTGGGACCCCTTCTCGGACGTCGCCGTGCTCACCCAGGACGGATAGCCGCAACTGCGGGCGCGTGCGGCCAAGCCCTCAGCGATGACAGGTCCCCCCTTGAACATGAGCTCCGCTGGCGGTGGTCCGCAACTGCGGATGTCCTCCGCGTCGCTCGACACCGTCAGGTTCGCTGTCCACCGAGCCCTGCTGTCGTCATGCGCCTCGACAAGCGGGACAATGCCACCCTTCACATCCAAGGTCGGCTTCGAGGCCGACGACGACTCGTTGTGGTGAAAGGGCGACTGGTCCCAGTTCAGGATGTGCGGGTCGTACCCCAGAAGCTCCTCTGCAGCTGCGCGGACCCTGGCCACGTTCAAGATCATAGTCTCAAAACGAGATTGGAGCAACCCTTTTGGCACCTTGTACTTGCGGTTCGGCTTCTTCATGCTCAGGCCGTAGGAGCGCCGCCACTTCACCCACCACCGAGGCCGCAACTGCGGCACCATCGGTTTGCCTCCCCGCTTCATTGTCTCCACGCAGTAGTCCGCGACAAGTTGCTTCGCCTTCGTAACCAGCAGGGATTGGGAGAACCTGGCCAACATCTTGGGCCTCTCCTCCGCAACTGCGGTTCGCTTGGCCACCGCCTTCCAGTCCACGGAGTACCTCATGTGGGACCACCACTCGTACAGAGCGGCTTCCCGCCATGGAGCCTTGTTCGGGCGCCCTTGGTTGCCCCGCGCGCGGCGTCGGCCATGCACGCCCGCCGTGCCATGTCCACCTTGTGTGCGCCAGTTTTGAAACCACTTTGAGACGGCCTGGCGCTGCTGGACGACCCCCATGCCCTTCGGCCACGTGAACCGCTCGCAAAAAGACGCGATTGAATTCCGTGGCAGAACGCCCTCGCCCATCCAACCACAACTGCGTGCGTGCGCCTCCAGGTCTTTGCAAACCAGTACGCGGTCTCTGAGCATGTGCGGGCACACGCGCCGCTTCTGTTCCGCAACTTCGGGTTTTGGGCGTGCGCTGGCCAGTGCGTGCGCCCTGATCTGCTCCTCCTGCAACGCCTCGGGCATAGCCGCAGCCATGGCAAGCAATATACCCATGTCCTGCACGCCCGTCTGCCACTCTAACGCCGCCATGAGAGCGGGGCGTGGCGCGCTCGCCTCTCTCGGCGCCTCTGCTGGTTCGCCCTCGCCCTCGGAGTCGTGCAGGACCATGGGTCCAGCAGGGCCGCTGGCCCCGCAACTGCGGTACGCCCGCACCTCCTCCAAGGTTAGTTCCTGCGTGACAACTAGCATGTCGTGCAACCACGGTTCGTCCCAGCGGCGCACCCCGAAATCGTACAGTTCCTCCCGAAGCCATTTGCGCGTCTCGGCATTTTGCGGTTTCTGCAACATCATCGCCATAAGGTCAATGCCGCAGTTTCCATCGCAAACAGTCCCTAGGACCCATTGTCCCAGAGGACCGTAGAACCTGTTCAACGCGTCCGCCCCCTCCGAGCACACGCCACCCACCGCAACTGCGGCCACCCAGTGGCGCACCTCATGGAGAGGGTTCTCGGGAGTCACGGGCCTGAGTTCCACCGTTGCCCATTCCCCGAACAGATCCTCAGCAGCGGCGAGTACGCACGCCACGCCGTCGACGGCGCATGGCTCAGTGCACTTCTCCTTTGCCCAAGGCATGTAGAAGTCAAGGAGGTCCTTGCGGTTCTCGCCTTCCCACACGTAAGGTTGACGCCCGAACCGCAAGGCAAACAGCATGAAAGCTGAATACCCTATGTAGGAATTCTCTGACAGAATCTGCCTCAGGAGAGCCATCGCGCGGTCAGGCACCGTCGCCGCCACTGCGGCCTGGATCTTTGGCGCGTCTTCCACAGGTACACCTTTCTCTGGCGCCAGGGGTGGCGCCGCGACTCGTGGCCGCAAGGCGTCGCCAACAGGCGCCGCAACTCGTGCTGCAGCCTTTGGGTCTGGGCACGGGAAGCATGCGACCTGCGTCTTCGACCAGTTCTCTGGCAGCGGCCGCGCTGGTGGCAAGCGTGCTGGAAGTGGTGTGTCTTTGTCCGCTTCCACTCCCTCAGGAGCTTCAACCGCAATTGCGGTCTCCTGCGCAGCAGGCGGGTCTGGTGTTGCGTGCACTTGAGCGGGAGGAGCTGGAGGGACTGCTGCTGCGGGTGCTTCGGGCACAGGGGCTGCTGGAGGTTTGGGTTCTGCGGGTGCTTCTGGTGCTGGAGCTGCGTGTCCTTCTTGCGCAGGAGCTGCGAGTTCTGCTGGTGTTGCTGGTGCTCTGTGTGCAGGGGCCGAGGGAGCCGCAACTGCGGTGCCGCCTGGAGCCGCAACTGCGGGTGGTGGCGTCGCGCCCGGTCGCCAAGCAGACGGCCGCAAATGAAAGCGAGGCGGCTCAGCAAGGCCGTGCTGCGACGCGGGCCACTTCGCTAGGCACGGAAAATCCGCACATGCGTGCACCTTTATCTTCTTGGGGCACGGAACGCCGCTACTGCGGCTCAAGATGTTGGCGAGCCCTGTGGTGCCATACTTCGTTTTCCTCGGTGCGCAGCCGCTGTCGTAATGGAGCCACTCCACCTCGAAATGCGTTCCGTCCTCCTCGCCATACCATGTCCGCCCCACGGGAACATCCATGATCGGTCGCGTGGCGAACGACTCGGGCTGGGCACTCGGCTGCGGGCTACAGAACTAGGAAGAGGGAGGGGAGGAGGGAGGAGCAACTGAAGACGATGCGGAGGGGCGAAGAAGGAGGTACTTTTCAACAACGCCCGCGCGGAAGCCCCAATCATCGCGCGCACAGGGTTTCGATGCTTCACTCCATGCTTCCCTAGGAAAAACGCTCGCCCACACAAGTTGGCGCACTAAGGCGTGCACCCGTGGAACACCCTAAACCTTCCGCCTGCCTCCTCACACCGCCTCGCCCTCCGCGTGTTCACGCGCACCCAGCCACCCCGCAACTGCGGGCACTCAGTAGAAAATGAAAAAATAAACAATGTAGACATTCAGAAATTGATCAAAAAAAAAAAGAAAAAAAAACATAATAAACAAAAAAAAAAAAGGGAAATTAAAGAGCGGAAAGATAAGCACAAACCAAAAGACATAAATAAAAAATAATAAACTAACGACAAAGAGCTAATTAATAAAAAATACAAAATAAACAAAATGACAAAAAGATATAATGAGAAGTAATATGAAAAAATAAGAAAAGCCCCCAGCGCGCAACTGCGGCCCATACGCTTCGGGCCTCAGGTCCAACAGACCTGGGGATTTGGAGTCTCGAGGTAATCCAGAGCCGCTTGCTTGCGCCTGGTGCTGCCGTCATGCCCTCGCCACTCGTAGTCCGTAGCCCTTCACACGACCTGCGCCGGACTGCCACTTCTTTCTTGTAAAAAAAAAAAAAAGAAAAAACACAAAAAAGTTTCTTCACATCCATCTCGATCCTTTTGCCCTTGTTGGCACACTCTCGCGTGATGGTCGCGACCCAAGCGCCCTTGAAGTCCCAAACGACGGTGAAGCCAGAGCCGCTCCCCTGCGCCGCGGGGGAGTCGACCTCCTTTTGCTTCGCCAGCGGGGTGGCAGGGTCAACCGCCGTTGCCCAGTCCCTGTCCGCCACTGCGGCCTCGTCCTTGTCGCCGTCGTCGATGTCGGGGACACCGCCGAGGCTCACGTCGTCCACGATCATGTCGATCAGCCACCCAAGGTCTGCAGCGTCCAGCCACAACGTCCTCCGCTTGAAGCTGGCCACCCGCACGTTTCGAACGGCCGTGTCGTGCGGAAACTTCATGGGGCTCTTTGCGGGCATCTGTACAGAGTGCACAGTGGCTATGGCCGACTCACGGCCTCGCCCCTGGGCAGGCCAGTAGTCGCCGCACGCGTTCCAGTCTTCTGCTTCTTGGCGCTGGTCGGGGTCGCTGCCAGCTTCTTCGTGGCGTCCGTGGAGCTGACCAGGGCCGACATGGGGTCATCTGCTTCGTCCCCCGCGTCGCCGTCGCTCTCCTCGTCCGCAACTGCGGCGCCGCCCTGCTTCGCGAGTTCTTTCTTCAGCGCGTCCCAGGCCTTGGAGGCCTTCAAGGCCCCTGCGGTCGGTTTACCTTTGGCGCACACCTTGAGCAGCCAAGCCTTTTGCATGTTCACGTGCACGAAGCTTATCTCTCCGAGGGGCCCTGCGTGGAGCACCTTGACATCCTTTTCGGGGATGGGGGTGGTCTGCGCAAGCCAACCTCCACGGATGCACAAGACCTTCTCAACGCACACAGGGCTCCATTCGCTCGAAGTCGGCATGTGTGCTACTGCGCTGGACACAGCCGCAACTGCGGGCAAGGCGGAGGTGCGGGCCGTGGGGCCGCGCGCGGTTGAGCCAGATGGCGAGACGAACGCCTCCCTGGAGGGCCTCCCTCGGCCCCTGCGATCCTCGCGCCTCCCTGGAGGGCCTCCGCCCTCAGCCCAGGGCCCTCCAGGCCCTCCAGGGCCTCCAGGGAGGCCCTCCAGGGCCTCCAGGGCCTCCAGGGAGGCCCTCCAGGGCCTCCAGGGCCCTCCAGGCCCTCCAGGGCGGAGGCCCTCCAGGGCCTCCAGGGAGGGAGGGAGGGAGTGAGGAAGTGAGTAGTTTCGGCTTCCAACTTGGGAGGAAGGGGAGAAAGGAGGAGGAGAGAGGGAGGAAGTGGAGGAAGGGCGAGGGAGGAGAGGGAGAAGGGAGGGAGGAGGTCCGTTTCGAACCTCCGTGCTCGATCGTCAGCGGTCCGCTACTGCGGCATCAGCTAACAGAAGCAGTGACACTGCAAACTACACGAGCGCTCCGCAACAGCGGTCACGCGTGCGCCCCCCCCTTCGGCCTGTTGCCTGCAACTGCGGTCACGCGAGCAAGCCGCCTTGACTGCCGCCACTGCGGCTTCTTAATTAGAGCGACATCTTCCCGCTTTCGTCGAACCCTTTCTTCGATTTCTTCGGCGCGGGCTGGCCCGAAGGCTTCCCTTTGGCCCTCTTGGCCGCGTCCGTCTTCCACGTCTCCTCGGCCGCCTTCTTCTTCGGTGCGGTTTTGGGTCTCGCCTCCCACAGGAGCTCTTCTCCTTTCTTCACGGCCGTGGTATTCACCAGCCCAGGGACATTCACGGCGAGCACGACCCCGCCTGTCCCAGGCACGCACACCGCCAATTCTTTCGTCTCCAGCTCCATGTTGATGCGCGCAACTGCGCTTTCATTACGGCTGTTTCTCTGCTGGATCTCCTGTTCCGTGACTCTGTTGACTGCCCGGAAGACGTGCATTGTCTCTTGCGCATCCCACTTCCATGCTCTCAACCGCACATCGTGGTCAGCCACGTCGGCGGGCGTCTTGTCCGCAGGCGGCTTGAACTCGGGGTGCAAGTATAAGGTCGTGGGCGTGGCCCCATTTGGATCTCCTTTCACCCAGACTTGCACGGCCACCCTCTCGGGGTGCGTGCTTGCGGCGTGCACCTTGGATGCCTTTGTGACGCACGGCCACAACTCGATGCATTTTTCGTCGTTTGCAGCGGTTGCCTTGACGGTGCGTTTCTCTGTGTCAGCGTCTTGCAACACCTCTACTTGCGCTTCCGCAACTGCGGACATGTTGCGCGCCCAAAGGCACAGCAACACTGCGCTGACCAAAGCAGGCTCCCGCCCCAGCTCCTTCGCTGCCGCTGAACGCCTCCATTCGGCGATTGGCAAAGGGAAGGATCCGCGTGGAATGGCCGTCGTGTCCCTGCTGCGCTGGTGGTTCGTTGGTAATTGCGTCGTGGGGTCAAAGGAAATGACCGTCGGCATCAACTCGTGCCCCTCTGCGGAAGCCTTTGTCTTCCCCGCCACTGCGGGCTCATTCGGTTCTGGGCGCGGCAACGCGTTGAACTCGAACCAATCGGGCTTCCCGCCTCCGACTCCCACTTCGCCGAGGGCCTTCTCAAGGGCGTCCCGATTGGACTTCGGCTCCACCTTCCCCGTGGCCTCCGCGCAAGCGCGGAGGAGCGCCTGACGATGTCCTGGGATACTTCGTTCCTTGACGTGGGTGTCCTTCAGGTACTGCATGAAGCCGTCTGCGGTCATTATGCACAGGTTCGCCTTGAACTCGATCGCCTTCTCAGGGCCCATGCCGTCGATGGCCTTGCTCAGCGTGAACAAGTACAAACGGAGAGCCGAGTTCATGTCGATGAGGAAGTCTCGGAACTCCTTCTTCTTCCACGATTGTTCTGGGTCAGGGCACCACACAGGAGTGTCAACGCCCCTCTTCCTCGCAGGCGCGTTCCTGTAGCATCGCATCACCACGGAAACCTTGACCCACGGCACTTCGTCGGGAAGCTCGCTGGCTGCCCCGAAGGCACCGAGCCGAAGGGCCCTTCTCCTGGAGTTCACGTAGACCTCGCAGAACTGGAGCAGCAAGGGGATGAACTGCGCTTTCGTGCTCCCGAGCCCAACAACGAACGAGAACAGCTCAGTGAAGTCTGGGTCCTGAACGACTCGATCGAGTTCGTGCATGACGGAGAGCTTGACCTTGTCAAAGGCAACCTGATCCGCAACTGCGGCGTGCAGCTCCGCGTCAACAGCCTTGCACAGAACACGGAGCGCGGTGAGTTCAGTCGTTCGCAACGCAAAATCGGCTCCTTTATTAAGGGACTGGCTGATGAGCGAAGCACCAGTGGGTTCCTCGTCCATGATTTTCCAGCTAAGCACTTCCATGAGCATACCCCCCTGCACGAGTTTCTTAGCGACAGGGTCATGTTCCGCCACTGCGGCCATGTCGAGATTGCCGTCCTTATCGAGCACGCGCTTCAGCCTCGCGCTCTCGTCCTCCGTGAACTCCATGCCTTGGGGGATGGGCCACTTGGCTCCCAGGGCGCACGCCCGCAACACGAGGCACAAGTGGGAGTGCGAACACGTCCCATACGCTACGTCTGTTCCGCAACTGCGGTCGAAGCACGCAGCGAGGTGGCCGGTCGCTTTTTCCAGATTGTACTCTGTGTACGTCTGGAACTTCGGGTCTTCCTTTTTTCTCAGCACCAGCTCTTGTGCTGGGTACATCTGAACGCAGACACCTTCGTGGTCAGCTTCGGCTTGCGTGAATCCAGCCAGGAAGATTTTCACAGCGAGTTCCCGAACCCTTTCCTGCTGAGGGTAGTGCCCGACTCGGTTGCCCGTGTGCGGGGCGAGCATGAGCACAGGGAGGCGCACCTTGTCCCCTGTCCTGAATCTAGACCTCAAGGCGTTGGCCCTCTGAAAGATCCCTTGCGTTCCGCCTGGAACTTCGGCTGTCTCGTCCGCCACTGCGGCTTTCTTGTCCGCCACTGCGGCATTATCTGTGCCGACGCTGTCGTTCATATCTGTGCCGACGCTGTCCGCCACTGGGGCCCGGAGCTCCGATGTGGCGGACTATGGCACGACGTCCGTCGCTCAGGGTGGAGGCGTGTGTGCCAGGAGCCCAACGACCTGCTGAGCCGAATGCCTGCGGACGACTGAAGGCTCAGTTTTAATCCAAAATATCGGGCGAGAGCTTGGGGGGGGTGCAGGCTGGAGGAGGGAGGGGGGCGCAAGCTGGAGGAGGACGAGGAGGGGAAGGGGAAGGAGAGCTAGGACGGAGGTGGCGGGGGGATGCGGCCTGGAGGAGGACGAGGAGGGAGGAGGGAGGAGGGAGGAGGGAGGAGGGAGGAGGGAGGAGGGACGACGACGACGACGACTGCTGACGACAGACGACCGACTTGACGACGACGACGACCGACGACGACTGCTGACGACAGACGACAGACGCGACGACGACGACGGCAGCGACGACGACGAGGACGGACGACGACGATGATGATGACCCAGCGCGCGCACACTTATTGCAACCTGCGGCTTCGCAACCGCGTGCTCTCCTATTATACGCAACCGCAACTGCGGCTTCGCAACCGCAACCCCGCAACTGCGGGCTATCCTACACCGCAACATGCACTCCATCGCTAATGGGATGCACTACGCAGGCAGCAGGCGCCCAGTAGTGCCGAGCTCTGTTCCGCAACTGCGGCTCCTCGGTCTTGCCGCACTCACCGCTCGTCCGCAACTGCGGCAGATCGCGCCTCTTCGTGCTTCCGCTTGCTCGCCCGACTCTGGCGTCCGTGGCCGACGAAGACGACGTTTTGGTGATGCCCTCGCACCAGTGCGTGCTGAAGGTCTTCTCGTTGAGCTCCTTCTGAATGACCTTGCCGATTGGGGGCAGCGCTGCCAAGCCGAGCTTTCTTCTGACTCCGCTACTGCGGTCAGGGTCATCCTCCCACTTGGGCATGTACTTCGCTGGGACCCAGCGCCGAGAGATGATGGAGTCGCTTGTTCGATGCATCCAATCAGGGAGCCACTGGGGATCGTTCTTCGACGGCCTCCCTGCAGAATCCGTGCTGTAGTCCGCAATGCGCACGTCGCACGGGCCAATGGGGAGGACGTAAATCGGATGCATGACGCGTGTGCCCTCCACAAGGCCTCCGAACAGGGCGGGTCCAGCCCTGAGCAGCACCCCCATCGGGCAGGTGTAGCTGGCTCCGCAACTGCGGCCAAATGCTTGGAGCTGCTCAGGCGGGATGTCAAACAGGCCGCACAAGAACCGCACATCATTTTATGGATGGAAGCAACCGCGTCCTTGAAGAAACTTGGATGCCACGCTGTTTGTTCTGATTGCGTGATCTTCTGTTGGAGACGTTCGGTGACTGCGTGTCTGGACACGACGGCAAACCGGATCACCGCGGCAGGATTCATGTCGGAGCCCTTCAGGCGAAAGCGCAGGATCGTGACGGCGTGGGTGGCCCCAACAACATGACCCGCAACTGCGGTCTCTGCGATGATGTGCGGGCGCACGAGCACCACGCCCGCGTCTCTGAACAGGCCAACCGTCGTCCAGTAAGGCTCCGCGGTGTTGTTTTTCAAAGTGACAGCGTCTTCGACGGCAGTCCTGAGTCCAACGGGAACGTCGTAGCTGCAAGCGCCTTCGACGTTCCCCGTGCGGAACAGCTCGGGGTCCCATGCGACGAAGACGACCGCCGCAGTTTGGTGCAAGATGCATCTGAAGACATCTTCCTTTGTTGCCACCTCCGTGATGACCACCACGTTGAACACCAAAGCGATGGTGGACGGAACCCGATTGCCGTCTGCTGTACGAAGGAATCCTTCGTTCCACTTGGGGCGTTCCCCAACGTAGTTTATCCCTGGAGGGGACCTGGCCCGCTGCTTCTTCCGCGGTGCTCCCGCATCTTCCCGCAACTGCGGTTCCGACGGAGGCCCCGCGCGACCCCTCGACTGCGGTTCTGACAGCGGCGAGCCTTCCGTGGGAGGCGGCCTTTTCCTCGGCCGCGAATCGGCCGAGGCGATTGTCTCGGCGGCTTTCTCCTGGGAGGCGGCCTCGTCTTCGGGTTGGGCGCCTCGTTTGTACTCGGCTGCGAGCAGCACGGCCGAGGGCGCGCTGCACCCAGATGAGCCGCGCGCGGCACCTGGCTCGCCGGCCACCCCCGCAACTGCGGTCTCGGTGGCGGCTCCCGTCACTGCTGGTTGGTCCTGCTGCTTCGTCGGCGTCTGCGCCCGAGGCCCCCATTTTGCCGGGGGGGTCAAGTGCGCCCTGCGCAACTGCGCCTCTTCGCGCCTCCCACCAGCAGAGCTCCCACTCGCAGCGCTTATCGGCGGCGGCGGCCGATATTCCCGCGAGGAGCTAGACGACTGCGGGGAGGACTCGCGCGGCGGTCGCTCGGGGCTTCCGCAACTGCGGTCCTCCGTCGGCTCCGCGACTGCGGCATCCGCGGCAGCCCCTTGCAGGCCGAACCTTTCCCGCAGTTGCTGCTTCAGCTCGGCGAACCGCTTGTCGACCTCAGCTTTGCGACCTGGGTCCATGGCGTGGCCGCGCGCGGCCCCCGTCCGACGGGGGAACTGCGGCCGGCTTGGGAGAGGAAGGACAACGAGGGAGACGGCGGGGATGAGGACGAGGAAGGCGAAGAGGAGGATGGAGAGGACGCGACGGAAGAGGATGGCGCGAAGAGCACAGACGAGGGTGAAAGGAGCAAGGGGACTGCGACGAGGATGACGGGGCAGAAACGGAGGAGGAGGAATCAACAAAGTCCGCAACTGCGGCCCTCGGGGGGGACTGCGACGAGGACGACGGGAAATGACTCGGCCAACGGAGGCGGGCTATGGCCAACGGAAGGAACTGCGACGAGGAGGAAAGGCGGAGGGAGGAGACTGCGACGAGGACGACGGGGAAGGGGCGACGAGGACGACGAACAACTGCGGATCCCTCTGTTTAAGTACCTGTCTCCGCAACTGCGGCCGCGCTAATTAACGTCACGAGTGCTTCAACGGAGGTGATGCGCGCCCGAAGCACCTAATTACAGCTGTCAGTCGTGGGAGCGCCGCAACTGCGGCCAAGCTGTATGAAGTCGCTAGAAGGCAGCGCCGCAACTGCGGCCGAAAGCGCGCATAGTGAGTCAAACGAGCGCGGCGTCACGCTATCGGTCCCCGCAACTGCGGTTCCATGGCTGCGCAATCCCGCAACTGCGGTGTCAAGGCTGCGCGGACCACCGCGGTTGCAGCTGCGCCCCCTTGCTCGCGTCGAACCGCCCAGGATTCGGATGGGCGTGCAGCATCTTCCAGAACGTGAACGTTCCGTGGCCATCGCTCTTGCCAAGACCTGCCCTCGGGCCCCGCACGGGATGCGAGTGCGGCTCCACCTCATACGTGTTGAACTTCGGGCTAGACCAGGATGGGTGGACGCGAATGCCCGAGCCGTCGTCGCGGATGAGGACGAAATCCCACTGGGGCAGAGGGATTCTTTGCGCCTGTCCTCTGTCCACCCCTTTCGTGTGCCTCATGTTTTCGAGACTGCTAGGGCACGGGCGGCACTCGCAGCGGACCAACCCGCGACTGCGGTCATTGTCAGGGCCGCACACGACGCGCAGCATTGTAGGTCCATCCATCTGCGCGACCATCTCCAGCCAAGACCCCGGCACTTTGACAGTGTGGTCCCAGTCCCAATCCCTGTTGTCCTGCGCCTTCCCCTTTGCGCGGTACTTAAGGATCTTCGAAATTTCCTCCGCAACTGCGGTACCTCCGAAGACGGGCGTGCGGCTGCCGAAAGGGTTTACTCGGTCTTCGTACTCGTCTCGGAACCACTTCAAGGCCGCGTTGTGCTGCTTATAATTGCCGTTCCAGTTCGCCCTGAAGTTCTCGAAGAATTCCAACTTGAAAATTGGCAGCGGCTCATTGCGCACAATTTGAAACAGCGCAACTGCGCATTGTTCTTCGCGCCCTGGGGGAAGCAGGGGACCGCCTCCTTTGCCCGCCGCTGTTGCGGCCGCGGGCTCCGCGGCAGGAGAACCTGCCGAGGCACTCGAGCGGCACCTTCCCATGCATTCCACCAGCCACCCTCGTCGTCCCACCAGCGGGCGCCCTCCATTCCCCAACCCTCGCATCCGTTGCCGCCCCATCCGCCGCCCTCCCAACCGCGACTGCGGTCACTTCCGTCGCCGCCATCCTGCGCTTTTCCTCTCCATCCGCCAAGAGAATCTCCGCCGCCCCATCCGCCACTGCGGTCACCTCCGCCGCCGTATCCGCCACTGCGGCCGCCCCAACCCCCACTTGTTCCCCAACCGCCGCCGCTGCTCTTTGAAGAATCCGCAACTGCTGCCCGTGTTTCCTCTTCCGCTTTGTCATCCCACCCTGCACGCATCTCTGCCCCGACTGCCGGCCGCGGAGGCGGGCGCGAGCCCGCCCAACCGCCGTGAAACCTACCGTCGGCGCGGGCTTGAGCCGAACGTGCATGGAGGAGGAGGATGAGGAGGAGGAGGGTGAATGTGAGGAGGATGATGCGTTCCTGGGAGGTGTGCCTTCGCGTGCAACACAAGAGCCCCGAGAATTCCTGAGGCCCCTCCAACAGCCAAGGACGCGGATGACAAGAAAGTCGAGAAGATTGGGAACCGATTGAGGATTAAGAGGCGTGCGACGAAAGGGATGATGATGACGAAGAGGAAGATCAGTGAAGGGGAGGAGCGGACAGGAATTATGGAGGAGTGATAGCAGAGGAGGAAGAGGGGGAAGGGGGAGGAGGAGGAAGAGGAGGAGGAGGGAGAGGAAAAGGGGGAGGAGGAGGAGGAGGAAGAAGGTGAGGAGGAGGAGGAGGAGGAGGAGGAGGAAGAGGAGGAAGAGGAGGAGGAGGAGGAAGAGGAGGAGGACGACGACGACGAGGAGGAGGAGGAGGAGGAGAGGGAGAAGGAGAACGGGGACAGGAGGACCAGGACGGAGAAATATAACAAATGAGGGGGAGGAGGCGGAGGAGGAGGAGGACGAGGAGGAGAAGCAGGAAGAGGAGGAGGAGAGGGGGGAGGAAGAGTGCGCGTGAGACTGGGAGAACGAGGTAATTAATTAGAGAGGGAACGGGGGAGGAGGGAGGACAAGGAAGAGCATACAGCGACGAGAAGTGGAGAAGGAACAGACGAAGGCTCCTGCTGATCGCATTTCCGCATCGTTCAAAGCAGTGCCGGGGCACTGCTTTGAACGACTGGTGATGTTCAAAGCAGTTCCCCGGCACTGTGTTCCATCGTCGCCGTTATAAGGGCTATCGGATTACTCATCATCATCGTCATCATCATCAGCATCATCATCAGCATCATACTCATCATCATCATTGCGCCAACATCGTCGGCACCATCATCACCATCATCATCATCATCATCAGCAGCAGCAGCAGCAGCAGCAGCGGCATCATCGTCACCATCACCATCACGATCACATTCACCATCACCCTCACAATCAGCATCAGCATCATCATCAAAACTAGCATCGGCAGCATCATCATCATCACCACCATCGTCATCGTCATCGTCATCATGATCATCATCATCAGCGGCATCATCGTCATCACCAACATCATCAACAGCATCATCACCATCGTCATCATCGCAACCGCCTGCATCATCACCAACATCACCAGCATCATCATTATCACAACTACCATCATCGTCACCATCACCAACACCATCAGCAACATCATCACCACCGTAGTCACGGTCAACTCAAACATCATCAGCACCAGCATCCGCAGCATGAGCATGCTGTCATCATTATCAGCAGCAGCCTCATCATCATCGCCAGCACCAGTACCAGCATCACCAGCGTACCAGTACTACCATCACCAACGTCATCATAATTATCCGCATCACCGCCACAACCATCAAAGTGAGCAACATCAACATCAACACCAACAGCATCACTACCACCACTTCCCCCCCACTTGCACCTCCGCGGCCGGCCCCCGCGAGCCGCGCCGGCCTGCTCCAGCGAGGTCAGGTCGCGCTCCCAGAGCTGCGCCGTGGTCGTCCCGCGCAGCTCCTCTGGGCGATGGAGACAGGAGAAGGTCAATGATAGGGAGCAAGAGGAGTAGAAGGAGGAGGAGGAGGAGGAGGAGGATAATTAGGAAGGAGGAGGAGGAGGAGTACGTAAAATGAGGGGGGAAAGAAGAAGGAGGAGGAGGAGGAGGAGGGGGAGGAAGAGGAGGATGCGGAGGAGGAGGAGGATAAGAAGGAGGACGGGGAGGAGGTAAAGGGGGGAGATTGGGAGGATGCAGAGGAGGACGGGAGCAGGAGAGCCGTTGCCCGACTCGGGGCTTGGCCCCCCGCCGGGCCCGCGAATCAGGGGCGGGGGGTCACGCAGCGGGCGACAAGCTAGGCGCGCCAACCTCCACAAGGGAGGTACGCCGGCATCACAGACTTCTCCTTGGAAGCCCTCTTTAGCCATTCCAGGGGTCTTCACTTTTACACCTTGTTGATGGCTTTCTTGCATGCGTTTCCTTCTCGTTCTTGCACGCGCCCTCCGCATGTTGATCAACATTGGTCGACAACAGTGAGAAGATTGGGATACGTAGCTCGTACTCACAGGACAACAGTACAAACACTGGATGTCATAATACTGTGGCGAAGAGCCACAGCGGATCAATCAGGCGTGCACGCACGAAAGCTTGATCCGCCACCGTTCCTGCAGCACGTAGTGGAGTGCCGCAAGGCTCATGCAGCCCTGAGATGTTCAGAGTTGTAGGGTTTTACAAAAAGGTTTAAGGACCCGGCACAGCGGTTCCACACAGATTTCTGGGGATTTCCTGGGATCGCCAAGAATTCCCCCAGTAGCGCAAGCTGCCAAACATGGGCCCCAAGAGCGCCCAAGAGGGCCGAAGATGCCTCCGAGAAAGTCCCAGAAGTGCCCCAGTACGCCCAAGATGGCCTCGGCACGGCCCAAGAGGCCCCAAAGATGTCCCGAGAATGTTCCAAGAGGCGTCCCAAGCGGGCCCTCCGCCAACCATCTCTCTCCTCCTCCGCCGCCTCCTCCGCCTCCTCGTTTTTCCCCTCGTCCCCTTCAAGGTTCCCTGCTGGTCGGCCGTCCTCCACATGCTCCCCGCCTCGTCCTCTCCCCCCTCTCGCCCTCCTCACCCCCGCCCCTCGGCGCGCCACTGTCCTGGCCATGGGGCCGACCCCGACGTGACCTCTCCCCACTGATCGCCGATCCCTCCCCTCTGCCTGGGGGGAACACTCGGCAGAGGGCACACAACGGGCACTCACGCCTTGCGCGCGCCCCGTCCTCCAGCGCGGCCAGCTTCGCGTGGAACTGCCTCACCAGCTCCGCCAGGCGCTCCTCGCCAGCGGGCCCTCTCCTCTCTCCTCCCCCCCCGCGCTCCCGGCGCGGCGGAGCGGGCTTGGCGCCCTCCACGACAGCGTTTTCGACCGACCCTGCTGCTGCAGCGACCCCGCTGCCCTGCTCCCCCATGCCACGCGTCGTCGTCTTCCGCCTCTGTCACCCCTCCAGCTCCTCCTCCCCAGCTCTCATCCTCGCCGTCGTCCTCCTCCTCCGCCTCCCCCGCCTCCTCCTCCTCCTCCTCCTCCTCCTCCTCCTCCTCCTTCTCCTCCTCCTCCTCCTACTCCTCCTCATCCTACTCCGCCTCCTCCGCCTCGTCCACGTTGTCCTTCCTCGTCCTCCTCCTCCTCATCCTCCTCCTCGTCCTTCTTCGTCTTGTGCTTCTCCTTCCCCCATCTCCGCCCCTCCTCCCGCGCAGACCCCCGGCGCGCAGCAGCGGCAAGCGTCTTCGATCTGGGGTTCGCTCGGGCGTGTCTCCCTACAGGCGGATTGTGGACGCAGAACCAAGAATAGTCCCACAATATGTTCAAACAATGCTCGAAAAAAATAGCCCCCAAACTTTTTGGGGTTTAACTATGTTTGATTTGTCCTCCTGTGCAGGGACGTGCCCGACCGAAGTATCGGGCCCTTCTTCCTCGTCGCCCTCCTCTCCCTCCCCCCCCCCCCGCGGGGCCAGCTGCGCGGCCGCGCGCGCGCCCCGCCGTGGCCCATTGGAGGGGGCGAAACCACAGCAGGACGAGGACAAACCGGGTGGGGCCAGGATAGACTCGTCCTCCTCGTACTCACTCCTCGTCCTCCTCCTCCTCCTCCGCCTCCTCCTCCTCCTCCTCCTCCTTCTCCTCCCCCTCCTCCCCCTCCCTCCTCCTCCCCCTCCTCCTCCCACTCCCTCCCCCTCCTCCTCCACTCCTCCTCCTCCTCCTCCTCCTCCTCCTCCTCCTCCTCCTTCCTCCTCCTCCTCCTCCTCCTCCTCCTCCCCCTCCTCCCCCTCCTCCCCCTCCTCCTCCTCCTCCTCCTCCCCCTCCTCCCCCTCCTCCCCCTCCTCCTAAGACAAAGCCAGGACACAGCATCGGGTGAGGATACATCGAGAATATCTGAGATCCTGCGGTTCAGAAAGGTGCCTCGGGCGCCGCGGCCTCCTCAGAGCATTCCGGCACGATCTCGGCGCGCTCCGGAAATGATGTGTCCTCGTCCTGGCCCCGTCCGACCACGCCCTCCCCGGGCATGCCGCGTGCTGATGTGGCGAAATGCCGCCCCCCCGAGGAGTCCCCGACCCTTTTGCCGGGGCCGGCGTCCCATCCCGAGTCGGCTGGGAGGCGGCCCCGGGGCCCGGCGAGAGCACGCGGAGGCCCAACACGGCCCAAAAGCTCCCCTCGGGAGTCCTGGTACTCGACGCGGGCGTGTCTCTCTCTCTCTCCCCCCCCTGCTGGGCCAGCCGCTCGGCCGCGCGCGCACCCCCCCGCCGCGGCCCTGCGAGGGCCGCGGTTCGCAGGCTGCGCGGCGCAAGCTGTGCGGAACGACCCAGTGCGGCGCCGTCTACGTATGTGCCGAGAGCTGTGCGGTGTGAGCCGTGCGGGGAGAGCTGACTTGCGCTGTGGCCTGCGCGAGGCGCGAGCTGTATGCTGTGCACGCCGCGTGGCGCCCACGAGGCGCCCGCGAGGCGGGGCACTGGCGCGAGCGTGGCGAAACCTCGGGGCACCCTCCCAGCGCACGGGGCGCCCACGAGCGAGCACGGGTGCGAACGTGGTCCTCCTCCTCCTCTTCTTATTATTAGTTTTCTTCTTCTGATTATTTTTCTTCGTCTTCTTACTATTATGTTTCTTCTTCTTCCTCCTGCTCCTCCTCCTTCTCCTCCTCCTCCTCCTCCTCCTCCTCCTTCTCCTGGTTCTGGCCGACGTGGCCAGAGCCAGGGACACACACCAGAGTGCTCAGACTCTCGGAGGCAAGAGCTCTCGAGCGCAAGTGCGAGTCTGGGGCGTACGATGGGGCGCCGATGTGTGCCAGGCACCTCTCCGCAGAGAGGTCCCCGCTGCGCGGGGAGCCAGGATAAGTGGGGGAGTGTGGGGGGGGAGGGACGGAATGGGGCAGGCGGGAGGGACGGAGTGGCGAGACGAGAGAGATCGGGAAGGAAGGGGAACGTAGAGAGAGGGAGGGAGGCAGGGAGAAGGGGCGCAGGGGTGGGGGAACGGAGGGAGGGAGGAGGGGCGCCGAGAAGGGAAAGGCGGGAGCTGATGGAGCAGGGGAGGGAGGGAGGGAGGGAGGTAAACTTGGGGGGAGGCGGCGGGGAGGGAGGGGTGGCAGGGGCAGGGAGGGAGGGGAGGGAGGGCCGATGGGCCAGACCGAGGGACGGAGGTCAGGAAGCAAGGAGGGACTCAGGAAGGGGACGAGCGCAGCGGCAGCGGGCCCTGTCAGCGCGTCCCCGCGCCGACATGCGGACGGGCCCAGGCGGCCACCCTGCCCGACGGGGTCTCCTCCGTCAGGAGCCACATCTTGGCCCTCAGCAGCCACCCGTAGCCAGACGGGCCGGCCAAGTGAGCCGCCTGTGCGAGTTCCCCCTCCTCCACCGAACCCTCCTCGTCGTCGTATTCGCCCGCGTCGGTCGTCTTCGGTCGTCGGTCGTCTTCGGTCGTCCGTCGTCCGTCGTCCGTCGTCCGTCGTCGTCGTCGTCGTCGTCGTCGTCGTCGTCGTCGTCGTCGTCGTTGACTCGTTCATGATCCCGCTCGAGCTCCTACCTCGCCAGCTCCTGCCGCTGTAGCTCCTGCCTCTCCCATCATCACGCCCCTCCCTCCTCCTCCCTACTCCCTATTGTACTCCTCCCTCCCTCTTCCTTCTCCTCCTCCTCCTCCTCCTCCTCCTCCTTCCTCATCCTCCTCCCTCCTCCTCCTCCTCCTTACGCCTTCTCTTCTTCCTCCTCCTCCTCCTCCTCCTCCTCCTCCTCCTACTCCTCCTCTTCCTCCTTATGTTCATCGCTCCCTTCTGACTCATGTGCCGTTCACCATCCTGCTCTTCTACCTCCACCTCATGCGTCCTCCTCCTGCTTCATCGGTGTCATTCGTCGGCTCATCCATCGTCGGCGTCATCGCCGCCCACGTCGTCATCGCTGTCGTGTACGGGTGGCCTGATAATGCGGCATCGCCATTCCAATGTCTGCTCCGCCCCTGTCCTCGTCCTTGCCTCTCCTCTCCTCTCCTCTCCTCTCCTCTCCTCTCCTCCAATGCCATCGTCTCCTCCTCCTCCTCCTCCTCCTCCTCCTCCTCCTCCTCCTCTATCCTGTATCTCGTCCTGCTCCTCCCACCAATCATCGTTCCCCCTCCCCGTCCTCCGCCTCTCCTCCCCAAACTCCCTCTCTTCTTCGCTCTCCGTGCGCTGCCTTCCTCGTCCTCCGCCATCCTCCACACCTCACGCACAGAGACATGCCAATCCGACATGTCGTCCTTAGAGGCGCGCGTCCTTTGGCTCAAGTTCCAGGCTCGAGCAAGCTTAGCCAGCGAGTTCACACCCAGGGTCGGCAGAGTCCTGGGCGGGCCTTTTTTGTCCCGTGTCACGTACTTCCAGCGAGTACAGCAGGAGAAAAACATTGATCGTAAGCATTGATCGTTGTCATATAACCATCTTGTCGTTTCCCGAGCGGTGTGCCAGGAAAACGCCCGCCACGACGCACACAATGTGAGATTTCTCGGCGCGCGCGTCGCCCCGCGGGGGGGCGCCGAACACATAGTATGAAGATGTTGGGGTGACGCCGATGCTACATAATTGTGATCCTCGCTCTCCCGATCGCTTCCCTCGTCGTCTTTGGTCCTTCTCGCCCTCGTCCCCTGAGATCCGACGTCTCAAACAAATTGAGACGCCGTGGAAAATCGCGCCCGGAACCCTAGACCCCATTTGTCCGCGCCATTTTTCGAGCTGGATCGATCCGTGAGGGTCCCCGGGGCCGAGAAAGAACGAAAACGCCCCGGCTCGAAAAAATCGAGACGCCAAGACCTCAGGGTCGACCGCCGTGTCCTCGCCGTCGCGCGCCTCCTCGACCCAGAGATCTCTGACAAACCAGGCGGCCATGGAGCGCTCCTGGAGCGATCCTGGACGTGCGATGTCTTGATTTGAGCAACTCGGGCTCCATCCTCCTCCTCCTCGTCCTCCTCCTCCTCCTTCACCTCCTCCTCGTCCTGCTCCTGCTCCTCCTCCTCCTCCTCCTCCTCCTCCTCCTGCTCCTCCTCCTCCTCTTCCTGCTCCTCCTCCTCCTCCTCCTCCTCCTGCTCCTCCTCCTCCTCCTCCATCCTCCTGCTCCTGCTCCACCTTCTCCTCCTCCTCCTTCTTCTCCGCCTCCACCTCCTCCTCCTCGTCCTGGACATGCGATGGTTTGATTTGATCAGCACGGGCCCCCTTGAAGCCCCGACCCAATCCACAGGGCCCGTGATACCTCTCGAGTTGTTCTTGACCGCCGCGAGGCGGCGAGGGCGCCAAAAGAGGCCGAAAGCAGACAAGACCCCCTGTCCTAATTTCTCTTGTCGTCGCGGCGGAAGCACTTGGCCCGCCCGAACAGGAGGCAGCCCCGAGCAGGAGGATGCGGACGAGGATGATAATTACGAGGAGGAGGAGGAAGGAGGAGGAGGAGGAGGAGGAGGAGGAGGAGAGAGCAGGAGGATGAGGACGAGGAGGAGTGAGATGATGAATTGGGGGGAAGGAGGAGGAGGAGGAGGAGAGAAGGAGGAGGAAGAGGAGGAAGAGGAGGAGGAGGAGGAGAAGAAGGGAGGAGGAGGAGGAGGAGGAGGAGGAGGATGGCGACGACGATCCTCTCACGGGCGAGGGCCTCCAGAGGACGAAAGCGGCCAAGAGCCTTCCGCCGTGAGTTCTGTCCGCGGCGCGAGCAGGTCACGGACCTCCTTCTGGCCCGAGGCCCGCCCGAGAGAAGTGCCGCCTGCCCCCATCAGGGGCGAGGGCCCGCTGGAAGCAACAAACAACTTGTAAAACCGTCCTGCTCCCTCCTCCTCCTCCTCCTCCTCCTCTCGCCTTTCCTCCTCTCCTCCCCTCCTCGTCCTTTTCCTCCTCTCTCCTCTCCTCCTCCTCCTTCCTCCTCCTTCTCCTCCACCTCCTCTTCCTCCTCCCCTCCTCCTCCTCTCCCTCCTTCCTCCTCCTCACCCATCCACCACCTCCACCTCCTCTTCCTCCTCCCTCCTCCTCCCTCCTCCTTCCTCCTCCCTCCTCCTCTCTCCTCCTCCTCCTCCTCCTCCTCTCTCCTCCTCATCCTCCTCCTCCTCCTCCTCCTCCTCCTCCTCCTCCTCTCCTCCTCCTCCCCCCTCCCCCCCCCTCCCCCTCCCTCCCTCCTTCCCTCCCTCCTTCTCCTTCTCCTTCTCCTCCTGCTCTTCCTCCTCCTCCTCCTCCTCCTCCTCCTCCTCACGCCGTGATTTGCGTTCACGGCGCGAGCATGTCTGTGGCTTCATCCTGGCCCATGGTCCGCCCAGGAGGGATGTCCCCAAACGGATAAAAGACAACGGCGCGGCCATAATGACTCTGAGTCGTCTGAGCCTCGAAAGCTGGGCGCGCGCGCGTCGGCCTGAGAACAATCCGCGGGCTCGACTGTGACTCGCCCCTCCCCCAACGCCACGGCTGGATTCAGCTGGCAATCCTGGACAGAACGCCTCCCCCCCCGATGGGCCACTCGGCTGTGGGGCCATCCGTGAATCACGGTCTCTGGCGGCCGTCCGGGACGACCCTGGTACCCCTGGAGGTTTTCAGCGAGGGGCAGCTCCCAGAAAGCATCCCGAGGCTGGAAAACTTCCACAAACCGACGAACACTTCCGAATACCTCCTCCCACTGCCCCTTCTGTGATCATCCTCTTGTCTCGACCAGTCCTCCTCCGACTGCGTTTGTCGAAGGAGAGGGGCGCGAATTCTGGCCCAAGCTCGTGGGCCACGAAGGAAAAGGGCGCCCAAAGGCGAGAATCGAGGACAACGTTGTCCTCGATTCTGGCCTCTCCTCCTGCTCCTCCTCCTCCTCCTCCTCCTCCTCCTCCTCCTCCTCCTCCTGCTCCGCCTCCTCCTCGGGGGCCCTTCTTCATCCGTCAGATAAGGGGGGGGGGGGGGGGGGGCGAGCGGTCATTCGCTGTCCGTGGGTGCGCGGCTGCAGCGGAATCCCGCTGCGCGGATTCTGCCTACTGCTGCGTGCCGTCGTCGTCCCGCTCGTCCGCCCGCGAGCCCCCAGGCCCCGCCCCGCGCCCCGCCCCGCGGCCCCGCCCCGCGACCCCTCCGCGAGCCGCTCCGCAACCCGCCCGCGGCGCAACCCGCGACCCACCCAGACCACCTCGCGCTGCGACAGAAGTCACGACGGGAGGCGCTTCTTTGGAGGACAGAAACTCCACCCCGAGATTGACCACCCCGACACGCGACTACGTCTAGTAAACGCGCCCAAAGAAGGAAACAAACAGGGCAGGCCTGTTTAGTAAACGCCAATTGTCTGGTCCGGGTGTTAATTCCTCCCTTGATTCTTGTTGCTATGCTCGGCCTCCTGGGGCCCTTGCCGGGCCAGACCGGGGGCGTCAACAGAACGACTCGGGATGAGAAACCGATCCCAGGGAAGGGGTCCAGACGTCTGGGGTTATGTTGCTCCCATCGTACTTGCGGACCACACCCCAGAAACAATTTCGAGCATCCAGAAAAGTATCGAAACAGTGTCGAACCAGTGTCGCCTCCCAGGGCCCGACATGCGAAAACCCACCAGATTGTGTACTTTCGTGGTGTTCGACGTTCCTTCTAGTGATCAAGGCTCACGCAGGTTGGAACATCAGAAGTCTGGGGGTCGACGTTTCTAAAAAATCACGACGTCGGGGGCCTGGGCACACGCGACCCACCCGCGCCGCGGCACACCTCTTCGAAGCACCCACAGTACAATACCCTCACAAACTTCGGCGCCTGCGGCGGGTTCGATGTGAATTAAGGTCGGGCATGTCCCCCTACAGGAGGTGGTCGACGAAAAATGAAAAATTGTCAAAGCATGCGCAAGGCAAATCAGAAATAGTCAACAAATCGTCCCCACAAGCTATTTTATTATTGTTTGAACATTCCTCTTGTAGAGGGACACGTCCGACTGAAATGTGAATGTGTGCTGCGAGAGCAAAATGGGCGCCGGCGGCGGGTTTCCTCGGAGCCTCGCAGACTGCCCACGACCCCGTTGCCCCCACTCTAATCCTCCAGCTGCGGATGCTAGGGTACCGCGGGTTCGTGTCGTGTCGACCCGGACGTTGTTCACTGACGCCGCGGGGACCGTTCAACCTTGAACAATCGGCTTTTCCCGAAGCGTCAGATCGTTCAACATTTAGGTCGGGCATGTCTCCCTACAGGCGGGTTTCGACGAAAAATGAAACATAGTCAAACAACTGCACCAAAATAATCAAAATCAGTCCAAAAATCGTCCCCCGACTATTTTTTTCTGGGTCGTCAGCAGCTCTCAGCGGCCCTGGCGCCCTCTCGAGAACCAAAAACGGACGATTCACTAATCGGCGCGTCAGGGTGGGGGCTGTGTCCATCCCCGAAATGTCTGTTGTTCCTTAGGCCCGCCCGAGAAGGATCCGTGGCTCAAAGAGGGGGTCCCGAGGGATGGGGCCCTGAGGGCGAAGTGCCTCAGGCAATGCAGATCCACCCCTGGGCCCCTTCCTATCCTTGGGGCCTCATCCCTCGGGACCCCATGTTTAGGTCGGGCATGCCCCCCTACCAGGGGATTTTGGACGACAGATCAAAAATAATCAAAACATAAACAAAATAGTAAAAACAAAATCGTCCCAGACTTTTTGTTGTTTTTTTGACGATTCCTACTGTAGGGGTACACGCCCGACTTCACCTCAGATCGGGTGTGTCCTCCTACAGGGGGATTTTGGACGACAACTTAAAGAAATACTGGAATATACTTCAACAATGTTTAAACATGGTCAGAAATCGTTCTCTTACTATTCTTTTACGATGATTGAAGATTCCTCCTGTAGAGGGACACGCCCGACTCAACCCCAAATGTGGAGCACCGAGGGACGCCACCGATTCTAGCCGGGCGCCCAGCCTGAGCACAAGATCGGTGCACGGGCTGCTCCCCCCCTGGGACAGGAAGCCGTGTGCACCGATCCGACGAGGCCCAGGGACACACCAGCAAGTAGACACAGATCCGAGGATCCCCCGTCTGTTCGCAGATGTTCTGGAGTTTCGACTTCCCCCCCCACTTCCCCTATCTTCCCATACGTCCTGGGGGATCGACGAGGCATTGCGTCTGTGTGTTTAGCCAAGATCGGCGCATGTGCAGAGTCCTCTTCGCCCGCCTCGGAACGGCGCCACCCGATCCTTAGGACCCCATCCCTCGGGACCCCATCTCTGTCGGGGAGACGCGAAGACTCGGGTTCGGGGGACTCGGGTTGGCCTGACGGGGCCATCATGAGAATGACGAGACCCAATCTGAAATTCGACGCGAGCTCCCGCTGCAAACATCCCACGAAAACTGGACCGTCAGAATCCACCACGCGCTCGCCGAGAAGCGCCGGCACACCCGAGTTCCGGCGTACTCGAGGCGCGCGTTGCCCCGAGCTTGAGCCAACGAAGGATGCCTACGCACAGAGGGGGGTAGGGTGAGGGGGGAAGGCTTCTTGAAGCACCCCTGCTTCCTAGAAGGCGCGGCCCGCGTCTGCAGACGCGAGGCCCTTGCCTTCAAATAAGCAGCCTCCTTCTAGGACGCCTTGCCCCCTCTCAGGAGAACCCAGAATCGAATCGACGAGTCGGAGCGGCGATCGAAATGAATCGGATCGGCGGAAATCGGCAGCCGAGTCCAGAGAAGTCGAATCGGCGGAAGTCGACAAGCTGGTAGGCCTCCAAACAGAGAACGGAACCCACATCAGAATCCGTAGTCGAAGCGGAATCGGCATCGGAAGCCATCGACACCGAGTCGAATCGAATCGGAGGAGTCGAAATCACCCATCCCCCCCCCTGTCTGCGCGTGGCCGATTAGACTTGTGGATGCCATGGCAGTGGACACTCTAACAGTCCTATCACTGAATTAAAGATGTGTTTGAAATGTGTAAACCATGTTCTAGGAATGTTTCGAGCATGCTTTTGTATACATAGTTTGAACATAGTTGAAACATCTTGAACATAGTTGAACATAGTGGAACATAGTTGAACATCGTTGAACATAGTTGAACATAGTTTGTATACACGGTTTGAACATTGTTGAAACATCTTTTAGACGTCTGGAAATTCTGTGGCAGCGTGCACGCGACCAGACCCCCCTCCGCACGCCCGCAGCCGGCGCCCGGCCTCGGCCCCCTCGGTCAGCACGTGGACCCTGCGCGGCCTCTTCGCGGCGGGGCTCGACGCCTGGGGGGAGGGCGGAGCGCCCGCCTGCTTCCCCTCCTCCAATCCCTCCTCCTCCTCCTCCACCTCCTCCTCCTCCTCCTCCTCCTCCTCCTCCTCCTCCTCTCCTCCCCCTCCCCTCCTCCTCCTCCTCCTCCTCCTCCTCCTCCTCCTCCTCCTCCTCCTCTTCCTCTTTCTCCTCCTCCTCCTCCTCCAGCCCACCCCTCCTCCCCCTCCCTCCCCATCTTTGGCCACATCACCAGACATCAGGCGAGCCGCAGCACCGTGCAGTCGAGCTCCTGGCACTGCCCTCGCTCACCCCTCGCCTCCCACCGTGGCAGCCTCCCGTGCCCCCCTCATAGGCAAACGATCTCTACATACACCGACGCTTTTCCCGACCCTGCGCGGAAATTCGCACAGAAACGCGGATTCTGGTGTATACGGGATCCTGGTGTATACATTTTTCGTTGTTTCCCTTGGAGAACGGGGGAAAAGTATACACCACACCATCCCGACGTCGTCCCTCCTGACCCTTAAAGAGCAATGACATTGAGAAAAAAAACGCCACTGGTAATGTCTATGTTCCAGTTTGCGACCTCCCCCACCCTGGGCGCCCCGCCTCCGGCTCCAGGGCGGTCACCGCCACGTCGCCGCCCTCGATCTCCTCTTCGGGGGGGGGGCGGGGCGGCAGGAGGCGACGCCCGCGAGGCCTTCGGAGAAGCCCTCCGGGGCTGCTCCGGGCGGCGCCGGCGGCTCCTCACGAGGCCGGCGGGCTCCCGAGGAGACACGCCAGCTTCCGAGAAGGCCCGCCCCCTCGGCCTATCCCCCGACCCCTTGGCTCCCCGCCGAGACTGGGAGGCGGCTCAGCCCTCAATGATGGGCATGTTTTCCACCACCACCACCATAAGTTGGAGGGGGAAGGGGTCATCCACCTCCTCCTCGTCCTCGTCCTCGTCCTCCTCGTCCTCCTCGTCCTCCTCCTCCTCCTCCTCCTCCTCCTCCTCCTCTTCGTCGTCGTCCTCCTCATCATCCAACTTATGGTGGTGGTGGTGGAAAACAGGCCCATCACTCAAGTCGCCTGCGCGCAGACAGCCGAGCATCGGGAGCAGGTGGGCTCTGTAGATTCCTGATTCTGTATGGATCTGCTCTCTCGGGGATTGATTTGTGAATCCTCTGGCGCGCTCTGGTCGTTACCCGGGCCAACCCTTCCAGACGTAACGGTAACGTGCGCATTCCCGGGGCCCCCAAAGTCCCCTCCCGAGGGTAACGACAGTTACCCGAAATCAGAACGACCAATCTCTAAGGGCGCCTGAGAATGCCTAAACATCAACTCTGCGGGATGACCCCATGATTAAGCCGGCTCAGGAAGAACCTCGGCGGAATTCAATGGAACTGTGCCAGATTAGGCCTGTTTGCGAACGCGCATCATGCCAGCGCCGATGCGGACTTGAACCTCCGCCGAGGCGAGGGGGGCAGGCCACGCGTGAGGTGGAGAAGTACGCTCGGGCGTGTCATGATACGACGTCGACGACGACGACGACCACCACCACGTACGACGGCGTGCCGCTCTGCGGGAGCGCCTGGCGGAGCGACCCCGGGCACCCGATGGATCAGGGAATTCGCGGCGCCGCGCCAGTGCACGCGCCACCCTTTGCCGCCTCCTCCCCCGCACATTCCAGTGAGAATGTGTCCCAGAGGAGGAGGAGGAGGAGGAGGAGGAGGAGGAGGAGGAGGAGGAGGAGGAGGAGGAGGAGGAGGAGGAGGAGGAGGGGAGGAGGAGGAGGAGGAGGAGGAGGGAGGAGGAGGAGGAGGAGGAGGAGGAGGGGGAGGAGGAGGAGGAGGAGGAGGGGGAGGAGGAGGAGGAGGAGCTCCCCTCCTGCCCCTCGCCGCCCGCGGCCTCTCCCCCGTGCCACGAGGCCTGCCTCGCGCCTGCATCTGCGCACGTGAGCTGTGTGGTCTTACCAGCCTCGAACGCATCCCGATCCCTAAGATGGACACGCCAAAAGGCGATGACAATCTTAGGGATCCGCCCCCAGAAGATAAGGGAATCCCTGAGATTGGCATCGTGATGAGGAGGTGCCCAGCATAGGGATAGGGATATGCTCCAGGCTGGTAATGGTAGGGCTTATGTTGTCCCGCCGGGCCTCTGGGCGTCGATGGCCCAGCGGATCCGACCTTCCCAGACAGAATCACGTTCCCCTTCGGGGGCGGGTTGTTTCTGTTTCCTGTCCCCTCCCTGCGCATCTGTACCGACGTGTCGCGAGGCACTGAAGCGTCCAAGATGGCCCACAGTGCTCTACATGGCTCCACACAGACCAAGATGGCCTCCAAGAGTTCACATCGCTGTGTCTCACACACACACCAAACGTTGTTGTACTGTTGTACCCTAGCGCGCCAGCGGGGCGCAATTTACGCATGTCGTGGTACGAAGGCGGGCTACGCTGAAGGCAAATCAAACACCTTGTGAGG
>CAUYUJ010000420.1:94616-113982 GCA_963575745.1 Prorocentrum cordatum
AGGCCCATCAACACCCCTCCCCCCTCGCCTCGCGAGCCAGGCGGGCGACCATGTGATCCTTCCGCGACTGGTAGAGCGCGAGCCTGGAGGCGCCGGCGGGCTGGCGGGCGGAGGAGCATCGCAGGAGCAACAACGAAAAGGCCGCGGGAGCCGGAGGAAGGGGGAAGGACGAGTCTGCAACGCGCGCTCGAGGTCCGCCTCAGAGAGAGGGGCCAGACAATCACCCATGGCCCGCTCACGGGCCTCTTGGACAACGGCCAGAAGCGCAAGCCTCATGAAACCCCTGAGGGGTTCAAAGCTGGGTCCAAACAGCAGCTTTAGCCTCCATGATGGAGGCTGCGTCCACGGTGGTTTGCCCCTGGATCCTGAGCTCACTGTTTTCAGCCGTCTGATCGCAAACGAAACGGTGCATGACGCCCGAGCCCTGCACAACATGTTGTATGGAAAATATGGCCATGCTGCCTCTGCCTGGGAACTGCTCGTTGGGTTTGATGGGAGGCTTTGAGGGCAGCCTCCGAAAGCTTGACCAAGCATTCCTGGGAAGATCCTCGAATGGTTCGAAGAGACCAGACCCAGCGATGACGTATGCGCAGGGGGAGGGGGGCGAGCTGGAACTGAGGTATGGATTCCGCCAGGTCGGCCAGACGGGCAAACGAATGCTTGGCCCTCAGGGGCATCTCCCTGTCAGCCGCGCGAAGATGCGCCAGCCAATAACACAAAGGCCACAATGTACCATCGAGTGGTTCTCGGATCGCTCACCGTTGCCCGAGGTTTGCCCCCCACCCCCAACCCCCCCTGTTTCGGAACATGGGCCTTCACATGGGACCTCCCCCGAAAGTGCTGCCTTTTCTTCTTGGGGGGATGCGATGCAGCTCGGAATAGTACGACTTCCGGGCGGCGATCCAGCTAGCGAATGAGTCAGCGAGACATGCCAGCTAAACTGGGGCAGCACGAAGAGCAAGCGACAGTTGAAAGAAATTAGATGGCTCGCGGACAGACTGGTGCCCCAGAGAAAGAGATTGCCAGAGCCTATCCTTGGCCTCCTCGGGCCACTCTCGTGGAACACCAACATGGGTGCCGATGCCGTCCTGAGCGCAAAGTGTGTGTGTGTGTGTGTGTCACAGGGCGGCTCAGCTCCCTCTGAAGCGTACGTCTCCAAATCCTCGCTCCCGTCAGGGCCACACTGGAGCTGCATCTCCTCGACTGCCGCTCGATGTTGAGCAGAGACCGACCGTCCCAGCATTCCTATAGTCCTACCACGAAATGTTCTTGGAGCCAAAAAAGTGTTCTAACAACAACAACAACAACAACAACAACAACAACAACAACAACAACAACAACAACAACAACAACAACAACAACAACAACAAAAACGCTCTTAGAACATAAAACCGGTTTGTAAAAAAAAACCAGAGAATGTCAACCAGACATGTTCTAAGAACATGTCGTGGAGACCACAAAAGGCTCTTAGAACATTGTTTGGTGGGGCTATAGGCCACTGCTTGAGTCAGGGCCCCACTGGAGCTGCATCTCCTCGACTGCCGCGTCCTGGAGCGCCGGAGGAGACTCGATGGCCAACGCCCTCCTGCGGCGGCCCCCGGCCGGAGGCGTGCGGGGAGGTGCTGCCGCTCCTCCCTCTCGAGGCGAG
This sequence comes from Prorocentrum cordatum, assembly GCA_963575745.1. NCBI lineage: Eukaryota > Dinophyceae > Prorocentrales > Prorocentraceae > Prorocentrum > Prorocentrum cordatum. Next base: position 96,265 of record CAUYUJ010000420.1, read on the forward strand.
GGCTCCCCGCGGCCTCGCCGCCGCCGCTGCTGCCCTCGGCCGCCGAGTATAGGGGCGCTCCGCTCCCTGCCCCGTCCTTCCGGCGCTCCCCCCCGGCGCGAGGCTCGCGGGGGAGAGTGCAGCGGCACCGTGGCTAGAGCCCCTCCTCCTCCTCCTCCTCCTCCTCGTCCTCCTCCTCCTCCTCCTCCTCCTCCTCCTCCTCCTCCTCCTACCTCCTCCTACTCCTCCTCCGCCTCCTCCTCCTCCGCCTCCTCCTCCTCCGCCTCCTCCGCCTCCTCCTCCTCCTTCTCCTCCTCTTCATCCTCCCGACTCCCCCCCTGAGTGCCCCAGGCCCCTGGTGCCTCCGGGGTCTGACGGGCCAGGGCGAGCGAGGCTCCGATGGCTGCCACGATCGCACACGCCACCGGAGACGACGAGGCGCTCCCTGCCCCGCCCTGCCCGCGCTCCCCCCGGCGCGGAGTTCGTGGGGGTGAGTGCAGCGGCACCGTGGCCGACATGCCTGCTCTGCCCGTCACGGTCTACCAACTCCTCCCCCCGAGTGCCCCCGGCTGCGGATGCCCAGGAGGGCCGAGGGGCTGGGGCGAGGCCAGAAGGGAGGAGGAGGAGGAGGAGGAGGAGGAGGAGGAGGAGGAGGAGGAGGACGGGCGTGGAGAGGACAATGATGGTGGATGAAGTCGAGGTCGGCAACGGTGTGATCCAATACAGGTACTCTGGGCAGTCTTCCTTCAGGCAAATTCAGACAGCCTTGATCCAGAGTCCAGAGGACCTCATGAGCGCAAATTCGCACAATATGCTCTCGCCCTCCTCTTCTTGCTCCTACACTCCCTCCTGCTGCTCCGACTCCTGTTCCTCCTCCCTCTCCTCCTCCTGGAATGCCTCACGGGTGCGAACTCGCGCAAGATGTCCTCTGGCGTATCGTACCGCTTGAGCTTGCCGTCCGCGTCGAAGAGGAACATGTTGGTGGTGGACAGCGTCGACCTGGGCGCGGGATGGCGGAAAAAAGCGAGGACCATGCAGAGTGGTCTAGCGAGTCCTGGGGGAAATTGCGCGGGAACCGAAGGGGGTCTGGAGAAGAAAGAAGGCCACGACGGCGGACGACGACGACGACGACGACGACGACCGACGACCGACGACGACGGACGAAACTCGACGGCGATGATGGCTGCGACGCCAACGACGACCGACGACGACGGCGACGCTCGGCGACAACAGCGACGACGATGACGGCGACGTCTACGACGTCGACGACGACGTCGACGACGACGACGACGTCGACGACGAGGACGAGGGACGACGACGGACGGACGGACGACGACGGACGGACAAACGGACGGACGGACGGACGGACGGACGGGCGAACGGACTGACGAACGAACGGACGGACGGACGGACGGACGGACGGCGGACGACGACGACGACCGACGCCGCCGACGGCGGCGACGACGACGCACTGTCGAGCAGCGGGCCCCCTGGGATCGCAGAAGGGATTGGCGGCGCGCACGAGGGGGTTGGGGGAGGGGGGGAAGCGTCTTTCGGGGGAAAACAAACCTACCTCGCTTTTGACCACCCTCGCTTCCAAGAGATACCAAACGATGCCAAACTACGGCCTGTACTGGTCAGGCCGCTTGACGAGGAGGCGCGTGGTGTGACTTGGTTTTGCCTGGAAGCGAAAGCGGGGTAGGTAATTCACGCTCCGAGTCTTAGAAGCCGCCCCCCCCTCCCTCCTGGATGGGCTTCGAGCATATGGGGTCGACGGATCGCGCCGCATCGCCAATGCATCGCCGATCTGTCGGCGACGCATCGAAGACCTCGGCGATGCATCGGCGACGTCGGCGTGGGGCAACACGGGCTCCACATCGAGCCGCATGTTCGATGCATCGGCGATGCGGCGCGATCCTCCGAATCCATCTGCTCGGACCCCATCTAGCAGGTCTGGGCTACCCCCGTCTGCGCGTGGCTGAGGGGAAGCGACACGAGACGGAGCCTTGCGGGCAAGACGCTTACCCAAATCCACTGCGTCTTGGAGTCTTGATCTCCCTTTCTCCGATGCTAGCAGCACCGTGGATATGGATAAAATCATGCCGCCCCTGGAGGTCAGATTGCTACGCATGTCCTCTACGCTGCGGGCAGATCCACGACGCAGCGGATGTGGATACACATCGCGCCCGCACGCCTGGGAACGGCTGGTGTGAAGGGGCCCTGGGACACACAAATAAATACACGCAAACAACAGGATTCCCCATATGTTCCCATATGTTCTGGGCTTTTGTCTTCCCGCACACTTCCCATATTTTCCTATATTTTCTGGGGAGTCGACGATTACTTGTGCCTGTGTGTTTCTTTCCCTCCTGATGGCGGGCCCGCAGCAGGCGCCCGCATGCCACCGGCGGCGTCAAAGACGCCGGCGGCCGAGGCGCGCAGGCGCGGCTGTCAATTCGCCCTCTTCGGCCTCCCCCGCGGGTGCCGTCTGGGTCGGCAGTGGACAGAAGCCTCCCTTCAGTTTATGTTGCTCCCATCGCACTTGAGGACCACATCCCAGAAATAGTTTCGAGCACCTGGAGAAATGTCGAGAGAGTGTCGGAACGGTGTCGAAACAGTGTCGGACGAGTGCTTGCCAGGGCCCGACACGTGAAAACCCGAGTTGTTGGGTACTTTTCTGGTGCTCGAAATTCTTTCTGGTGATCAAGGCTAGAGTAGGTTGGAACACAATAACCTTTAGTAAACCTCCCCTTAATGAAAACGGCCCATGGCCGAAACCGACGGACCTGGACCCGCAATAATGACGGCAGCGACGCCCTCTCGCGAACCGGAAACGGCCAATTCCTTAATCGACGTGTCAGGGCAGGAGGTCTACCCACCTCCGATTGGGGCCCCGGGGGGGCAGTCCGGTACATCAAATCTGCAGTCGATCCCCTGCTCGAACTTTCAGCGGCGAGATGCCGAGGACGTCGGCGGCGGGTGCCACGGGGTGCCAGCGTCGCTCCCGGCAGGAGGAGGGCTGGCGCAGAGGGCACCGCGGGCATGTCCGAGACGAACTAGTAGTAGGGGTCTACAGTCGGGCTGCTGAAATAAGGAACGCAAACTAAGGAACGACGCCCCTCTGTGGCTTCAAAAAAGCCTGGGTGCACGAGAAGGGCTAGAGGAACAACCGCGGAAGGACGTAAGGAACATCGAGCCCCTTCCGAATCCTAGCTGTTCCTTATTTCAGCGTCTTGGCTGTAGTGCAAATGAACGGTGTGGGATTCAGTGCATGCCTGGGGCTGGCCGGGGCAACGTCTCACGCGGCAGGGTGAGCGAGTCAAGAGGGAGCCAGAGCGTCTCGAACTGCGGTGGAAACACTTACGTCCTGGTCCTCATTCCTTTATTCTCCTTCTTCCTCCTCCTCCTTCTTCCTCCTCCTCCTCCTCCCCCTCCTCCTCCTCTTCCTCCGCCTCCTCCTCCTCCGCCTCCTCCTCCTCCAACTCCTCCTCCTCCTCCTCCTCCTCCTGCTCCTGCTCCTCCCTCCTCTCTCCTCCTCCTCCTCCTCCTCCTCCTCCTCCTCCTCCGCCTCCTCCTCCTCCACCTGCTCCTGCTCCTGCTCCTCCTCCTCCTCCTCCTCCTCCTCCTCCTCCTCCTCCTCCTCCTCCTTCTCCTCCTCCTCCTCCCCCCGATCCTGCCTCCCCCCGATCCTGGCCGCGCCTGGCGGGTCCCAGGCCTGGGACGCGCCATCCCACGCGTGCGGGCCCGCTCGGGAGTTGGCTTCCCGGCTCCCGTCGCGGCTCCCCGAGCCGAGGGCTGGTGGCCCTCGAGGTGCCCCGCTACACCACTCTGGTTAGGAGGCAACTACTGGGAGGTTCTCGTCGGAAAAATTAAGGAGGATTAAGCCCATTTGGGAGCTGTTACGCTGGAATGGGCCTGGGACTAAGCAGGATTCAGTCGGATTGAGCGAGATTAAGCCGGAAAGAGCCAGATTGAGCCGGATTTCGGACCAGGGCAAAGTCAGAATTGAACCTCCCAGGAGTTGCATCCGAACTCTGGTGGCTCACGGCCGGGCCAAGTAAGGACAGAAGAACCCAAAGGTCCAACGTCTTGAAAACATCAAGACGGAGGTTTTGCGCCGCTTTCGGCCTCCAGGGGCCCTCACCGGGCCCCGGGACCGTTGAAAAACGACTCGGGATGAAAAACCGGTCCTGGGGGATGGGGCGAGCCTTCTGGGGACCCCGTACTGAAAAAAACACGACGTCGGATCTCTGGGAATATCCTTCAAGAACCTGAGGCCCTCCACCGGTCAAGACACCACCAAGCACGAAGAATGCAGCATGCACAAGAGCATCAAACAAGCACGAAGAACTCTAGGGTACCCTCCCCGAACCGACCTCGATCTTATACCTCGGGCCCGCCGTACGGCAGGTTCGCGTCGCGGCATCGTCGGCGCGTCATTCAAACGCCGCGCGGGTCATTCCACCTTGCACGATCGCGGCCCTCCGATGGGGCAGATCGCTCGACATCGGCCGATTCTGGGCCACCAGGCTGGCGTTCAGCCTTGAGCGCCCGCACTGGGCATCACCGCCGCGTCAACGCGGCGGGAACCCACCGTGCACCCCTGTGTTTGGGTCGGGCATGTCCTCTACAGGAGGGTTTTCGAAAAAAATACAGTCAACAAATATTCAAAAGTTGCCAAGCATACTTTAAACAAATCGTCCCAGACTATGTTTGGCTATTTCTAAATTTTCCCCCTGTAGAGGAACATGCCCGCCTTAACCCTATGTGGGACCGCATGGCGGTCGTTCTGGGAGAGCAGGCCAGTTCGCCGTCTGGGCTGCAATCCTCTCACTGTCCCTGGGCAGCTGTGGCCATGCCCCCCATCAGCATCCCCCCCAAAGGGGTCTGGGCCCTGGAGCTCATGATCGCCCCGTGACCTTGCCAGACAATTTGACCAAAGGGAGTCCAGCCTTATGCTGCTCACATCGTACTCAGGGACCGCATCCCAGAAACCAGTTCGAGCATCCCGAAAAGCAGCTCTCAAAACGGTGTCGACCGAGCGTCGCCTCCCAGGACCCGACGCGCGAAAACTCTCGAGGTTGGGCAGCTTCGTGGTGATGGAAATTCCTGCTGGTGATCCAGGCTCGAGCAGGCTGGAACAGCATCATCCTGGGGCGTAGTGGGCCCTGGAAACGACAAGGCCGTTTTTTTACCGGTTCCGTTTTGCCATTTTTGTTGCCGGTTCCGACGCCGTTCTTTTACCGGTTCCGTCGCCGTTCTTTTACGGGTTCCCGTCGCCGAACGACGGCGTCGTCGTCGGCGTCGGCGGCGTCGGCGTCGGCGACGTCAGCGGCGTCGGCGTCGGCGTCGGCGTCGGCGTCGGCGTCGTCGACGGCGTCGGCGTCGACGTCGGCGTCGTCGTCGTCGTCGGCGTCGGCAGCGTCGGCGTCGGCGTCGGCGTCGGCGACGCCGTCGGCGTCGGCGTCGTCGTCGTTGCCGTTGTCGGCGTCGTCGTCGTCGGCGACTTCGGCGTCGGCGTCGGCCTCGTCGTCGTCGGCGTCTGCAGCGTCGGCGTCGGCTTCGTCGTCGTCGTCATCGCCGTCGTCGTCGGCGTCGGCGTCGGCGACTGCGTCGCCGGGCGACGTCGTCGTCGTCGTCGCCGCCGTCGTCGGAGTCCCCCGCGCGGGAGGCCGATGATCTCGGCTGCAAGCGAGGGGCTTTTCGATCGCTTCACAACCATCCTTTGATGATGGGTCCTCATGTCGAAGAGGCAACGCCACGCATCCTGCCCGCTGCCCCCTCCTCCGCGTGTCCATTCAGACCTCCCCCCCACGATATAGATTGTTTTTGTCATATCACTCGCGTCAGCACGCTTCATTTGCTGTCTCAATCGCGTCAGCACGTCTCGCTGGAGCAGGGGAGGCGGACGACAAAGGGGGGGCGAGGGAGCAGAGGCGGACGACGAGGGAACTGAGAGGAGGCGACGGCAGCCCCGAGGCGACGACCGCAGGTGGAAGAACTTGTGCAGGCCCTTCTTCTCCGCCGCGGCCATCTCGCGCGGGGGTCCGGGGGGGGAGGAGGAGCAGGAGCAGAGGCTCCAGCCGTTCCAGGCCGAGCGCGGCTGCAAGGGGAGGAGGAAAGCGAGATAGAGGAGGGTGAAGACGAGGAGGAGGAGGGCTGGGAGGCGGAGTAGGAGTGGAGTCTCGCATCTCGCGCGCGAAGGCAGGATCGGTCAGCATCGAATCGGGAAATCGGATCGGATCGAACGAGCGTCGGGTCGGGCCGCATCGGCAAAGAGCCGAAGTCGAATCGGCACGGCGGCCCGCCCTCGCTGAGCGGAGAAACCGTGATGCGCGTGGCCTTGTCGCGGAGCGACGGGAGATCGTCTGCTCCCAAGCCCGCTCCGCCGCCCGTGCTCGCCACCCCTCCTCGTGCAGATGCTGCTGCAGCTGCTCTTCCACGCCGTCCTGCTCCGGTTGCCGCCCCTGGCCATGGCCGACGGGCCCTGCTGCCGCCCCTGCGCCCGCGCCTGACACTACTGCTCCTCCTTCTGCATGCTCGTATATATACACAGAAATGAATGTATGTATGTATGTATGTATGTATGTATGTATGTATTTATATGTACGGATGTGTATGTACATATATGTATATATACATACACATAGATAGTCTTTCGCAGCGGCGTTGAGGGCTTTGAGCTCACATTTCTCGCCGGCGATGTCCAAGGACCGCACCTCCTTGTCCTCCTCCTCCTCCTCCTCCTCCTCCTCCTCGTCCTCGTCTTCATTCTCCTCCTCCTCGTCCTCCTCCTCCTCCTCCTCCTCTTTGTCCTCCTCCTCCTCCTCCTCCTCCCCGGGGGGAAGCGGTCTGCCACCGGGGGGAAGTGTGGCAGCGAGGCGGGGGTGCAGGGCAGGAAGGAGCGGGAGACAGAGGTTGCTGAGAGAATGAGGTACCCAGACCCCCTCGCGCCATGGAATCATGGCGGCGAGGGGCGTTCCACTATTTTCGGCCTCTGGGGGCCCTCACCGGGCCTCGGGACCGTCAAAACGCAACTCAGGATGAAAAGCCGGTCCCGGGAAATGGGTCGAGACCTCTGGGGCGTCGAGGTTCAGCAAGAAGCACGACGTCGGGGGTATGGTTAGTGGGGGGGGAAGGGAAGCTTGAATGATGGCAAGATGGCGGAAGAGGGAGTATGGGGAAGGGGAGGGAGGGGTCAGCGGAGCTGGGTGGATTAATGAGGGATGCGGACAGGAAGGAGGAAACTGACGAGGACATGTATGAACCGGACTCCACGTAGCTAGGAGGCTCATGCCGAAAAGAAGGAACTGGAGGTTGAGACTCGTGAGGTAGAGGATGGCGAGTAGAAGAACAATGAGAAGAGGACAGATGAGAAACGGCTTGACCAGTACGAGCTGGAACAAGAGGAGCATCATCAATCCGAGGAGGAGGAGGCCGAAACAGGTGTGTGTGTGTGTGGGAATAGCGCAAGGTGGTGGTATCAGCGTTTGCCCGTGGACCAACAATCATCTGTAAGATTCGTCATTGGCAATTACACAATATGAATACTACTTGCCCCTTTCTTCGACGACCCCAAGGTCGTAGCCTGCACCCCCCCCCCGCGTACAGCTTTTAAACACATCGGATCCCCCAAAGGTGATCGATCATATGCGGTCTTCCCAACCATCCTGTGGTGTTGGCTTCTCATGTGGAAGAGACAGCGCCCCGCGGTCCTCCTCTCTTCCTCCTCCCCCCTCCGCAGTTCGCATGCGTTTCCCCCGCCCGCCACAGCGCTTCGTGGCCCCAAGGGGAGGTCCACCGAAGGTCCCAGGGGCGCAATCCGCACGCGGTTCCTGCGCCCAGTGCAGCGTTTCGTGGCCCCAGAGGGAGCTCCACTGAAGGTCCCAGTGGCGCAGTCCACATGCGGTTCCCTGGCTCCAAAGGGAGCTCCACCGAAAGTCCCAGTGGCGCAGTCCGCATGAGGTTCCCCCACCCAGTGAAGCGTTTCGTGGCCCCAAAAGGAGCTCCACCGAAAGTCCCAATGGCGCAATCCGCATGCGGTTCCCCCGCCCGGTGCAGCGTTCCGTGGCCCCAGAAGGGGGCTCCACCGAAGGCCCCAGAGGCGCAAGCCGCATGCGGTTCCTGCGCCCAGTGTAGCGTTTCGTAGCCCCATAGAGAGCTCCACCGAAAGTTACAGTGGCGCAGTTCGCACGCGGTTCCCTCACCCAATACAACGCTTCGTGGCCCCAGTCGGAGCTTCACCGAAGGTCTCTATGGCGCAATCCGCATGTCTCTATGAATCGCTCCGAAACACCATGTCTAGTACGTAGACCAGGGGAATCCGTTAAGCTCTCGTAGCTGTGTAAGACGAATTTGGGCTGAGCGAAAGCGCAAGCCATGTTGTGAAAACCACTCGCCCTCAATCTGCGAAGCTCTTGTAAATGTTTAAGGCGAGTATGCACGGTGCTAGGGCGAGAACCACATTCTGAAAACGGCCTGCCCTCAAGCCTTCAGGCTCTTGCAATTCTTTAGAACTAGTGTGAGCGGCGCTAAGGCGAGAGGCACATGTTGAACCCCCCCCCTCAATCCCTGAAGCTCTTGCAAGTTGTCAAGACCAGTGTGCGCGGCGCTACGGCGAGAGCCACAATTTGGAAAGGAGCTGCCCTCCATCTGTGAAACTGTTGCCACTTTGTTTAGCTTCAGGCCAAGAAATGGTACGTAGAGAAACCTCCAGCGAAACGCCCGGCCCGCCCTTCCGACTAGGCTCGGGGTGCGACAGGGAGGAGCTATTTATAAGGAACAGGAATGAAATGGAGGAGAAGGAGGAGGAGCAGCGCTGCGAACGGAGAGTGGAGGAAGAGAAGGACGACGATGACGACGACGGTCGTCGTCATCGTCGTCCTCCTCCTCCTCCTCCTCTTCCTCCTCCCTCTCCCTCCTTTTACTCCTCCTCCTCCTCCACATTATTCTATTCCTCCTCCTCCTCCTCCCCCTCCTCCTCCTCCTCGTCCTCCTCCTCCTCCTCCTCCTCTCGTGAGGAGGAGGGGGAGAGGAGGAGGAGGCGCAGCGCTGTGGGGTCGCCGCTCGGCAGCGCGCGTCAGCGGAGCCCCCGAGTGGCACGCGGCGAGCGGCGGTGGTCATTGCACCGCCCTGGAGCGCTGGGCGCCCGAGATGGAGGCGGGAAGCGGTAAGGGGGGGGGGGGGCAAAGACGACACAGGCCACCAGGATACCCTTCCTCCTCCTCCGCCTCATCCTCCTCCTCCTCCTCATCATCATCATCATCACCATCACCATCATCAGCATCAGCATCAGCATCAGCATCATCATTGCCAAACTTGGTAGGTGTTCGTTGCCAATGTATTCGCATGCGGCGAAGTTCGTCTGATTCGATTGCAGCGGTTTAGGCGCATTTCGTCGCATTCGAGTTGGTATTCGCCGCCGCGGATTCGAGACGCCATCGCCGACGCCTACGCTTGCAACGGAGTAACAGTGAGGGGTAGTTCTTTGATGTGCCGCGCTCATTGTCAACCATTTCGCTAACTCCACTGTAATAGTCATATCCACTTCGATTATATAGGTTGCGGGCACCGTGAAGTATACTAGCTCTGTGGATGATGAGGTTCTCTTCATCGACTTTGATGCTACCTCCACTGCCCTTGCGGACACAGCTAAAATGGGGACCATTTCGCAGCAGCCAACTGGAAGTCTGCCATTACTGTGGATGTGAGCGTTCTCTTCATCGACCTGCACGCCTCCGCCTTTGCGGGCGTAGCCCACGTAGCCCACATTGTCAACAATTTCGCTAACGGGACTGCCGTTGTCATAGCCACTTCGAATCTTGAGCGCGGGCTCATTGTGAAATATGCGGTTTCTCACCCCGTGGATGCGGACGCCACGTACTGCACGACGAATACGGGCGCCTTTGGGAAGATGGGCACGCCACAATTCGCGAGGTTCGCCTTCCCGAGTTGCCCTGGTCCCGAGCTCGCCGATTGTTGGTCGGCGGAGGCGTGCCCCGCCGATCGCGCGCTGTGCGGAGCGGAGTGGCCCGTCCATGCGCGCGCGTAGGAGCACAGCGGCTCTGGAAGAACGCGCTCGCCGCGGGCAGAGGGCTCTCCCCCTTACCCCCGAGCCGTTCCTCCCCCTGAGCCCCGACTCTGTTGAGACAAGGCATCATCAGCAGCAGCAGCATCAGCATCAGCATCATCATCACCATCATCAGCAGCAGCATCATCAGCATCGGCATTGGCATCAGCATCCTCCTCCTCCTCATCATCATCATCATCAGCAACATCAACATCAACATCAACATCATCATCATCAGCAACAGCATCATTATCATCATCGCTCGGCCGTCGGCTCCACCTCCTATTCCTGGCCCTCCACATGTCCGCTCGACCGCCGTTCATTCCTTTACCTCCTCATGTCCTCATTCTCTCCTCCTCTCTTCCCCCTGCTCCACAGGCTATATCCTCCTCCTCCTCTACCTTTTCCTTCCTCCCCCGCTCCTTCCCCCTAGAAGGAGATTGTCGGAGGGATGAGTGTGGGTGGGAAAAGGAAGGGGGTTCGAGGGGGGGCGTGGAGAAAGGAGTGATTGAGGGGGAAAGCGGGGGGTCCAGAAGGGGTCAGAGAGAGAGAGAGAGATCTTCGACAAGGGGAGGTCGAGGGAGGAGAAGAGCGAAGGGGGATTCTAGAGAATTGGATTTGGAGAGGGGTGGATTCAAAGAAGTGGTGGGTCGAGCAACGGGAGGGGCCGTGAGGGGAGGAGGGTTGAGGAGGGTTGAGGAGGGGGGTCGATGAAGATGGGATCAAAGAGAAAGGGAGGGGGGCCAGGCGAGATGTAAAGGAGGGGGAACGGGGGGAATCCGATCGGGAGGCCAATAGAGGTTTTCAAGAGAGAGGGCAAACGGAGAGTCGTGGGGGAGCGATGAGGGGCGGGGCATGCAATCGAAGGGCAGCGGGCGGAGAGGGAAGAGGGAGACGACGGGGAAAGACCGGGGATGGGGGGAGGGATGGAGGAAAGCCTTCTCCTGCTTCTCTTCCTTCTCTCCTCCTCCCCGAGGGGCAGGGGGAGACGACGTCATCGAAGTGGGGCTAGGGAGACAACACGGTACTGCTACTCTACGGACCACTCCCGGGGGTGCGCTCTGAGCAGGAGTCCGAGGCGAGTCCAGCCGTAACGGCGGACGAGGGCATCCTGCAGGAGGCAGCGCGGCAAGGAGCAGCGGTAGTGGTGCCTCTCCCTCCATCGGGGAGGGATGGCCTCTCTGCCCCCCGCGTGTGCGCCGGGACCAGCAGCTGCATCGTGGAGACGTAAGACTCGGCTTCGGGGGACTCGGGCTTATGCAGAGGGATTTCGTCACGTGATGCGAAGTTTCTCCCTCACCACCGAATCCCCCTCCTCGTCCTTCGTCCTCCTCTTTATCTCCTCCTCCTCCTCCTCCTCCTCCTCCTCCTACTCCTCCTCCGATTCGCATCACGTGACGGATCCAAGTCACCGACGGGCTGGCCTGACGGGGACATCATGAACATGACGAGGCCCACGCTGAAATTTGGCGCGGTATCTCGCCGCGGGCATCCCAAGAAGACTGAACCATCAACATCCTGGACGCGCACGTCAAAAAGCGCCGGCAAACCCGAGTTCCGGCGTACACGTCGGTCGAAAGAAGTAGGTAAATTTATGAAGTAGGAAGGCGATGGAAGTAGAGTCTCAACGACCGGCGTGAAATGACAAACGACGTCATGATGTTGTCATGACGTCGACCCCGGAATGACTCGACCCGTTCTCTGGGACAGGTTTCTCATCCGGAGTCCTTTTTGACGCTCCCGAGGCCTGGTAAGGATCCCCACAGGCCGACAACAGCGAAAAACCTCCTGTCGTGATTTTCTCCACGACCGACTGTGCGGAGCTGCTGAGAGGTGGGATGGAAGAGGGACAGCGGCTCGACCCTTGAAGTAGGACGGCGCCCGAAATAGATTGAGATCTCGGCACCCAAAAATACCCACTTTCAGCATCCAGCGTGCACTCTGGATGGAGCGATAATCGCCGCACCCTTGGATCCCTGGGGGTGGGTGGGGGGGTGCGCTCGCGGTGTCGGAATGAGTGGAGGGGCGCTGGAGGAAGAGGGAGGGGGAGAGAGGAGGAGGATGCGGAGGATGCGGAGGATGCGGAGGATGCGGAGGAGGAGGAGGAGGAGGAGGAGGAGGGAGAGGAGGAAACAACAGATGATGACGAGGCGGATGAGGCGGAGGAGGAGGAAGAGTAGGAAAAGGATGAGAAGGAGAAGGAGGGGGAGGAGGGGGGGGGGAGGGGGAGGAAGAGGAGAACTGGTGGAGGAGGAGGAGGAGGCGAAGGAGGAGGAGGAGGAAGAGGAGGAAGAGGAGGAGGGGGAGGAGGAGGAGGAGGAGGAGGAGGAGGAGGAGGAGGAGGAGAAAGAGGAAAAGGGGGAGGAGGAACTGGAGGAGGAGGAGGAAGAGGAGGAGGAAGAGGAGCAAAGGGAGAAGGATGAGGAGTTGGAGGAGGAGAAGGAGGAGAAGAAGGGGAATCTGATGAGCAGAAGTAAAAGGAGGAGGAGGAGGAGGACGAGGAGGATGAGGATGAGGAGGCGGAGGCGGAGGATGAGGATGAGGATGAGGCTGAGGATGCGGATGGTGGTGATGAGGAGGACCAGTGTAAACCCACGAGCTATCAACGATGTTGGAATACACCCTCCCTTCAAGCTCCCTCTTCACAGGCCCCTGAAGCGGTTCATTTCCACTGAGGGAACTGCCTCGTTGGAAGACAACCGTTTGAAGACAATGAAGCATGCCAGAATATAGCTCTCGGGATTCTAACGCCACGGATCAACCTGGCTGTTGCGTTTTGACGATCCTGGGGCGTGCTGGAACGCCATTCATGGGAATTCAGCGCCGCGAATCAAAGTGACTGTTGCGCCCGCATAATCCTGAATCCTTCCAGAACGCCATGTCTGGTACTTTGATACTGGGAATCCGTGAAGCTCTTGCAAATGGTATGGGGAATGTGCGAATTGCTCAAGCGAGAACCACACTTTGAAAAGAAACCGCCCTAAACCCGCGAAGCTCTTGCACATGCGTAAAACACAAGTGCGCGGCGCTAAGGCGAGAGCCACATGTCGACAACGATTCGCCCTGAATCAATGAGACTCTTGTAGCTGTTGTTTTAAAAGGAATGCCCGCACCGCTGAGGCAATAACCACATGTTTGAAAAAAAACAGACCCGCCCTCCAGCTGTGAAGCTGTTGCCAATGTGTAAGCTTCAGAGCATAAGTGTTGATGGAATCCCAAGCGAGACAACCAGGCCGCCCAACAATCGAGCCTCGGGGTGCGACAGAGAGAATATATGTTTAAGGACAAGGAGCGGAGAAAGAGCAGAACTGGTGGAGGAGGAGGAGGAGGAGGGGGCGAAGGCGGAAGAGGAAGCACAGAAACAAAGAGGAGGAGGAGGAGGAGGAGGAGGAGGAGGAGGAGGAAACGGAGGTTGATGATGATGATGCTGATGCTGATGATGATGATGATGCGAATGATGAGAAGGAGGAGGAGAAGGAGGAGAAGGAGGAGACTGAGGGGAGGGAGGAAAGAGGAGGAGGAAGGAGAGAAGGAGAGGAGAGGAGGATAGGAGAGGAGGGGAGGAGGAGGAGGAGGAGGAGGGAGTAGGAGGAGGAGGAGGAGGAGGGAGGAGGAGGGAGGAGGAGGAGGAGAGGAGGCGGAGGAAGAGAGGAGGCGAGGGAGATGAGAGGAGAAAAGGGAGGAGGAGGAGGAGGAGGTAACGGAGGATTAGGCGGAGAGAAGAGGAGGAGAAAGAGGGAAGAGAGGAAGCGGAGGAGGAGGAGAGGACATAAATAGGGAAGGGAGGAGAGGGGAACAAAAGAGGATGGGGGGGAGGAGGATGAGAAAGAGGAGGAGGAGGGAGGCGGATGAGGAAGGAGGAGGAGAGGTAGGAGGAGGGGGAGAGGAGGAAAGGAAGAGGACCGGGACGCGGCGGAGGAATAGGAGGAGAAGGAGGAGGAATGGGGAGAAAGAGAGAAAGAAGAGGAGGAGGCGAATGTGGAGGAAGAGGAGGAGGAGGAGGAGGAGGAGGAGGAGGAGGAGGAGGAGAGGAGGAGGAGGAGGAGGAGCAGGAGAGAGGAGGAGGGGAGGAGGAGGAGGAGGAAAAGGAGGAGGAGGAAAGCGGAACGTGAGGAAGAGGGGGAGGGTGAGGTGGGGACGAGGAGGAAAGGGAGGAGGAGGAGGAGGAGGAGGAGGAGGAGGAGGAAAAGCAGAAGGAAAAGGATGAAGGGGAGCAGGAGGAGGATGAAGGGGACGACGAAACGGACGATGATGAAAAGGAGCCAGATGATGAGGGGGAGGAAGCGGATGAAGGGAAGGACTAGGAAGGGGAGAAGGAGGAGAAGGAGGAGGAGGAGGAGGAGGAGAGGAGGAAGGCGGAGAATAAGGATAATGAGGAGAAGGAGGAGGAGAGGGGGAGAAAGCGGAGGAAGAGGAGGAGGAGGCAGGGAGGAAGAGGAAGGCCGGAATGAGGAGGAGAGGAGGAGGAACACCAAGGGGAGAGGAGGGAGGACGAGAGGAGGAGGAACAAGGAGGAGGAGAGGAACAAGAAGAAGAAACCAGGGGAGGATGATAACGAGGATGGGGGGGAGGAGAAGGAGGAGGGGGAGGAGGAGGAGGAGGAGGAACAGGGAGGAAGAGAAGAAGGAGGGGGAGGAGGAGGAGGAGGAGGAGAGGAGGAGGAGGAGAAGGAGGAGGGAGGAAGAGGCCGAGAGGAGCAGGCGGAGGAGGAGGAGGAGGCGGTGGAGGAAGAGGAGGAGGGAGGAGAGGAAAAGGAGGAGGGACGGAGAGGAGGAGGAGGCAGGAGGAGGAGGCGGAGGAGCAGGCGGAGGAGGAGGAAGAGAGGAGGAGGAAGAGAAAATGAGGATGGGGATGCTGATGAGGATGAGGATGAGGAAGAGGATGAGGATGAGGACGAGAAAGGAGGAGGAGGAGGAGGAGGAGGAGGAGGAGGAGGAGGAGGAGGAGGAGGAGGAGGAGGAGGAGGAGAGGGCAAGGGAGGAGGGTATTGAGGGTACTGACGATGCGATCGCTGCTCCGCTGGGCGTTCCTCGGCGCATGGCCTCGCCGCCCCCGCCTCGAGAAACTCTCCGCCTCCCCGAGGTCCCCCTGGAGCGGCAGCCCAAAAGGGCCACGCCAGGCCCCAAACGGCCCAAACCGAACATGCCAGCAAGGCCCCCCCCCAAAAAAAAAACGCCCCCAAACCCCGACAGCCCAAGGGGACACGGCCAGGCGGGGGGGACCTCGAGGCACCTCAGGCCTAAAGGACCCCAGGGTGCGAAGGCCCGCGCTCTGAGGTCCCCACCTCGACGCTCGACTCCTCGGAGCCCCTCCCGAAGTGCTTCTTGACGCTGTTGAAGAACTCCTGGGTCGTGGCCCCTGCCTCCTCGACCCACCCCTGGAGCTCCTCATCGGGGACCGACTCCAGGAGGAAGCCCATCGGGCCCTCATCCCCGAGAGCCCTGAAGTTGCTCCCCTGCTCCTCCCCCATGTGCAGGACCGCTGGCGCTTCAGGTAACAACATAAGATTCTCCTTCTCCTCAATCTTCTCCTTCTTCTCCATCTTGTCGATGCCGCCATCGAGCATGCCCTGCGCCGTCATCTCCTGGACGTCATCTGGCACTGCGATCAGCACCCTCAAAGTGTCCTCTTACTTCTCCTCCTCCAGCTTCGGAAAAGCTGGCACCGCGGGCAGCGCCATGGGTTTGACCTTATTGTCCTTCTTCTCCTCCAAGAAGGCTTTGTTATACTGCTCCTCCTTCTTGCCATGGCTTGGCATTGCTGCTGACACCCCATGCTTATCACCCTTCTCCTTACTATCCGCGTTCTCCTTCTTATGGCCGATGCCGCCAAACGTCTCGACGATCCTGTCATTGTCGAGCCTCCAAAGCGCCATCCTCTGCTCACGAGCCCTGGCCTCCTTCGCGAACGTCCCGCGATGAAGGCCAACAAGCTCGGACCACACTGCCTCCTTGTTGGTGTACTCCTCATCGATATCCTCCTCCCCGCTGTTGTCATGCCACTCCGTGACAGAGCAGCCCATGTACCGGACGCCCCTGCTCTTCAGCGCGTCGTAATGCTGGAGCCCCTGCGCCTCGCTCACCGGGCGCAGCTCTAGTCCACCAGGCGTGCTTCATTGCCCTTCTTCTTGTTCTTTTTCTCCTTAGTATCCTTCTTGTCCTTCTTCTCCTTCTTTTCATCCTGGTCCTTCCCACGGCTCATCACGTTGGCCCCCAACCAGACCGTGGTCGGCTCCTGCAGGTCGTTGTGGTTGTCCACCATCCCGCCCGCGCGCCTCCTTCTGCTCCTCGAGCGCGTCCTGGCAGCACTCGGAGCTGAGGGCGTCGCCTGAGGCGACGACCACGACCCTGGGGGAGGCGATGAGGGCGCCTTCGCCTTGGTCGACCCGATGTCCTCGATCGCCATCATCGGGGCCTGGGCCGGCTTGACCGCCAGCGGGGCCGACTGCGCCCTGGCTTTGGCGGGGACGATCGCCACCTCCGCAGCCACCGCCGCCGAGACTGCTGCGGACGTGGCTGCCTCCACCATGTCGAAGGCCCTGACGGCCATGCCAGAGGAGGACGCCGACGTGGTCCTCGACCTCAACCACGATTGCCTCCATGGGGCGCCGTCCGCAGCGAAGCTGTCGCGCCATGGCATGGAGGCCCCTGACTCCCGCGAGCTGCGCCCCTTTAAAGTGCGTTCGCGATCGGCCCCCCTCCTGGAACCAGAGAGCCGAACGGGGCTGGGTAAGGGAGGAGGAGGAGGAGGAGGAGGAAAAAGCGGAGGAGGAGGAGCATGGAACGGAGGAGGGGGGTGAGGAGGAAGAGGATGATGATGATGATGATGATGATGATGGTGATGAGGAGGAGGAGAAAGAGGAGGAGGAGTAGAAGGAGGGGGGAGGAAGATGAGGAGGAGGAGGAGGAGCAGGAGGAGGGGGATGAGGAGGAGGAGGGGAAAAGTGAGGAGGAGGCAGCGAGGAGGAGAAGGGGAGGAGAGAGGGAGGAGGAGTAGGAGGAGCAGGAGGAGGGGGAGACGAGTAGGAGGAAAAGGATGAGGAGGAGGGAGGAGACGGAGGAGGGAGGAGGAGGAAGTGAAGAGGAAAGAAAGCCAGAGGAGGAGAAGGGGGGAGGAAGAAGGGACGAGAGGATAGAGGAGGAGGAGCACAAGGAGGAGAAGGCGGAGGAGGAGGATGTGGAGGAAAGGGAGGAGGAGGAGGGGAGGAGGAGGAACATGGAGAGGAAGAGGAGGAAGAAAGGAGGGGAGGAGAAGGAGGAGGAGGAGGACAGGAGGATAAACTGGAGGACTGTTTGGAAGAAGGATGAGGACGAGGAGGATACCTGGAGGAGGAGGAGGAGGAGGAGGAGGAGAAGGAGGAAGGGGGGGGGAGGAGGAAGAAAGAGAGAGGAGGAGGAGGAGGAGGAGGAGGAGGAGGAGGAGGGGAGGAGGAGAGGAGGAGGAGGAGGAGGAGGAGGAGGAGGAGAGAGGCGGAGGATGGGGAGGAGGAGGAACGGGAGAAGCAGGAAAGGAACGAGGAGGCGGATAAGAAGGAGAATGCGGAGATGGAGGAGGATGCGGCGGCGGAGGAGGCGGAGAAAGAGGAGGATGGGGAGGAGGAGGAGGAGGAGGAGGAGGAGGAGGAGGAGGAGGAGGAGGAGGAGAACGAGGAGGAGCAAGAGGAGGAGGAG